>CM032484.1:4760265-4828969 GCA_019059595.1 Marasmia exigua | reverse complement strand
GCTAAAAGTGGCCGCTTTTGGCGTGAATCAATTTTTCGCGTTCAAAAACGGATCCAACATTTGTGCATAGTTATTTAATAAATAGTATAAGTGTTTGCCGAGAGATTGTAACCCCGACATTGTTTAAAATAGATCCAGTTTAGTAGCTAAAAATTAAAATCGATTGGTGTCGCTAGTGTGCCCTACCCGTCACCTTAATACAAATGCCTAAGCTACGAGTACAAAGTACGAAATCAGGTCAATGTATGACATGTTGTACGAATTATAAATGATTATTTGAAGCTGTCGGTCCCGTGTCACTTTGATTGTGGTCGTAATCTAACCACCTCAGAAGTCCCTTATGATGGTTTGAAACTTTGACCCCGGGGCTTAATTCCTAAACCTTGTTGTTAAGTAATACGATTTAACATTGGAAACGGGTAAACTAATAATCTGAATTTCTAATGAAATTGAAAATAGGAGCCTAACCGGAGGTGAATCGAGGGGAAAACTCGATGGGATCCCAAATTCGGTGTAAATTTATATAATAATCTACCAGAAGAAATAAAAAACTCGGCAAACATAAATATATATAAATATAAATTAAAAGAACGCATATAAAAAAGGAATATTGAATTTACTAATCTCCTTCTACACACATACTAAAATACAAATAAAATAATCAACACGACTCCACAATTTTCTTAATGCTGTTAGGCCGACCGGCCGGCTGGCCCAGTGAATCACCTACATTATCATGATACAAGATGTTGTTTCATAGATTTAAATTATAGTTTCGTTAGCAGAGCTGCGCTGCGCCATTTATATTATTATTGCATGCTTTAGTTATATATCTCATTTTAAGTGAACTGTATTTTTACTAAGTTCTTATGAGAATAAATTCTTTAAACCTAATTCGAGAAATGTTTTTGATCAGGAACTTTGTAAAGATGAAAATAACGTGAAGGGAGAGCATATTTGTGCTTTTGTAATGTTATTATTTGTGTCAAGTTACTTAGGCGTATAGCCCACAGTGAAGTTACATTACTTTACTTACTTACTAACTTTAGTCATAATGTATAGAGCGTACTCCTTTTTAAAAGTGGCCGGCAACACACAGATCTCTCTGATTTCGGGGATGTTTATGGGCGACGGAAATAACTTTCCATGTATTTACCTGAAAAGGTACAATTTTGCTGGTTTTTCCGCTAAAGCAAATACAACTGCTAATTATTTGACGACCCGTTTGGAACAGTGGTAGTGAACGGTGCCTTTGGTCCAAGGGTTGCGGGTTCGATCCCCGCACAGTACAAACATTTGTGTGCATGAACATGTCTGTTTGTATTGGTCTGGGTGTTTGTATGTATTATAAGTATCTATTTACTAAAGAAAATTATTATATGTATATATTTGTAATTCCTCTGTTGGTTCTGATATCCGTAACACAGGTGCTTGAGCTACCTATCTCGGAGTCAGATCAATGTATGTGATGTTGTGAAATATTTATTTATTTACCTAAATTTATATATACAATAAACTTCATTTATTCATTCATCAAGTGACTCGCTAGCTCGTTTGTCGCCTCTAGCAAAAAAAGTAAAAATAAACTGGATTGCTTAGATAATTTTCTAAGTCTGGATTATTAGGATTGGGTATTTTGCAGGACCCTAACTGGGAGCAACTGTATTAGGCTTTATTTAACACATTGTATTGTACGGTTGTTTCAATGCAAACAAATAAATAATAATTTACTTCACCACGCTTGCTATATGCGAATTAGTGATCACAAACCCGAGCTATGTACGTAAATTCGAAACATACTTTTTGCTCGACCCAGAAATCGAAACCAGAACTTACTTAAACCACTAGACCATCAGGCTAATCCCATCATAGTAGCGATGACTTGTGGATAAATCTTTGTTATAACCAGTGCCAACCTTTGGAACTGTGGATCTGTATACTCTTCTACTAATATCCTCCAAACCGATATTTCGGTCATGGCGGCCAATCTCAGCGATCGGCCATCGACACAGGACATATTATAGTGCACAAGTGTTTGTGCTGACTCAAGTGCACTCTCTATTCCCCTACCTTGTGTGACACAACCGAAGAGGGATCAGGCGCAAGACCACCACTTAACGTGTTTTCCGAGGCATGGGGGTACAAGACCGCCAACTTCCAGACTCCGGGCTGACACTGAGATTTTTGTAACAGAAAAACTCAGGTACAAATTTTGGCCTGCCCCGGGGATCGAACCCGGGACCCCCAGCGCAGCAGTAGCTTAAAGTGAGACCCACTAACCATTGCGCCACCGAGACAGTCACTCTTCTACTACGTAGTCCTCTTTAGTCGTTCACTCTTGACAGAGTGGTCGTGGTTAACGATGTAGCATTCTCTTGTGCTGATGCGGCTCGCAGTGTGTCTCCACTTGTTGCGGTCCACAGTGTCTCGGGAGTTTTGGACAATGGATGTCTGTGTTACAGCCCTAATGAGGTCTGTCCAACGCGTGTGCGCCCGCGCGACCGCTTGCCTTCCACCCGTCCCTGGACAATGAGTCGCTCCATAGAGTGTTGGTTGCGAACATCATCATCGTCATCGTCGGCCCATTTAAGTCCCCACTGCTGGGGCACGGGCCTCCCTCAATAACATGAGGGGTAATTGCCATACTCACCACGCTTGGCAGACAGGTTGGCGAGGGTTTAGATATAAATGCAGAGTTTTCCTTCTCTGGGTGCTGATGATCATGCCAGCAGCTTTACCTTAGTCGCCTTTTACGACACCTCGGTAAGTGTGAGGGTGGCCTATTCTACTCTGCCGAGGACCACACGGCCACACGGTTACACGGTTGGTTGCGAACAACGTGGCCAAAATATTTGAGGATTCGTAATCGCACAGTTGACGATAGCCTCTGTTTGATTTGCAGTTCTTCCAGGTCCTGTACTACGTAGTACCCAACCAGAAACAAAGATATTAGGTATCTCTTTGTCTCTGGTTGCGTACTACATGAGTATACTCAGTACAAACACTACGTAATGATGCTGTCAGGTGCTTCGTCTTCCTTACAGTCGCACTCAATAATGGCCAGTAAGTATTGTGCGTGCGCGCTGCCTCTATATTTATCTGCTGAGCTCTAAGTAATTAATGGGAATATATCGCGAAAAGCTGCGGCTTTACTTGACGTAAGATGTATATTGAAAGATGTGTGGACTATGTGAGTATGTCATTCCCGTTTGCGTCCGAACCGTGCTGTGCTGTGTTTCGCTGCGTGTGTGTACCGGAGGCCCAATACGGGGGAAAGGGGGGTTTAAAGCTTGGCAGCGCACTTGTGACTTCACTGGTGTCACGGGTGTCTATGGATGGCGGCAATCGCTTACCATCAGGCGATCCGTCTGCTCGTCTGTCACCTATCACATAAAAAAAACCGTCTTTTCTGAGCCCGGAGTGCATTTGGACACAACATTGTTATCGTTTGTGACCTCATCATGTCTTGGCATCTCAAGCTGTTGCTCTAGAGCCTGGGGTCCGCTCTCCTGCTTCGACTTTTACACTTCGCGCGGTCATTTCATTGGCACGCATGTCATCCTTAACAATATAAAGCCACACATTTTTGTGGGTATCTGACTTGAGACCTGAAACGTGAAAGGAGAGCAGGATGTGTTCTTATTATCCCATAAAAAAGTATATCCTGAAATTATATCCCTTATGGGTTTAAAAACCGGCCAAGTGCGAGTCAGACTCGCCCATGAAGGGTTCCGTAGCAGCAAGTAAGATATATGGAAAGTAAATTGCGGTTTTCGGTTTATAACGTATTAAAAAAAACTACTTGTTAGTTTTCATGATCATGTACATCATATGTTATTTTTAGTTTTATAATTCATTTATTATAGAAGTTAGAGGGGGGGACACACAATTTGACACTTTTGGAACGTCTCTTGCGCAAAGTATTGTGTTAAGAAAAAAATTATGTTAAAAACCTCAACATCATTTTTGAAGAGTATGGGGTATCCATGGATACCCCACACGTATAGGTATAATGAAAAAAAAAAATTGTTTCAGTTACAAATATGGAGACCCCCCCAAATTTTTTTTATCTTTTCCAATTTTTGTGTAATAATCGTAATGCGGTTAACAAAATATTAACTAAGTTTCAATTGTATAGTTCTTATAGTTTCGGAGAAAAGTGGCTGTGACATACGGACGGACGGACAGACGGACAGACATGACGAATCTATAAGGGTTCCGTTTTTTGCCATTTGGCTACGGAACCCACAAAATGCTTGAAAATCCACAGCATTAAAATTACAAATTTGAACCCTGTGGTCTAAATTTTTTTTTTTATATATTTTTATCGCAGAAATCATCTTAAATAACATTTTGTCGCGGAGAAAATGTTAAAAATGTTTGTGACCCTTAAAAAAGAATGAGTACAAAAAAGGCACGGCACCAGTGTCCGTGGAATTTAAAGTATATTTAAAAAAAAATCCCTCTCGTCGAACCGACCCATTCATGCCAATGCGTGCCCCTCCCAGGGGCAGTTTTTTTCTTTTAAAAATAAAAGGAATTTTTTCTTTGACTCCTTATTTGAAGGTATAATTTTGTTTCCACCTTGCATAAGACACCAAATCGCTGATACCACAGCTGTTACACAAGCCCCGTGTTACATTAGCTGTCGCGTCACGCGCCATCTCAGCAACTTTTATCGTTGTTCTTTGTCGGTCACAGTGTACATCGCCTCAGCATAGAAAGAAAGAAAGATACGTTTATTGAACATCACAACACAGAAAAAGTAAATATGTACAATAGGCATAACACGACACGATACAGATACAAAGAGAAGAGGCGTAATAAGAAGAGGTGGTGTGGTTGTGAGTGGTCAATCAACCTCAGAAGACTGAGGTCATATATTTCCCTCAGGCTTCCGGCGAGAGGTTTCCCTCCGGCAGGCATATTACTGTCGGAGGGACCCAGGTTGCGGTGAAGGCCGAGATGCGCTATCTCGGCCTCACCCTGGATCCGAGGTGGCATTTTGGCCTGCATTTTAGCAGGATGTCACCGCGGCTCCTGAGGGCAGCGGACACGCTGTCATGGCCGCTGCCCAACCTGGGTGGCCCAGGGTCCAGGTGCTTGAGCGTCACCACGGCGTAGTCTCCTTCCGGATGGTGCAGGTAATGACCGGGCATGGCTGCTTCGGTTATTACCTGCACAAAATCGGCAGGGAGGAGACGCATGTTCGTGCCACACATGCGGCGACCCTGTGGACACGGCGCAGCACACCTTGGCGGTATGTGCGCCGTGGGCACAGGCTCGCCACGCATTGGTGGTAAAGGTCGGCCAGGACCTCTCACTCTCTAATATAGCGAGAGCTATATTAGCGAGTGAGGATGCCTGGAAGGCCTTTGCCGCATATTGCGAGCATGTGATGGAGGCGAAGGAGGCGGCGGAGCGCGAGCGAGAGGCTGACCCTCTCGCCCCCGCGATCCGCAAGGCACGTAGAGAGAGGAGACGACGCCAATACTTGCGTCTCCTTCCCCTGCGAGGAGCAGGTCCGCTGGTGCGTGGGACTGTAACCCCACCACCGGCATTGCACGGACCTCCTCCTACGCCTGGTGGGGACGGCACGACTCTCTCGGCTGTCCCCATCCCTCCATTATGCATAATATCTACTCAGTTTGGTTAAAGTGATAATGGGCACAAAATTAATCACATTAACTAGCTATTATATATAATATCTTCGATAACTTGGATAATGTAATAAACCCCGTAGGTATGCGTTTAAGATTATATAATTCTATTTCAATTTGCCTTAACTATGTAATCATAAAGGTTATTTAAAAAAATAAAATAACATAAGATAGTAATTTCACGTCAATTAACATTGTTATAAAATTATATAACTTTCATTTATAAAGTAAATTAAAAGCTCACTGGCAATACAATAAAAAAATAAAAACACAGGGATCAACACCCAATAAAGACAAAAATAAAGTTTTTAAAACAAACTGACATTGCCTTTAGCATACCTAACTAATCATAAAGATTATTTTAAAAATTAAAATAACAAGATAATAATTTCACGTCAATTGGCATTGTTATAAAGTTATTTAACTTTAATTTATAAAGTAAATATAAAACAAAAGAAATAAAAACACAGGGATCAACACCCAATAAACACAAAATAATATTAAAACTAACTGACATTCATTAACAAGGTCATAATTATTATTTATTCTTACAAGTAAGGCTCTTGTGACATTTTGAGTTACACATGAGGTTTGACTTTTTAGACGACAACAAACACTATTGCGTCAGCCACGAAATGACGCCGATCACGCCACGCGGTAGCGGGATGAAGAGCGAGCGACCCCTCCCGCTCTACATCCCAACAAGTCGGCCAGACCGTATTTATTACTTTGGCTAACTTTGACATGCTATTATGAATAATGTCCAGACAAAGTGATTAATTTATTAGTTTGACTAGTGAATTTGGCTATTATCTATAATGACCAGTCATTATGTATAATAGCTATTTAATCACTATGACTGTAACATATACACGTAAAATGTATATTGAAAGAAGTGTGGACTATGTGAGTATGTCATTCCCGTTTGCGTCCGAACCGTGCTGTGCTGTGTTTCGCTGCGTGAGTGAGGGTACCGGGGCCCAATACGGGGGAAAGGGGGGTTTAAAGGTTGGCAGCGCACTTGTGACTCTACTGGTGTCGCGGGTGTCTATGGGTGGCGGCAACCGCTTACCATCAGGCGATCCGTCTGCGTCTGCCACCTATCACATAAAAAAACCGTCTTTTCTGAGCCCGAAGTGCACTTGGACTGTCTTGCACGACTTGATAAGCCTGGTAACTACGATGAAGTGACTGCCTTGTAACCCTTAGACAGGGGAACTAAACCAACTGGATCATGATTACTACAACTATTCCACAAAAGTGGATACCCACGTATCTGTAGTTTGAAAAACCATCAGAAACAGCAGGTTTGTCTCGAAGTTTTCCCTCACTAATAATAATGTCCTCCAAACCGATATTTCGGTCATGGCGGCCAATCTTAGCGATCAGCCATCGACGCAGGACATATAATAAATAATAATAATAATAAATATTTCACAACATCGCATACATCATAACATCACATAAAAAGAGTAACTGGCGAGTTTCTTGCCGGATATTCTCGACCAGAAACAACTTTCCGAGCCGGTGGTAGAATCGCATTATGTTTATTTATTTCTTTAGTATATTTTATGTATCAACATATATATGTATTAACATGTAAATTATACATAAGTACTTATAAATAGTTTTAAGTCATTCAAATGTATGACGATTTGTAAGTGCTGTGTACAAGCCTATGCAAATAAAGAATTATTTGAATTGAATTGAATTGATCTGACTCCAAGATAGGTAGCTCAAGCACCTGTGTTATGGATATCAGAATCAACAGTGGGATTACAAATATATACATAAATTACGTTTTTTGTAAATACATACTTATAATACATAGAAAACACCCAGACCAATACAAACAGACATGTTCATGCTCACAAATGCTTGTAACTGTGCGGGGATCGAACCCGCAACCCTTGGCAGCGGTCACTACCACTGTTCCAAACGAGTCGTCAAATCATCATCATATATAGCGCACAAGTATTTGCGCAGACACAAGTGCACTCTCTATTCCCGTACCCTCTTCCCTCACTAAAAAGCTAGAGGTCGAACGCACATAGATTTGAAAAGTCCAAAGGAGTGTTTTCGTCTAACCATAGATTTAGGGCCGAGTTCACCACCCTCAAAACAACGGTAATCACACTATAACCTCAAACTTTAACCACTGATTAGTACCTATTTTAGAGCACGGTTACGGTGTGATCACCGTCGTTTAAAAAGTTGGTGAACTCGGCCCTAAGGATGCGGCTAATTCTATGGTTCTAACCGACGACAATCTTAAACCTCCGTTTAAAAGTTTTTCAATCTAAGCAAACATTAATGAAATCAGTTTCAAAAATAAGTAAACAATATGTCGGTCAAAAAGTTTCGATAGTATAGTTGTTATAGTTTCGGAAAAAGTGGTTGTTACATACGGACGCACGCACGGACAGACGGACAAAAAGACATGACGAATCTACAAGGGTTCCGTATTCTGCCATTTGGGTACGGAACCTTAAAAATGGGTCCAATGTTTGATCAGTCAATCGAATAATTATTAATATAAGGAACGACGATAAACTATTATTTTTTTAGGTATAACTCCATCACAAGTACGCTACCAACTTTAATTCCTTTTCCACATTTGGGCGTCCGGTACTCTCATTCACTCCGCGAAACACAGCGCGGTCTTTTTTCCGTGAGGCCGTGGTATCACTCTAGTCAAACTGGCCCATTGATGTCGAAGCGTAGCTTAGCAATTTAGGAAAACCAGATTCATCACGTCCCAAGTAAGCCCAAGGAGCCTGGGGTCCGCTTTCCTGCTTCTACTCCTGAACTTCACACGATTTTGCTTTTTGTAACTCTGTGATGGTTATTTGTTATTATTTGATAGAAATGGGGTGAGCCCTGCGTCTCATAGCCATTGCGACCAGTAGATGATCTATTGTGGCAGCCCCGTATCCTATTACAGCACCTCATGTAGCTCCAGTTCCAGGATAAACCCGAGAATGGAGCTGATGGGGGAGTTCTTGATCTCGTCAGCTGAGATCGTGTGTGCTCCCATGTGCCGGCTTCTGCAGCGGTGCAGCGCTATGCACTCGCCGAGGACGTGGATAATCGTTTCCTCGTCCTCGCGACAGAACCTGCAGATTTTGGTATCTGAAAGGCCCATGTTGTGCAGGTGCTTGTTTAATTTGCAGTACCCTGTGAGGGTCCGAGTGAGTGCCCTAACATGTCCTCTACTCAGTTTTATTATTTCTACAGCTCGTCACTGATCGAACGCCTGTATCAACGCCTTAGACTGTTCTAGTCGAGGTAGTCTTTTCCAGAATTCAGTGCTTTGCTTATGCTCCCACTCTTTTAACTCGAACCTGACCATGCAGGCTGGAACGCCATTTATTGGTTACGGTCCAAGTAGTGGGCTCTCTGCTCCGGCCTTTGCTAGCACGTCAGCGACTTCGTTGCCTCTGATATTGCAGTGTCCCGGTACCCAAATCAGATTTACGATGTTGGCATTGCCAAGCTGGTTTAGGAGCAGGACACACTCGCTAGTGAGTTTAGAGTCAAGTTCACAGGATGTTAACGCCTTGAGGGCAGCTTGACTATCTGAGAAGATAAATATCTTCTTATTCTGGAGATTCATTTGTAGACTCTGTGATGGTGAACACTTCTTATAATACTTGTAAGCAGTGTGTAAATAAATAAATAGCCGCTGCCGTAGTTATTTTACTTCTACGTCCTTCGCAAGTGGTTTGCCAGGCAGCAATGAGACATGCGCCACTGTGTGAACACCAAGTGATCGTGGCCTGCAGTTGTGCATTGCAAAGCATGGCCCATCACAGGCCATTGTGTACTGGGGCCTTTATGCAGAAGCTCGGTGGTGGTTGTATGGCCAGACATTTGTTTCCCCGGTAGCTGTCTGGTTTTCGCAGGACATGTCCGTACCAACATAGGCGACTCTCCAGCAGTTTATCTGCTATGTAATAATATTAATATATAAAATAATGTATATTTCTGCCATTCTCAATTTCATTTGTTAAACTACTTTGCACTGCCTTCCCTTATTTTTACGAATACGATATTTCTTTCCTCTACCCAAAGGTTGTCTGGTAGAAATCGCTACAAGCGATAAGACCGCCTTATTGTACTGTCTGTTGCTGTTGTATCATGCTTGTATTTTATTTTTGTGCAATAAAGAATATCTATCTATCTATCTATCTATGTCACCTATGATGAAAACCAGATTGTAGTAAGTAGACTGATATGTGACTGTCTGTACATCGGACGATAGTTGCTTTACTGTCATCTATGTTTCTTTTATCTGGGCTATTGAGACAATGTCTCACTATTACGATAGAGTTTCAGCTAATGACTCCTCGTCAAATTTGTTATTTATTAACACCCAGAACCGAGGCTGTAACTTTTCTAATTAACTTTGATAATAATGTATCCTTGTATTGGAAATTATTTATTATTATTATTTTTATTATTGTATGGGCGCCCTCTGGCTAGGTGGGGGGACGATCTGCGCAGGATGGCTGGCAAGAGCTGGATGCGAGAAGCCATGGATAGATCACAGTGGCGAATAATTGGAGAGACCTACGTCCAGCAGTGGACTGCGATAGGCTGATGATGATGATGTATTGGATATAGCTGTAGTGATTATGTGGTTCATAAACAGTTAATCTAATTATATAGCCAGACGCCAAAAAAATTTGGACCTAAATTTTCGGTAAGAAATTCTTAGTCTGGAATTCGGCGGTCCCCCGTGCCTCGGAAAGCACGTTAAGCCGTTGGTCCTGCGCCCAATCCCTCTCCGGTTATGTACCATCGGAATATGAGGGTAAGGGAATAGAGAGTGCACTTGTGTTTGCGCACACACTTGAGCACTATGTATAATATATCCTGCATACGTATACGATCGCTTAGATTGACCGCCGTAGCCGTAATCGGTTGGAGGATCTTATTATAGTCAGACGCAGAATGCATGGGGCATGTATATTGGTCGTTAAGTCGATATTTCTTTTTATTTGTAGGTCGCAGATGAGCCCCCCAAAAAAAAAAATCGTACCGATTTTTACTCCTGTACTCTTACTTACGCAGTAAAACATTACAGACTGTTAGGCCGTGGTACCACTTCTATCGAATCGGCCCCTTCATGCCGAAGCGTGGCTCTCCCACGGTCAAACATTGATCCGCCCGAATGCAATCTTCCCCTGCCCTCTCCGTCCCATTCCAATGTAAACGGCCCTTAACACTCTTACCCACAGACTGCTCCCCCCCTGGAATGGGCTAGTCTAGTACCTACTCTCATTTTTAGTACTTCATTTTTTGACGGTGGGTGAGCCTCGTTTCGGCATGAATGAGCCGGCTCGACCGCAGTGATACCACAGCCTCACAGAAAACCGACGTGAAGCAGCACTGTGCTGTGTTTCTCTGCGTGAGTGAGGGTACCGGAGGCGCGATCCGGGGGAAAAGGGGGCTTTAAAGGTTGTCATCACACTTGTAACTCCTCTGGTTTCGCGGATTTCTATGGGCGACGGCAATCGCTTACCATCAGGCGATCCGTATGCTCGTCTGCCACCTGTCACATAAAAAAACACAAGTTCGTAGTACCACCCAGCTCGGAGCAGAGCCTCATTAAAACAGCGCCGAACTCGCGCGCATCCCTGAATCAATAAAAGTCTGCATTTCTCTCATGAATATTTATCGTAGCTATTTCCTTCAGCTTACAAGAACTACCATAATTTTCATTTAGTTGCGCTCCGGCGAGACTTACATTAGATGGTAGGTACTACAAACTAAGAAAAAGTTGTCACTAAACTCTCCTTCAGAGTACCGCGCAGGATGCCTCGTTTTCCAATCAAGCCATTCATGCTTCCATTTCGAAGAACAGTTATGGGTCTCAACTTCCCCTTAGTAAAATTGTCCCGTTTGAGCAATGAATATGTTAATAAATTTGTAGATATTGATATTCACTTTTTGTCACTACCTCGGTTCAAACGTGAATTAAGACTTAAATTAACTAACTAACTAGGTTGGCGCAGCGACCCATAATGAGTCTTGGCCTCCGATAATAAGAGCCTCCATCTTGGTCGATCCTGCGCCACCTCCTGCCAGTCATCTGCCGAGAGTCCGCGCAAGTCTTTTTCGACCTCATCCTTCCAGCGATATCTCTGACGGCCGACTGGCCTTTTGCCATTAGGACGTCCCTGATACGCTCGCTTTACCGCACGATCGTCTCCCATTCTTTCTAGGTGGCCGAGTCAGCGAAGTCGATGCGCTTTAGTCTCGCCAATGATGTTAGGCTCGCTCACCTGGTCTTCCAGTTCCCTGTTCTTTAGCCTCCTCCAGGCGCCATCCGGAGTCTGTATAGGTCCCAGAATCTTCCTCCAGATCTTTCGTTCTGCCACGAGTAGTTTGGTCTCTTCTTTGCGGGTCAATGTCCAAGCTTCACAGCCGTACATCAAGATTGGACGTATTACTCTTGAGTCTTGTAGATACGGATTAAAGACTTAAATTAGAGTAAATTAATTATAAAAAGTATGTATTTATTATAAAAGTGACGCCATGTTTTTTCATATCGAAAATCCCGAGAATTGGGCCCATTATCAGATGTGCATGAAAAAATCGTAAAACTTTAACTATTTAATGATCTGATCTGTCCCACTCGCTGCATTTCCCTCATGAATATTAATCGGTTTATTTCCTTCAGCTTACAAGAACTCCCATAATTTTCATTTAGTTGTGCTCCAGCGAGACTTACATAAGGTATTAGCCACAGTAGCTCGACAGTCAGTATGTATCGTTACATAGTAACATCTTTCATGCTTACTCGATCCGGAACCTAATTATTTGGAACAACTTCAGTCAGATGTTTTTTTTTTTATATTTGGTCTTTACCTATGAAATTGCCGTTTTGTATTGTGATTTTCTTAGAAGCTGTATTTTCCATTCACTCATATCAGCCCACATCCACCCACTGCTGAGTAATTGGCCTCTTCGTTTTCCATATTTACTTTTTTTATTAATTTGTGAAGTAACTATTAATACTACTACTCAAATAACTATGCTTTAACGGTAAATAATAAAAATAAATTGAGTTTCAGTTCTAAGTATGGGGAGTCCCAAAATTTTTTTTCCTAGTTTTGTATAAAAATCGTAATGAGGTTAACAAAATACCAAGTTTCAATAGTATAGTTTTTAGTTTCGAAAAAAAGTGGCTGGAACATACGGACGGACGGACAGACAGACATGACGAATCTATATGGGTTCCGTTTTTGCCATTTGGCTACGGAACCCTAAAAAGGGTCATGTTTAAGAATTTTCGCAACACAAATACCTACAATAATATCTGGTCTCTATTAAATGTTAACCTTAAAATAAATATAGTCTTAAATCAAAATAAAATTATACTATGGTGACTTTTTGCTTATTAAAGGTATACATCTTATGGTGTCTAGAAAGACAACGGCAATTTCATTGGGAAAGACCTATTCTTAGAAAAAAATACGTGAAAATTTTTGAGTACTAAATGTATACATGTACTTATACCTAAAACAATTTTTGTATGACATGCATTCAACCCATAATATGAAGGTATAATGTTGCTTTATGATATAAGCGTAATGTTGGTATAGTAAGAAGACCAGAGCGTCCTTCGTCAAAACAACCGGCCAAGTGCGAGTCGGACTCGCCCATGAACGGTTCCCTAGCAGCAAGTAAGATATATGGAAGGTGAATTCCGGTTTACGGTTTATAAAGTATTAAAAAAAAACTACTCACTATATCTAGTTCAAACTATTTTCATTGTTAGTTTTCATGATTATGTACATCATAATTTTTTTTTAGTTTTATAATTCATTTATTATTGAAGTTAAAGGGAGGGGGGGAGACAATTTACCACTTTGGGAGCGTCTCTTGTGCAAAGTATTGTGTTTAGAAAAAAATGATGTTAAAAACCTCAACATCATTTTTAAAGACCTATTCATAGATACCCCACACGTATAGGTTTGATGTAAAAAAAATTTGGAGTTTCAGTTTCAAGTATGGAGACAATTTTTTTATTTTTTCCAATTTTTGTGTAAAAATCGTAATACGGTTAACAAAATACATCTCATTTACCAAGTTTCAATAGTATAGTCAGACGGACAGACATGACGAATCAATAAGGGTTCCGTTTTTTGCCATTTGGCTACGGAACCCTAAAAATCTGAAGGTACTGGCCCTATCTTTATTCTGTGCTTAGTAACCGCATTAATTTTTTACGGTTTCGCACGCAGCTGGTCTAAGTATAGGAAAATATTATTCTTTTTTTTACTACCTGCTCCTTAGGAAATCCTATTGTGGGTTTATTCAATTCAATTCAATTTTCAATTCAATTTATTCAGATAATAATAATTTTTACACGAATAATACATATTTAAACCTATTAGAATAAGGTCGGAGATAAATACAAATGCCTGAACTAGGCGAACCTGTTTCTCAGGCTAGAATGTTAAAACATAACAGTAAGTACTCATAAATAATCACAAAATATTTATCTAAAAAAATACAAAGTAAAAAAAGTAAAAAAAAAACAACAACTTTTATAAATTACCTACTTTAAAACAATAAGCAGTTTCTCTGTATCGTCATATGACATGTTAAGTAGAGCATCATGGAGGGTACGCTTGCATTTAGCAAAAGTAAAGGAATACAGATCTAAAGTACCGTTTAGTCTATTATATAAGAGTGGGCCTAAATATACAAAGAATCTAGAAGCGAAGTGATGTGTTTTTATAAATTTTAGGGCAAACAAGATCTTTTCGTCTTTTATTAGTAATGAAAGTGCTATAAGGAAGTGCAGCATGCTGTTTAAGAACTGTGCTTAATATAAATAATTGTCGTACTGTTAATACTTTGCACTCCTTGTAGAGGAGGTTTGTAGGAAAGAGAAAAGGGCGGTGAGTTGAGACCTTAAGAATAACTCTTTGTGCTCTCTCAAGGGTTATTAGGGAGGATTTGGCCGAACCACCCCAAGACGTAATGCAGTAAGTTAATAGTGATTGACATAAGGTAAAGTACACTTGTTTGATGATATCCATGTTTGCCACTAAACGAAGTTTTTTAAATACAAATATTAATTTACGAACTCTATTACTAAGGGCTTCAATGTGTTTTTTGAATGTCAAAGTGTCATCAATTATAATTCCTAAATACTTAATGTGGCTAGTAGGAGTTATAACTGGACAAGAACATACACGGTCCATAGGATTCTGACAACAGTGTGCAATTAATCCAGATTCAGTTAGTTCGGCATTTGTTCTGCGCATAGTGAACTTAACGTTAACTCGTTTTTTCAGGATTTAGTGTTAGTAAGTGATGTTGTAACCAATTATTTACAGTGTCAAAGCCTTTTTGAGCATACTCAAAGACTTGTTTATCTGACTTTGCGGAAAACAATAAAACAGTATCATCAGCATATGCTACTATCTTTCCACATTCTAGAGTGGTGTTACATAGATCATTTATGTAAATTAAAAATAGTGTCGGGCCTAAAATGCTTCCCTGGGGAACCCCATATCCAGAGTTTGTTAGGTCAGAGCTGATAACATTGCCAATTTTCACGCATTGGGAACGATCAGTTAAATAATTTTTAAAAAGTTTAAGCTGCGTGCCTCTGATGCCTATAGCTTCGAGTTTGCTAACTAGAGTATGAGTAGAAACAGTATCAAAAGCTTTAGCTAGGTCTATAAAAATACCCATTGTTTTATTACCTTTGTCAAGTTCTTCCACCAAATAGTTAGTTAATGCATGCACAGCATCGGTAGTAGAAATTTTAGATCTAAATCCGAACTGATTTTTCGACAGAATACACTTTCTCTCTAAGAATGTAACCAGTCTGTTATTGATAATTTTTTCTAAAATTTTAGATATTGAAGGTAAAATAGAGATAGGCCTATAATTGGTTATTTGATCTTTACAACCAGATTTGTACACAGGGACTATTACAGCTTTTTTAAGACATTGCGGAAAAACGCCTTGAGATAAACATTGCTGAAATATATGTGTAAGGGGTGGGACCAAGATATGTTTAAAACGTTTTAGTATTCGACTAGAAATACCATCCCAACCAACCGCTGAGTCATCTTTCAGACTGGTAATGATTCGCTCTACTTCATATTCATCGGTATCTAGGAGTACGAGAGAGTTTAATGTCCCATAAAATTTCGATTGAGTACCAGATGATAATTTGAGTTGACAATGCGGAACGCTTTTTGCTAATTTTTCACCTATATTTGCGAAGAAATTATTTGCAATATTTGCTGCATCTAAGTGCGACGAGTGTGCATTAATTATATTAAATAATTCATCTCCCTGTACGTTCTTACTTCTTTATGAATAATAGTGGCCCGCCCTCACTTCGTTTCGGGAAATTAGTTCCACTTTATACTAATAGATGGCGTTAAGTGTCGATTACATCACGCAAGCGCTTCGTGTTTTCGGTTTATAGGTATAAGTATAAGCAGGCTTATAGGTATAAGCGTTGCCGCTGTCAGTTGTATTTACCTGTGTATAAATAGTAGGACATAGATAAACTTTCCCCTAAAGAAACATACGTGAAATATGCAAATAAAATTACGCCTTTCTAGACAAAAGTAATCCCTTAAAAAACAACACTTGTCAAAAAATCCAAGTCTCGGAAAACCTCTACCGTGAAAAGTTGTGAGTGTGAGATCTATGTTACTAAGTCGGTTATTAACTTGGAAATTGGTTATTGATTATTTGGCTCGGCCATTGCATGAAAACACAACCGATTGCCAAGTTAATAACCGACTTGGTAACATAGATCTCACAACTTTTCACGGTAGAACCACTAAGTGCAAGATTTGGATTTTTTGACAAGTTTAGTGTTTTATGGGATTATGGGATATCATTTCTTTTTGTAGTCCACCTACTTTTTTTCTTTCCGGTACCTTCACCTTTAACTGCAAACGTAAGTTTAACTAGAGTACTGGACCGAAATTACAAAAAAAATAGTTTTCTCGTGATTAAGACACAAAAATATATATGTATTCTAAATTTGAAGCTTCTGTGTCTGCTAGAAGTGCCTTGGACTTATGATGATCGATGAGTCAGTGAGTCAATCAGTGAGTGAGTGACAAAATTCAGAAACTTTAACAAGTTGTGATTCTTAAACTACTGGTTCAAATTGACTGAAATTTGAAATATACCGTGTATATACAATGCTTGATTAGTTATTGATGCTTCTAATTTTATCCACAACGAAATTATAGGGGGGTCGAAAATAGCCAGAAATGCTTCGAGAAAAGGATGGTACGGGCCGTGCCGCTTTTTTTGCAAATTCTATGCGAAGGCGAATTTTTTTTTTAATATTTCGCCCTACGTTTCTTATAGATTTTTTTTGCTTATTTTGTTGATCTATGTAACATGCTAAATGGGAGTAGACTGGCATCGCATCTGTGGAACGGCTGTTTCGTCTCGCAATGAACAGAGAGGATTTTGGAAAACTGACGGCCAACCATCAGAACTGAAGAGGCACTCAAGAAGAAGAACATGCTAAATGGACTTCATTCACGATACTTATTATGAGGTTTTTGGGATGTTAACGATAACAAAATAGCGGTATAAGTATCGTCAGGTGCTCCTGAGGCGATGGTCGGAGCACCTCGTCCTCACCCTTACGGCCGCAGAACTCCTCGACGCGCTCGCCCCGGTCATGGATTGACCGGTGGCCTGAGTGTGCCCACGGTGTCGTCTCCTTCCGGATGGCGCAGGTAATGACTGGGCATGGTAGCTTCGGTTATTACCTGCATAAGATCCATCTGGAGAAGACACTTCGTGCCACGCGTGCGGCAATGCGGTGGACACGGCGCAACATACCCTAGCGGTATGTGCGCCGTGGGCCGCAACGTGATGCATTGGTGGCGAAGGTCGGCCAGGACCTCTTACTCGCTAGTATAGCGAGAGCTGTACTAGCGAGTGACGAGGCCTGGAAGGCTTTCGCTGCCTTTTGCGAGCATGTGATGGCAGCGACCCCGGGGGAGTAAGCGCCGTGCCCGCCGTGTAGGCGGGCTTCCGTCCGGGAGAAAGTCGTGGTGGCAGGTTTCGTACCTTGGCCCACGACTTTCTCCCACTATGGACGATGAGGGAGAGTCCCAGGAGTTTTAGTCGTATGCCTCTGGCCGGCTATTCAATAGGAGAAGCCGTCACCAGAGGAGAGTCCGACATAACCCATCTGTTTACACACGGATGGGTATGCGTAACGCATTTCTCCTGGGTCACCGAAAAAAAAATTGGTGGAGAGGTAGCTTAGAACCAGGGTATGCACATAGGACGATACTTTCAATGCCAAAAAAATGTGAGCTTCCTGTGGAATAAACGAATACACGCGGGCAACGCGTGATCGTGAGAGAGCCACTTCGGCATGAATGGGCCGGCTCGACCGGAATGATACCACGGTCTCACAGAAAACTGGCGTGAAGCTGCATTGTGCTGTGTTTTGCTGCGTGATTGAGGGTACCGGAGCCCCAATTCGGGGGAGGGAGGTTTAAAGGTTGGCAGCGCACTTGTGCCTCCACTGGTGTCGCGGGTGTCCATGGGCGGCGGCAATCGCTTACCATCAGGTGATCCGTTTGCTCGTCTGCCACTTATCACATAAAACAACAAACGCGGCGGGCGAAAACTAGTATTATATATACCAGGGTAGCAGAGACATATTACTGTAATAAACTCCACAATCTCTTCAAATACAAGTGTCTCAATAAGCCAGGAAGATTGCGTGACACTCTACGTAATGCAGACTTATTGCAGTGTAGCCTCGGGAAAATACTGCCGCTTTGCAGACCATCAGGTCATTCGTCTGCTCGTCTGCCACCTATCACGTCAAAAAGACGTCTAGACGGGGTTTTGTATGTAGATTGTATGAAAGTTGGGCGATTAAAAAGAGTAACTGGCGAGTTTCTTGCCGGATCTTCTCGACCAGAAACACCTTTCCGAGCCGGTGGTAGAATCGCATTATGTTTATTTATTTTGTTAGTATATTTTATGTATTAACATATTTATGTATTAACATGTAAATTATACATACATAAGTGCTTATAAATAGTTTTAAATCATTCAAATGTATGACGATTTGTAAGTGCTGTGTACAAGCCTATGCAAATAAAGAATTATTTGACTTGACTTGACTTGAGATTGATTTGAGAAGATGAAAATTCATGTCAATGTTGATTCTATAAAATGGCTTTATGAAACTTAGCATTAAGGTGACGGGTAGCCTAACTAGCGACACCAATCAATTTAAATTGTTAGCTACTAAACCGGATCTATTCTAAACGATTTCGAGGTTACAACCTCTCAGCAAACACTTACACTATATATTAAATAACCTATGCACAAATGTGGGGTCCGTTTTAGTACGCGAAAAATTGATTCACGCCGAAAGTGGCTGCTTAAAATTTTTCGCGTACTTTGGACCCCAAAGCACGACACCCCGAGGTGTCGTAAAAGGCGACTAAGGTAAAGCTGCTGGCATGATCATCAGCGCCCAGAGAAGGAAAACTCTGCATTTATATCAAAACCCTCGCCAACCCGTCTGCCAAGCGTTGTGAGTGTGGCAATTACCCCTCATGTGATTCAGGGGGGGCCCGTTCCCCAGCAGTGGGGACTTAAATGGGCTGATGATGATGATAAGTGTTTGCCGAGAGGTTGTAACCCCGAAATTGTTGTAATTGTTTTTATTTTATTTTATTAGAATAGCCAGACATTTGGCCACAATCTCACCTGATGGTAAGTGATGATGTGGCCGAGGGTGGATCATGCCTGTCTAGTAACACTGACCGGATGGCGCAATTGGTAGTGACCCTGCCTCTTACGCTAAAGGTCGTGGGTTCGATCCCCACCCTGGACAAACATTCGTGCGATGAACACTTGTGTTTGTTCAGTGTCTGGGTGTAATATATGTATTTAAGTATGGGTACGGGTACGGCACATTAGCGACGCCAATCGATTTTAATTTTTAGCTACTAAAAGGGATCAATTTTAAACAATTTCGGGGTTACAACCTTATACTATTTATTAAATAACCATGCACAAATGTTGGGTCCGTTTTTGTACGCGAAAAATTGATTCACGCCAATAGCGGCCACTTTTGGCGTGGATCAATTTTTCGCCACCTTAATGCTATGTTTCATAAAGCCATTTTATAGAATCAACATTGATATGAATTTTCATCTTCTCAAATCAATCTCAAGCCAAGTCAAGTCAAATAATTCTTTATTTGCATAGGTTTGTACACAGCACTTACAAATCGTCATACATTTGAATGATTTAAAACTATTTATAAGCACTTATGTATGTATAATTTACATGTTAATACATAAAATATACTAACAAAATAAATAAACATAATGCGATTCTACCACCGGCTCGGAAAGGTGTTTCTGGTCGAGAAGATCCGGCAAGAAACTCGCCAGTTACTCTTTTTAATCGCCCAACTTTCATACAATTTGCGTACAAAAACGGACCCAACATTTGTGCATGGTTATTTAATAAATAGTATAAGTGTTTACCGAGAGATTGTAACCCTGAAATTGTTTAAAATAAATCCGGATTAGTTGCTAAAAATTAAAATCCATTGGCGTCGCCTTAAGTAACGTCCTCTTTAATTGTCCTTATGTGGAATCCGAACAGGCTATATTTCACTAATTGGGTAAGTTCCCTCAGTTACAGAGCTATTGAAAGATAAAGCTTATAATAAATTATAGTGTTGCTTATCGATAGTCCATCGATATGCTATCAGTAGTAAAAGTAAAATCAATAGTATCGATACTCTATCTATATAGTATTGGTGGTTGTCAATAGTATCTATAGTAAAATTAGATCAATACTATTGATAACGCTAATACTGTCGATACTATCAACTGTTTAATATCCGATACTATCGATAGTATCGACCATATTTAAACAGTCAGCAATACTATCGAAACATAGCTGACAGTAAATTTTTTAGACTTTTTATTAATTCTGTTAGGAAACACAATATTATCGATAGTATCGGGCATTACACAATCGATAGTATTAGCGTTATCAATAGTATTGATTAAATTTTACTATAGATACTATCGATAGTATCGATAGTTTTGACCAATAGCTATACTATCGATAGTCTCATTGATTTTCGAGGTCAACTATTGAAGGGGAAACTATCGATAGTTCCGCAACACTACTTTATTACACGAAGCCATAGATAGCTAAGTACATTGTGCGTTCTAGGGTCGTACAGTATCCAACAATCATATTGTCATCGCTATAATATAATACTCATGTGCTAGAGTCGCAGAGACATATTACTGTGATAAGCTACGTAATATCCTCAGATACAAGTGTCTCAATAAGCTAGCGAGATCGCGTGACACTAGACGTAACGCAAACTCATTGCATTGTGGTCTCGGAGGAATATTCCTGCTTTGCAGACGTCTAGACTGGGTTGGTATCTAGTCGGATTTGGTTATGATAAAATTTCAATGTAGATGGAAATTCTATCTTAGTTAGTTTTGCGTAGAATTTGTTTTTTTTGGTATGGTAATGGTAAACGTCTTTACAAACCTATAGCAAGGTGACAAGTTTTCAGGAAAACAAAGCCTTAATTCATAAACAAGTCATATATTGAGGTGTCTGGCAATGGTGCAAGTACCTGGAGGGTTAAGCATTCACAGGGTATATGTATGTTAGAAAAAACGAAACGCTTGTGCGATTTAATTGTGCACAGCGCCATCTGTTGAGCAATGTTGAGATTAAAATGTACTTACCCTAATTTTTAGTGCATTCGTTTTGCTTTTGTTGAGCGGTGACTGTTGAACTTGTACAACGTCAGTACTGCGAGACCATGTATTGTATGTAATTTTTATTGAATATTTGTTATAAATTATCTATGTATATATTATTGGGTATGTATGTATTGTTAATTATTATTTATGTAATGTAATAATATTAATATATAAAATAATGTATATTTCTGCCATTCTCAATTTCGTTTGTTAAACTACTTTGCACTGCCTTCCCTTATTACGAATACGATATTTCTTTCCTCTACCCAAAGGTTGTCTGGAAGAAATCGCTACAAGCGATAAGACCGCCTTATTGTACTGACTGTTGCTGTTGTTACATGCTTGTATTTTATATCCCTTTAACCGCGTGTTCTACCCACCATTCTGAACATTTGTTCAGCGACTTTTCGGACTCATCGATTTTTTTTTCGACTCCCCATACAAAATGACCATGTCCACGTGAATTGGTCACTTGACTTGGTCTTGGTCACCGACTTTGTATGAAAAATTGAATCTGCATGAAACAATTGTTAATTTAAATTGCGTAATCACTGTTATCTATTAAGCTAATCTACAATGACGAAACTACATAGATATCACATAAAAAAAAATGTGCAGCTATCGAACAAAGTTTTTCCGCGATGCGTAGAGGATTCACAAGTGCGCTGCCAACCTATAAACCCCCCAGTCCCCCGGATTGGGCCACTGGTACCTTCACTCACGCAGCGAAACAGCACATTGCTGCTTCACACAGGTTTTCTGTGAGGCCGGGCATGGCTCTTCCACGTTTATATCTGCATTATAACAAAAGAAAATCGGTCAATCTCCGAACTTGTAAATACCCTAATCGGTTCCTTGATTTACTCAAACTCGTGATTCGATTTCGTAGAAAAATAAAGGAGCCCCCTTCGGGCGGAGTTCAAAATCTAGATAGCCCTTAATCGGACAATGGTAAAATAGTTTTTGAACCACCAGATTTTGAACTTTATGTGTCATGGCATAAGAGCGAAAACCAATAAAAGCCTTTCACTGACTCATATCCGATTAAGGGATAATGGACAGTTACGAAAACGGGCAGTAATAGTTAAGTTAAACATTAACCAGCCGTACTGTTCACTACAAAAATTGTATACCCAGGTAACAAAACGAACTTTGACTCATCATCATCATCATATCAGCCCACATCCACCCACTGCTGAGTATAGGCCTCTTCTTTATCACGCCATTCCCTTCGGTCCCTTGCCAGCCTTATCCATTGTTTCGCCACTGCTTTCACAATATCGTCATAGCATCGGGCAGGTGGTCTACCCACAGGACGTCGTCCCATTCTTGGCTGCCATTCGGTAAGCTTGGCCGTGTGGTCCCCGGCAGAGTAGAATAGGCCACCCTCACTCTTACCAAGGTGTCGTAAAAGGCGACTAAGGTAATGCTGCTGGCATGATCATCAGCACCCTGAGAAGGAAAACTCTGCTTTTATATCAAAACCCTCGCCAACCCGTCTGCCAAGCGTGGTGAGTATGGCAATTACCCCTCATGTGATTGAGGGAGGCCCGTGCCCCAGCAGTGGAGACTTAAATGGGCTGATGATGATGATTCGGTATGCTTTATAGTCCACCTATGATCTTAACGCCTTAATGTATCAATACGGGGATTAACACGATATTTATTATGTGAACAACATTGTTGATCTCCGTATTGATACATTATAGTTATAATGCAAAACGAAAATCTAAAAAACTATCTGTACGCCTTGCCAGGTGTCCTGCCCATCTCCACTTTAGCTCACACACTCACTGTTCTGTGACTGTGTAAACTGACTGTCCAATGAATATTACATAATTACTCACCGGCTATGTAGAACGGTCACCTATCAGTGCTGCCTTCTTAAATTTTCAATTTAAAACAAAAAATCCTCAGCTAAGAAACATTAAACTACCTTCGTCGGTTCGGTTAGGGTAAACGTCAGTTAAGGTGACGGGTAGGGCACACTAGCGACGCCAATCGATTTTAATTTTTAGCTACTAAACCAGATCTATTTTTAGCAATTTCGGGGTTACAACCTCTCGGCAAACACTTAAACCATTTATTAAATAACTATGCATAAATGTTAGGTCCGATTTTTTACGCGAAGAATTGATGCACGCCAAAAGCGGCCACTTTTGGCGTGAATCAATTTTTTGCGTACGCGTTGCACCGAACATTTGTGCATGGTTATTTAATAAATAGTATGATTGTTTGCCTAAAGGCTGTAATCCCGAAATTGTTTAAAATAGATCCAAACCGGATCTATTTTAAACAATTTCGGGATTACAGCCTTTACAGTAGCTAAAAAATAAAATCGATTGGCTTCGCTAGTGTGCCCTACCCGTCACCTTAAAACAAAATATCCTAAGTTAAGAGACATTAAACTACCTTCGTCGGTTCGGTTAGGGTAAACGTCAGTTAAGCAGTAGTAACCGCTGCTTTTTTGTGGTGAACACGAATAATCGTCACTCAGCTGTTAAAGCATAATTAAAGTGCGATTGCCGTTGCTTGAAAACTTGGTGAACTCCGCCCCTACTCCATTAAAACAGACCAACTTTTAAAACAACTACGTGACCCGAGGTATTATTTGTTCGCAACTAATATTGTGCGAGACAATCATGACAGTGGCGCCCTGCCGGAACTTTTACTAACTAAGTTATTTGTACGGGTAACCTGTAAATAGGAAGCTGGCGCAAATGGGTGAGAATGAGGTTTTGTTTGACCATACTATTTCAACTTTAATTTTCGTTTCGCACGTACCACAAATTAGATAGATATAATATCCTCCAACCGCCCCCATCAGCTCCATTCTCGGGCTTATCCTGGAACTGAAGCTACATGAGGTGCTGTAATAGGTTATGGGGCTGCCACAATAGATCATCTACTGGTCGCAGTGGCTATGAGACGAAGGGCTCACACCATTTCTATCAAATAATATCCTCCAACCGATTACTCACGGCTACAGCGGTCAATCTATTTTGGTCCGACCCGGGCCAAAATGTGTACCGGTCGCTTTAATGTGCGACTCAACCACTGCGCCACGGAGGCAATCAGACAGGCAGGCAGTAGATAGATGTACATCGGTATTATTTGTTCGCAACTAATATTGTGCGAGACAATCATGACAGTGGCGCCCTGCCGGAACTTTTACTAACTAAGTTATTTGTACGGGTAACCTGTAAATAGGAAGCTGGCGCAAATGGGTGAGAATGAGGTTTTGTTTGACCATACTATTTCAACTTTAGTTTTCGTTTCGCACGCACCATAAGTTAGATAGATATCATCATCATCATCATCAGCCCATTTAAGTCCCCACTGCTGGGGCACGGGCCTCCCTCAATCACATGAGGGGTAATTGCCATACTCACCACGCTTGGCAGACGGGTTGGCGAGGGTTTTGATATAAATGCAGAGTTTTCCTTCTCTGGGATAGATATAATATCCTCCAACCGCCCCCATCAGCTCCATTCTCGGGTTTATCCTGAAACTGAAGCTACATGAGGTGCTGTAATAGGTGATGGGGCTGCCACAATAGACCATCTACTGGTCGCAGTGGCTATGAGACGAAGGGCTCACCCCATTTCTATCAAATAATATCCTCCAACCGATTACTCACGGCTGCACGTACGTACGTAGCCACGAACGCAGGATATATAATTGTGCTCAAGTGTGTGCGCAAACACAAGTGCACTCTCTATTCCCTTACCCTCATATTCCGAAGGGTCACTACTGTGCTCCGACCGGAAAGAGATTGTGCGCAAGACCAACAGCTTTATGTGCTTTCCGAGGCACGGAGGTACAAGACCGCCAACTTCCAGACTCCGGCTGACACTAAGAATTTCTGACCGAAAACTTAGGTACACATTTTGGCCCGACCCGGGATGTGTACCGGTCGCTTTAAAGTGCGACCCAACCACTGCGCCACGGAGGAAATCAGACAGGCAGGCATAGATAGATGTACATCACTCGCCGCCTACATTGCGCGCTAAACAGGATACAAACAGCCACCTGCACTATAAGTATACAACCTCATCATGTGAGCCAATAGACGCTCACTTCCGGACAGAGGCCTCCCCCAATTTTCTCCACACAGATCGGTCCTGAGCCGCCCGCTGCGACTTCCTGTACGTGGCCTCCACTCCAGGACCATTCCGCCCTAACGGCCGTCTGTTATCCTCGCTATGTGCCCTGGCCATTGCAACTTGAGGCATGCAATCCTTTGGGCTATGTCTGTGGCCTTAGTTCTCCTGCGGATCTCATCATTTCTGATACGATGAGCTACATGAGGTGCTTTAATAGGTTCTGAGGTTGCCACGTATGAGACGCAAGCCTCATCCCATTTATTTCTAATAGATGTGTGTTGACGAAGTACCGGCCTCTTACGAAGAAGTAGGCATTTTCTTGTCTCGTTTTATATTTCATAGTTAGGCATATAACTCCTGCTGTTTCATTTCGTCATCACCCTACGTGACAGCAGCTTCTAACCATTTTTTAAAAGGCTGTGGGCATTCCACATCTGTGCGTTAAGGGTAGGGCACACATTCCGCCCTAACGGCCGTCTGTTCTCCTCGCTATGTGCCCTGCCCATTGCAACTTGAGGCATGCAATCCTTTGGGCTATGTCTGTGACCTTAGTTCTCCTGCGGATCTCATCATTTCTGATACGATTACGCAAATACAACAAAAGCATACAACCTCAATTTTAATAACTATTATCGACAAATATGCCGTCACCAGCGAAAACAACTGTGAATATTACGAGTATGGTTCGATTATCACGTATATGTGTGTAACTAAATTTAAGTATAATATTGTATTCGTATATATTAGTGTATGATAACGTGTATTTATTTATTATCTAGATCAGGGTTTCTCAAAGAGGGGTACGCGTACCCCTAGGGGTACGCCATTCGAGGGCAAGGGGTACGCGACACGTAATGGCGGCTTGATTAGTTTTAAAAATTATCCATTAGTATTAAAAAGACATTTCTTTTGGCACTATGTTTCTTACCTTTTATTTCAAATAAAAACCTTATTTTCTTCAATAGTATTAATTCTATTTTATTATTTCCTTTTTTTGGGGGGGGGAGGGGAGCAATTAATGAGTTAGGGGTACGCTGTCACCTGGAAATTTTAACAGGGGTACGTGGTGCCAAAAGTTTGAGAAACCCTGATCTAGATATATGTATTTATACTATAAATTTACTTAATCAATGTTCAAAATCAAAAGGATTGCACCACCCTCCCCTCTTCTATCTAATGTCCTTTACCTGAAGGTTGTCTGGTAGAGATCGCTCCCAGCGACAAGACCGCCTAAATTGTACATAGTATCTCTGTATACCTAGCTTTTAAGTTTTGTATGTTGTGCAATAAAGAGTATCTATTTGTCTATCTATTGTAAAATAGTCTACAAACATGGAAGTGCCAAATTAAAACGTCGTCTGCAAGTTTATAAGTCTTGTCCTAGGGCCTAAGCATCCAATTGGATGCCAAAATTCACTCAGCTTCGTTCACTCAGCTGTGTAGACTCAGCTGAGTGAACGAAGCATTATGGTGTTGGTTGTGCTGGTTGTTGTGTGAAAGCGTTTGGCAACATCCTTTGGCTGTATAAGTTAATAGAGCTAAAACAACAAATTAAATGAAAAGATGAAAATAAAGAAAATATTTATTAAGAGCACAAATTGGGCCTCCGATACCCTCACTCACGCACCGAAACAGAACGCAGTGCTGCTTCACGCTTGTTTTCTTTGAGTTGTGGTATCACTCCAGTCCAGCCGGCCCATTCATGCCGAAGCATGGCTCTCACACAGCCTTTATACGACCAACAAAGTCTAAAATGAATGCCAACAAAGGGTTTGTATCTCGCTATGGCAGTGATTGACAATCCCCGTGGGGAATTCCCCGTGACCCCTACGAAAAAGACATACGCCTAAATACCCTTTTTTTGTGTAAATGTACTAACTATATAATTCAGATGGCATCTACTTTATAAACAACGTCAAGCTACCTTTACTCATATGATACGAGCATATGAAATATGTACACACATACACAATTTTATTGTTATTAGATAGTAGGTAGATCACTCCACCGGAAATGGGGGGCGCCTCCCTCGTGCGGTTGTCATTCGAATTTAGAACAAAGAGATACGCCGCCACCTACTGGTGAGGAATGGAAACTTAAAAAGCAAAGTGAGGAACGCAAACGGATATCCTGAAATCGCTCGATAGAGAATAATATAGTCATAAATGTCGAACGCTTTTGAATCTGTCAAAACACGTGGACCGAAAAAGCGATCGTTTCCCCTCCAATTGTCTAGTTCTAAATATTAAAGTTTTTTTTTTGTTTGCTAGTATTTTTAAAATAAAACCAATAAATATAACATTTTTATGGGTCCCTCACCCAAAAAAAACTTGGAAGCGGATCACTTGATGGTATGTGATACATGCCGCACATTTACATCAACTACAACACCAGAAGGAATGTGTGTTATCCTGGAGCTGGAGCTATATGAGGTGCTTTAATAGGTTCTGGGTTTGCCACGTATGAGACGCAAGGCTCATCCCATTTCATTCTAATAGATGTGTGTTCACGAAGTACCGGCCTCTTACGAAGAAGTAGGCATTTTTTATCTCCTTTTATATTTCATAGTTAGGCATATAACTCCTGCTGTTTCATTTCGTGACATCAACCTACGTGACAGCAGCTTCTACCCATTTTTTAAAAGGCTGTGGGCATTCCACATCTGTGCGTTAAGGTGACGGGTAGGGCACACATTCCGCCCTAACGACCGTCTGTTCTCCTCGCTATGTGCCCTGCCCATTGCAACTTGAGGCATGCAATCCTTTGGGCTATGTTTGTGACCTTAGTTCTCCTGCAGATCTCATCATTTCTGATACGATTACGCAAATACAACAAAAGCATACAACCTCATTCAAATTGTAATAACTATTATCGACAAATATGCCGTCAGCAGCGAAAACAACTGTGAATATTACGAGTATGGTTCGATTATCACGTATATGTGTGTAACTAAATTAAAGTAAAATTTAAGTATAGTATTGTAAAATAGTCTACAAACATGGAAGTGCCAAATTAGAACGTCGTCTGCAAGTTTATAAGTCTTGTCCTAGGGCCTAGGCATCCAATTGGATGCCAAAATTATATACTTCGTTCACTCAGCTGTGTAGACTCAGCTGAGTGAACGAAGTATTATGGTGTTGGTTGTGCTGGTTGTTGTGTGAAAGCGTTTGGCAACACCCTTTGGCTGTATAAGTTAATAAAACAAAAACGACAAATTAAATAAAAAGAAGAAAATAAAGAAAAGAAAATATTTATTTAGAGCACAAATTGGGCCTCCGCTACCCTCACTCACGCACCGAAACAGAACACGGTGCTGCTTCACGCTTGTTTTCTTTGAGACCGTGGTATCACTCCAGTCCAGCCGGCCCATTCATGCCGAAGCATGGCTCTCCCACGGCCTTTATACGACCAACAAAGTCTAAAATGAATGCCAACGAAGGGCTTGTATCTCGCTATGGCAGTGATTGACAATCCCCGTGGGGACTTCCCCGTGACCCCTACGAAAAAGACATACGCCTAAATACCCTTTTTTTGTGTAAATGTACTAACTATATAATTCAGATGGCATCTACTTTATAAACAACGTCAAGCTACCTTTACTCATATGATACGAGTATATGAAATATGTACACACATACACAATTTTATTGTTATTAGATAGTAGGTAGATCACTCCACCGGAAATTGGGGGCGCCTCCCTCGTGCGGTTGTCATTCGAATTTAGAACAAAGAGATACGCCGCCACCTACTGGTGTGGAATGGAAACTTAAAAAGCAAAGTGAGGAACGCAAACGGATATTCTGAAATCCCTCGATAGAGAATAATATAGTCATAAATGTCGAACGATTTTGAATCTGTCAAAACACGTGGACCGAAAAAGCGATCGTTTCCCCTCCAAATATCTAGTTCTAAATATTAAGTTTTTTTTTTGTTAGCCAGTATTTTTATAATAAAACCAATAAATATAACATTTTTTATGGGTGAGGGAGACAAACTTGGAAGCGGATCACTTGATGGTAAGTGATACATGCCGCACATTTACATCCGCTACAACACCAGAAGGAATGTGTGTTATCCTGGAGCTGGAGCTATATGAGGTGCTTTAATAGGTTCTGGGGTTGCCATGTATGAGACGCAAGGCTCATCCCATCTCTTTTTAATAGATGTGTCTTGACGAAGTATCGGCCTCTTACGAAGAAGTAGGCATTTTCTTATCTCCTTTTATATTTCATAGTTAGGCATATAACTCCTGCTGCTTCATTTCGTAACATCAACCTACGTGACAGCAGCTTCTACCCATTTTTTAAAAGGCTGCGGGCATTCCTCATCTATGCGTTAAGATATTTTTCGCACCTCATGACAAAACCGTAAAATTAATTACTTACTTTTCGCTCGCCGGCTGTGCACTTGTGACTCCACTGGTTTGCCATGGACAACGGCTATCGCTTGCCATCAGGTGATCTTACTGTTTGTCTGCTAATCGTCTGCTTTTTATCAGCCCACCACAGCCCACTGCTGTATATAATTAGTCCTCCAAAATGTTTGCCACCCTGTTTCCTGATGTGTTTCCCAAATCTTTATCTGCCCTAAGGGCATCCTACGCAACTTTTACAGTTTCACTAAAATAAACTCTCTCTTCGGTCAATACCCTCACTGCTGAGGATCATGACTCCTTCCGATTTTGTCGGCCAGCTATCGCCATCGGATGCGCTTCGCCGCTCGGTGCAGGGCAGTGCTTATCGGTTTCTCGAGCTGTTTCGCTATCTGGTCTGACCATCGCTGGGGACTACGGCATCTCAGTGTTCTCCCTTATAGCGCTCTAAATTGTCCCCACTCTCGTTCAATGTGTCCAAGATATTGCACGATACGTCGCAAACAGGTGGCGGAGAAGCGCTGAGTATCCTCTATTTTTAGTTGAAACAAAAAAACTAACTAACTGCCGCACTCAGAGTCTTGAGTTGATAAACTTAGTTGGCTACTTATGAAAAAATATTGATCTTTATTTTGATACGCATAAAGACTACCGATACTAAATTTAGTGGCATATTTTATTATTTATACTTCCTGTGTGCATATTATTATAATAATATTATAGTCAATAACCGTTACATGTTATTATCGATATACTTAACATTTACCTAGGTTTTATTGCTAAAAGTCTTTCACTCATGTCTTGTCATCTCTTTGTTGTTATTTTTATATAAGAAAAATAAAGAAAGTCCGTTATTAGCTGTAAGATTAGTATATAAGAGTTTTGTATCTAACATTAAGAGCTGTGGATTTTTGTATCAAATAAAATAAAATAAAATAAAACAGTACCTTTAAGCATTTGAATTTGCAATAAAGAATACCTATTTAACTTATCTGCGCAAGTTCATTCATGCTCGAAGGTACTAAACCGGTTTTTATCTGTCCAAAACCTAGGCTACAGCGTTAACTGTGCCCTAGCTACATTTCAAAATGTTGTATCAGCTCAGCCGGAGTGGCTCCATATAAGTCCCTGTATTTCTGTTGTTTAGCTTATAAGCCAATTTGTTTCTGTTATTTTGTTTCGCTGCAATTTTATTCTGCAGTCTGGTAAAGTTTGCTGATAGTTAGCTGAGTTGAAACTTTCAGGGATTAAGGGATTCCAAGGCTTTTTTCCGGGTTCTTTGTTAAATTATGGAATTGAATTTCTTCTAATTATGTTTCCTGCCTTTGTGGAATTGTACACTGTGATGAAATATTGTATTATATTATTTATAACCAAAGTCAGGGATATTGCATACAGGCTACTCAGCAGCTACGGCTACACGTACGCAATATATAATGCACAGGTGTGTGCGCAAACACAAGTACACTGACCCTCATATTCCGATGGGACTCCAATGTGACACGACTGGAGAAGAAAGGGGCGCAAGACCTACGACTTAACCCCCCTTACACTAAGGAGTCTGGTAATCACAATGAAACGACTGCCGTCTGACAATCGCAACCCCTTATCAGGGGAACCAGACCAACTGAACCATGATTCTTCTTCCCTTCTTCTTCAGCAGCATGTATTTACCCACTGCATAGCATATGCCTCTCCAATTTCTCTCCACTTTCTTCTGTCGTCGGTTTTTCTGGACAACGCTACTCCAGCTTGAGCCTTGATGTCATCGGACTATCTGGCAGTTTGTCCGCCAACATTCTTCTTTGTATCTCTTAGTCTCCATTCAAGGATATCCTTGCTTTACCTCTCATCACCCCTTCTGCACACATGACCAGCTTACGCCCATTTCAATTTTGCGGCTCGACTCTACGTCTATCACTTTTGTGCATTCCCTAACCATGGTTACACGTTTCAGAGACTCTCCGAAACGAGCAGGTTTCGGATAGTTTCTGAAATACGCACGCATGGTAGAAATACGCACGTATATCTGAAAAGACGCCGTCACTATCCCTCTTTCATTGATATTATTAGATATGCCTTCGTTAGATCCTTTATAAACCCGCGCGCCGACCGGTGCGGGCTCATTTGCTTGTTGGCGATCAGACTGTGCACATCTCTCGGCGCGTTCCTCGGCTGGTTATCAGTGTATTTTTATTAGTGTTAAAATTAGTGTTTCTATTTGGTATGTGAGTAATTTATTGATTTATTTGGTTTAGGTGAATTTAGTGTGAGATTAACGTAATATTTGTGTTTCAGCCTATTGTCAATTTAATGTTAAATTTATGAAAATTATAAAAACCGTTGATTGTGTAAAATTTGTTTTTTTTTTAAATATTCCTAGCTCTGACTCCTAAAGTCAGAAGTGGGATTACATTAAAGCACTCAGGCTCATAAATAAATACTTTGCTTTGCCATTTCTGTTGACAAATAAGGCGAGACACCAATATTACGACGTTATTTAAAATTTTTGAATATTTGCCGTTATGTCCGATCGTCAGCGGACTTCTTGTGATAGGACGCGTCGAGATGATGGGCATTGTCGATCACGGCGGGTCCATGAGGACTCGCGTAGGTCGCGTAGTAGGTCACGTAGGCGCGATAGTACGCGCAGATCACGCGATCGAACGCTTACGCCTCCTAATCCACGAGATTCTCAGAGTGAATCCCTGATGGAGAGAACTTTAAATTCTATTTTGTCACGTTTAGACACGTTGGAAAATAATCGTTCGATAACCATTCCGAACAGTATAACTAACGATACAGATGCTCAGTCTTTACCATCACAGGCGAGCACCCATAATCAGTGTAGATTAGATTCTACCTCCCAAGTTATTCTTGCTCGTTCAAATAGTAACGTAAGATTCTAATTCAAATCAACACTCGCAAGCTACCGATACTGCAAGCGTGGAGACTCCAGGGATACGTAACAATTTATCAACACCACTAAATTGCGGGACTGAGGTGTCCGAATCGACTCGAATGCTGGCTGAAGCAATAAAATCCCTGAATCCTTCTCGCTCGCGGAACTATTTCGTTTCGAATTTTGACCCTGCGTTGCACGACATCGATGTATGGTGCGCGGAGGTCGAGCGTGCTAAGTTAGCAAACAATTGGCATGACTCGGAGTGCTTATCGCGCGTGTCGAACTGCCTTAAGGGCGACGCGTATACCTGGTTGAATGAGTGGGTGACTAATGACCGTACGTGGTCTAATTTTGTGCGGGAATTTAAACCATTATGTCCGAGGAAACTCGACTACGCCAATATTCTTTATGACGCAATGAGTACCACCTCCGATAAATACGCTTCATATGCAGAATATGCGCGTCGCACTCTGCTACGTTTGCGCATAGTCAAGGGGCTCAGTGTTGAATTAATGGTCTCGATAGTTATAAGGGGCATCACAGACCCGCAGGTTCGGGCGGCAGCAGCCAACGCTAATCTATCGTCTGACGACATAGTATCGTTCCTTTCGATTTATGCCAAGCCTGTCCGCGTAAAACCTGATTTTAAGGCACAATCAAAACTTACACAGAAAACGGTTTACATCAACTAATGTTAATATTAAAAGTACAACAAAATGTTTTGGTTGCGGACAAACTGGGCACATACAAGCACAATGTACAAAGAAAAATAAATCCGAACTACCCTCATCGAAAATAAATTCTAATACCGCGATTTCTTCGAATAAAAATATCCAGTGTAATATCTGTAAAAAACCAGGCCACAACGAAGACACCTGCTTTGCCAAAGAACGATCTCAGTTTCGAAATAAACGCAATATTAACTTATGTACCAAACCTTCCATTACTAAATCTAAAAATAGTGACGTAGTAACTACCGTAGTACAGGGTGTCCCTGTCGATGTTTTGATCGATAGTGGGGCCTTGAATGTTTCGCTGATTTCAGAAGACATATTAAAGCACTTTTCTTGCGAACGGAAACCTAAAACTTGCGTCTTGAAAGGGATAAGTGAGGGAGAAATTAAGGCTGATTCTTTTGTTACTTTAACACTTGAGTTTGATCAAATCTCGATTGAGGCCGATCTAGTAGTGGTACCTGGTTCATCCATATGCTTTCCAATTATAATCGGTACTGATATTTTGAATCGTGACGGTGTCACTTACATACGCACTAAGCATAGACAATATCTAACCCACTCTTCTAGTAATACAGTTTTAATTAATACGGTTACCAATAATGAGTCCGATATGGTAAACACCCCCCTTCAGGGTGATGAACGTGCAAAGTTATTGCAGGTGATAAGTGAGTTTTCTAAATTCTTTATATCTGGGACTGCGACTACTACTGTAACTTCAGGTAAAATGCATATTAGTCTTTCGGACGAAACACCGGTTGCCTATCGACCTTATAAGCTTTCACATCCCGAGAAACTTAAGGTTCGGGAGATTGTTAACGACTTGAAAGATAAGGGAATTATTCGGGAGTCTAATTCAGAGTATGCGAGCCCTATCATCCTTGTTAAAAAGAAGGATGGTAGTGACCGCATGTGTGTGGATTATCGTGCCTTGAACAGATTAACTGTCAGAGACCGATATCCACTCCCACTTATTGATGACCACGTAGACCGGTTAGGCAACTTCAAATATTTCACGAGCCTTGACATGGCTACTGGTTTTCATCAGATTCCCTTGGATGAGCAGTCTATACACAAGACGGCCTTTGTTACACCGGAAGGGCATTTTGAATACCTTCGAATGCCCTACGGTTTGACCAACTCGCCTATTGTGTATCAACGCATCATCAATAATACCTTACGCAAGCACATTGAAGGCGGCAATGTGCTGGTTTATGTCGATGACGTGCTTATAATGAGTAATACTGTAGAGGAAGGTGTCACTTTGTTGCGTCAGGTCTTACGCACCCTTACAGAGTCGGGGTTTTCTATTAATTTACGTAAATGCACCTTTCTCGCGACGGAAGTTGAGTACCTAGGACGTTTAATTAGTCAAGGTCAGGTGAGGCCGAGCCCTCGCAAAGTTGAGGCGCTTGTTAATGCACCGGTTCCAACGAACGTAAAGCAAGTTCGTCAATTTTTAGGTCTGGCTGGCTATTTTAGACGATATGTCCCAAATTACGCAACTGAAACTGCCTGTATTTCAATGTTAACTAAAAAAGATGTTAAATTCTCTTGGGGACCGGAACAAGAACAAGCGCGACAAAAAATCATATTACGGCTTACCAGCGAACCTGCCTTGTCTATTTTTGACCCCTCACTGCCTACAGAGCTGCACACTGACGCCAGTAGCAAGGGTTATGGTGCAGTTCTGATGCAAACTAGTACTGACGGTCAGAAACGCGCTATAGCATACTATAGTAAAACCACACAGGGCGCTGAAAGCAGGTACCATTCTTACGAATTGGAAACCTTGGCGGTTGTGAGAGCCTTGCAGCACTATCGCCACTATTTAATTGGTCTCAATTTCAAAATCATCACCGACTGCAATGCTCTCAAATCCACCGAGAAGAAAAAGGACCTGCTTCCACGCGTGGCCAGATGGTGGATTTATCTACAAGATTTTTCGTTTGAGATTGTGTATAGGAAGGGTACCATGATGTCTCACGCCGATTATCTTAGTCGAAACCCCCCTGCGCAAGTTTGTCAAATTACTCGATCTCGAAACTGGGCGCAGATAGCGCAACATGCTGATGGCGAGACCCAAGGTCTATTACAACAACTTCGAGATGGTCAGTTAGACTCTCGGAGGTACGTGGAGGTAAATGACGTGTTATACTATCGCTACGAACGAACTGGTGAAGACAGACCAAGGCAGCTTTGTTACATTCCAAGGGGCCACAGACTAAGTTTGCTTAGGATATTCCATGATGAGCACGACCATATCGGTGCCGAGAAAACTATAGACCTGATACTCAAGCATTTCTGGTTCCCAGGACTTCGCCAGTTTGTGGCAAAGTACATAAGCCATTGTCTCGTGTGTATATCGCATAAGCGAGTACCTAGAGCGCCACTCCAGCCCATAAGCTCTTGGGAAAAACCTAACCTCCCCTTCCAGACAATTCACATCGATGCCCTAGGTCCACTCCCAGAGTCTGAAGGGTATAAGTTTCTGCTCTTAATGGTGGATGCTTTTACCAAGTATTGTTTGTTATACCCGATCTACAGGCAAGATGTAAACGAACTCAAACGAACGTTCACTAATGCGATTTCTCTTTTTGGTGTTCCCCGACTAATTATAACAGATCGTGGGCGAATGTTTGAGTCGGCAGAATTTATAAAATTTTTGTCTGACATCAGCTGTGACATCCACTACATTACGCCCGAGATGCACAATTCAAACGGGCAGGTCGAGCGGTACGTACGGACTGTTTTAAATATGATCCGCATCGAGGCCAATCACAAAGGTGCCTCCTGGTCTGAACAGACGTGGCGGCTTCAACTTGTACTCAATATGACGAAGCAAAAAACAACACAAGCTTCGCCGTTAAACTTATTGGTCGGTATTGACGCAACTACCCCGATCATTCAGTCTCTTGTACGTGATGTGGCCTTAGACTGTTCCCAGAACCGAGAAGCGTGGCGCGAGCTATGCAGAAGCAGAGCCAATCAATTGCTAGACAAGAACCGGTCTCAACAAGATGCTCGTGTAAATCGTCAACGACGTGTGCCTCGTACATATGCCGTTGATGATTTAGTGTTTGTTATTAAATATTCTCAGTCGACAGGCAAGCTGGACTCCGGTATGCGCGGGCCCTACCGGGTGGTGAAAAGCCTACCCAGTGGTCGATATGAGCTGAAGCTGCTGAGTGGCTCTTATGGGAAGACCACGCAAGCTGCAGCCCAGTACATGGTGCCCTGGCGTGGAGAATGGTGCCCTGAGACGTGCTCTGCCTTCTTTGAACGTGAGTGAAGTTTGGACTGAAGTAGCATAGGTTGGTGGTGATTTAGCTCATCATAGTAGGGTGTAACTCAGATACATAATAGGTAGATAAATAAAACAGCAAGCATACACGTTACATTTATAACAAATAACCAACTTACACAAATACACAATCTATTTACTTAACTCTGGTAGGCGTACCTACTGCATGATGAGAGAAATCACTTACACTATGTCCTACGGATGTCCAGTGTGTGTGGACATGCTACCTGGGTGCCTCTGTCCTGTGTGTATAGACATGCTACCTGGGTGCCTCTGTCTTGTGTATGTGGATGGACATGCTAACTGGGCGCCTCTGTCCGATACGTGAGTATAGGGCTCTATGCCCCTTGTACCGCCTTCCCGTATGGGAAACGGCTTGTGAGAGACATGTGTGTCTCTATAGACTGAGAGACGTGTAACCATCAGTGTTGCCTCCGTCTATGTCTATGTTGTTTGTGTTACCAAGCTAATGTCAGCATTGGGGACGCCCTCTGCTTGGCACTTTATGTTTACAGGTACAGAGTTAAGTAGGAAGTCTGAAGACACACTGAAAACTCTATGCTACGTTGGTTTGGTTTTTCTGATTTATTAATTACTGCTTTTATAAAACATAATAATGGTATGAGAGAGAGGTGTGAAAGATTATTACCTACTTGCTACTGCTTAAGTGTGTGACCCTTGCTTAGTGTTGTTTGTTTTACACAGATGATGAAACGCATGACCGTGACGAGCATCGGTCTGTGGCAGTACCTGAAGCGGACGAGCCTGTGGCTGGACCGTCTTCGGCACCACATGAGGGGCCATCATCACCGCGCAGCGAGTCAAGCTCTCTGCAGCCACCACATGATGTCGTCGAGGACGACTCCACGTCAGGAGAGGCCGTATTAGATATGCCTTCGTTAGATCCTTTATAAACCCGCGCGCCGACCGGTGCGGGCTCATTTGCTTGTTGGCGATCAGACTGTGCACATCTCTCGGCGCGTTCCTCGGCTGGTTATCAGTGTATTTTTATTAGTGTTAAAATTAGTGTTTCTATTTGGTATGTGAGTAATTTATTGATTTATTTGGTTTAGGTGAATTTAGTGTGAGATTAACGTAATATTTGTGTTTCAGCCTATTGTAAATTTAATGTTAAATTTATGAAAATTATAAAAACCGTTGATTGTGTAAAATTTGTTTTTTTTTAAATATTCCTAGCTCTGACTCCTAAAGATATTTAAATTCTTACAATTTACATTTTAAAGAAGGCGGTAAGTAGTTGGTTCATCAACCGGGGCACCAAGTATTGAGTAGTTTGGCGACCATATACATTACGGGCTTGCGTAGTGCGCAGGCGACCTTGGGCTATTGCACGTGTGAATACAGGGTGTTCGACTTTATTCTGATATTTAGGATTAAAATAATGTTCTTTTAAAAGGCTAGGCTAGGCTTTTTTTTGGGCCGTGTGGTCCCCGGCAGAGTAGAATAGGCCACCCTCACTCTTACCGAGGTGTCGTAAAAGGCGACTAAGGTAAAGCTTCTGGCATGATCATCAGCACCCAGAGAAGGAAAACTCTGCATTTATATCAAAACCCTCGCCAACCCGTCTGCCAAGCGTGGTGAGTATGGCAATTACCCCTCATGTGATTGAGGGAGGCCCGTGCCCCAGCAGTGGGGACTTAAATGGGCTGATGATGATGATGATGACGAAAAGGCTACATTTGAATCGAGATTCTACCGAAAGAACTTTGCAATATTTAAAAAGGCCAGTCTCATTATTTCGTCGTAAAAATATACCTAACTAATATAGTTTCCTAACACGTTGCCAGCAAAGTAGCGGCACTTCAAAGTATCGCGTTGTTTTATACAACTAGAACAACTAAACTTCTATTTTATCTTAAAGTTGAGCCACAAAGTGGACATAAACCACCCACTCCTACATCGTATGTTAAGCAGGCCACACACACATTACATTTTCACGTATAGTGATTCCTGAGCCATGGTAGCTCAGAGGATATAGACGCGCCTTCCATCCGTGGGGGTCATGGCTCAAATCCGAGCATGCATCTCTTGATTTTTTTTATGATAGGTGGCAGACGAGCGGACGGATCCCTGATGGTAAGCGATTGCCGCTGCTCATAGACACCTGGTGTCGCGCACCAGTGGAGTCACAAGTGCGCTGTCAACCTTTCTTTCCTTTTGGATGGGGCCTGCAATATGCACATTTCTACCATTAGCTCGGCGGTAAGGGAAGCCATCGGATCATCATCATTTCGGCCAATAGACGTCCACTGCTGGACATAGGCCTCCCTCAATGTTCTCCACACAGATCTGTCCTGTGCCGCCCGCATCCAATGGATTCCCGCGATCTAATATTGTGCGGGACAATCATGACAGTGGCGCCCTGCCGGAACTTTTACTAAGTTATTTGTACGGGTAACCTGTAAATAGGAAGCTGGCGCAAATGGGTGAGAATGAGGTTTTGTTTGACCATACTATTTCAACTTTAGTTTTCGTTTCGCACGTACCACAAATTAGATAGATATAATATCCTCCAACCGCCCCCATCAGCTCCATTCTCGGGTTTATCCTGGAACTGAAGCTACATGAGGTGCTGTAATAGGTTATGGGGCTGCCACAATAGATCATCTACTGGTCGCAGTGGCTATGAGACGAAGGGCTCACCCCATTTCTATCAAATAATATCCTCCAACCGATTAATCACGGCTACAGTGGCCAATCTCAACGATCAGCCACGTACGCAGGATATATTATTGTGCTCAAGTGTGTGCGCAAACACAAGTGCACTCTCTATTCCCTCATATTCCGATGGGTCACTACTGTGACACGACCGGAAAGAGATTGTGCGCAAGACCAACAGCTTAATGTGCTTTCTGAGGCACGGGGGTACAAGGTCGCTTTAAAGTGCGACCCAACCACTGCGCCACGGAGGCAATCAGACAGGCAGTCAGTAGATAAATGTACATCACTCGCTGCCTACATTGCGCGCTAAATAGGATACAAACAGCCACCTGCACTATAAGTATACAACCTCATCATCTGAGCCAATAGACGCTCACTGCTAGACATAGGCCTCCCCAAATGCTCTCCAGACAGATCAGACCTGCGCCGCCCGCATCCAATGGATTCCCGCAACCTTCACCAGATCGTCGGTCCACCTTGTAATATTATATTATAATATTGTAAAATAGTGTATGTGGTGTTCACTTTGATACTCCTTCTGTAAGAAGCAGGTATTGGCTCGTTACGTCACGAGCAACTAGGGTTCACCGTCCGCCTGCGCCAACGGTGCGCATACGACTGAATCATAATACTACTCTTTGGACTGAATCCCCACTGCCCGTGCACTCGAGACAAGTAATACAAACACTACAGTCTACAAACATGGAAGTGCCAAATTAGAACGTCGTCTGCAAGTTTATAAGTCTTGTCCTAGGGCCTAGGCATCCAATTGGATGCCAAAATTATATACTTCGTTCACTCAGCTGTGTAGACTCAGCTGAGTGAACGAAGTATTATGGTATTGGTTGTGCTGGTTGTTGTGTGAAAGCGTATGGCAACACCCTTTGGCTGTATAAGTTAATAGAGCTAAAACGACAAATTAAATGAAAAGAAGAAAATGAAGAAAAGAAAATATTTATTTAGAGCACAAATTGGGCTCCGATACCCTCACTCACGCACCGAAACAGAACAGTGCTGCTTCACGCTTGTTTTCTTTGAGACCGTGGTATCACTCCAGTCCAGCCGGCCCATTCATGCCGAAGCATGGCTCTCCCACGGCCTTTATACGACCAACAAAGTCTAAAATGAATGCCAACAAAGGGTTTGTATCTCGCTATGGCAGTGATTGACAATCCCCGTGGGGATTTCCCCGTGACCCCTACGAAAAAGACATACGCCTAAATACCCTTTTTTAGGGTTCCGTACCTCAAAAGGAAAAAACGGAACCCTAATAGGATCACTTTGTTGTCCGTCTGTCCGTCCGTCCGTCCGTCTGTCAAGACCCTTTTTCTCAGGAACGCGTGGAGGTATGAAGCTGAAATTAATATCAATTACTCAGGTCTACTGTTCCTTTAAGCTGTGAAAATATCAAACTTCTAAGCCAAGCCAATCAAAAGATACAGCCGATTAAGTCGATATTTTCAACAAATTTTCGACACTCGCAAAGGAATCAAAACCTACAGGGTTCTTCCCGTAAACTCAGAATCTTGGAATTTGGCATGAAGCATTGTCATATAATGCAAATATAGGAAAAATTCCGAAAATCACATTTTTTTTGTTATATAATATAATAAAAATATTTTAATAAAATGACACTTACTACCTTATTCCTCACGAAGGAATAAAGGTATCAAATTGAAATTTATACTAAATACCAAGGTCTACTGTCCCTTTAACTGTGAAAAAATCAAACTGCTAAGTTAACGCGATCAAAAAGCTGTTTATACCGACACTTCGATTATAAACCGCTACGTTTGTACGGCGGAACCCTCGGTGCGCGAGTCAGACTCGCACTTGGCCGGTTTTTTGTGTAAATGTACTAACTATATAATTCAGATGGCATCTACTTTATAAACAACGTCAAGCTACCTTTACTCATATGATACGAGTATATGAAATATGTACACACATACACAATTTTATTGTTATTAGATAGTAGGTAGATCACTCCACCGGAAATTGGGGGCGCCTCCCTCGTGCGGTTGTCATTCGAATTTAGAACAAAGAGATACGCCGCCGCCTACTGGTGTGGAATGGAAACTTAAAAAGCAAAGTGAGGAACGCAAACGGATATTCTGAAATCGCTCGATAGAGAATACCATAGTCATAAATGTCGAACGCTTTTGAATCTGTCAAAACACGTGGACCGAAAAAGCGATCGTTTCCCCTCCAATTGTCTAGTTCTAAATATAAAAGTTTTTTTTGTTAGCCAGTATTTTTAAAATAAAACCAATAAATATAACATTTTTAAGGGTGAGGGAGACAAACTTGGAAGCGGATCACTTGATGGTAAGTGATACATGCCGCACATTTACATCCGCTACAACACCAGAAGGAATGTGTGTTATCCTGGAGCTGGAGCTATATGAGGTGCTTTAATAGGTTCTGGGGTTGCCACGTATGAGACGCAAGGCTCATCCCATTTCTTTTTATGTGTGTTGACGAAGTACCGGCCTCTTACGAAGAAGTAGGCATTTTCTTATCTCCTTTTATATTTCATAGTTAGGCATATAACTCCTGCTGTTTCATTTCGTGACATCAACCTACGTGACAGCAGCTTCTACCCATTTTTTAAAAGGCTGCGGGCATTCCTCATCTATGCGTTAAGATATTTTTCGCACCTCATGACAAAACCGTAAAATTAATTACTTACTTTTCGCCCGCCAGCTGTGCACTTGTGACTCCACTGGTTTTCCACGGACAACGGCTATCGCTTGCCATTAGTGATCTTACTATTTGTCTGCTAATCATCTCCTTTTCATCAGACTACCACAGCCCACTGCTGTATATAACTAGGTAGTCCTCCAAAATGTTTGCCACCCTGTTTCCTGATGTGTTTCCCAAATCTTTATCTGCCCTAAGGGCATCCTACACAACTTTTACAGTTTCACTAAAATAAACTCTCTTTTCGGTCAATACCCTCACTGCTGAGGATGGTGACTCCTTCCGATTTTGTCGGCCAGCTGTCGCCATCGGCTGCGCTCCGGCCGCTCGGTGCAGGGCAGTGCTTATCAGTATCTCGAGCTGTTTCGCTATCTGGTCTGACCATCGCTGGGGACTACAGCCTCTCAGTCTTCTCTCTTATAGCGCTCTAAATTGTCCCCACTCTCGTTCAATGTGTCCAAGATATTGCACGATACGTCGCAAACACGTGGCGGAGAAGGGCTGAGTATCCTCTATTTTTAGTTCAAACAAACAAACTAACCACTGCCGCACTCAGAGTCTTGAGTTGATAAACTTAGTTGGCTACTTATGAAAAAACATTGATCCTTATTTTGATACGCATAAAGACTACCGATACTAAATTTAGTGAACATTAGCTTAAATGACGTTTTTGAGTGCGGCCGTTAATCTTTATAAATCTAAAAACATAGACGGTTTCAGAATATCCCCCTAAAGATGAAGAGGCTCCGTCGCTGAGACACAGAGCGCCATGAGTGCTGTTAGCATTGTTATGAATTTAAATTCACACACACATCTGCCATAGGTATACGTCCACACACACATTTGTTTTATGGGGACTAAAACGATGGAAATGGATATTTTTGTCCTTATTCTTTCTTCTATGACGTCAGACTCTTGTCAGAATATCATGGTCGTCACATCAGTGTTTAAGGTGACGGGTAAGGCACACTAATGACGCCAATCGATTTTAATTTTTAGCTACTAAACCGGATCTATTTTAAACAATTTTAGGGTTACAACCTCCCGGCAAACACTTATACTATTTATTAAATAACCATGCCCAATGTTGAGTACGTTTTTGTACGCGAAAAATTGATTCACGCTAAAAGTAGCCGTTTTTGACGGTAAACACCATTTGTACATGGTTATTGAATAAATAGTATAAGTGTTTGCCGGGAGGTTGTAACCCCGAAATGTTTAAAATAGATCCTGTTTAGTAGCTAAGAATTAAAAGCGATTGGCGTCGCTAGTGTGCCCTACCCGTCACCTTAAGGCATGGCCGGGCTTAAAATTTTACTGGTTATAGTTTTTACCCGACTACGGCAAACCAAAAAGGACCGTCTGCTCGTCTGCCACCTCTCATATAAAAAAGGACAGGTTATGATTTTAGCAGTCAATGTATACATCGTTACTTTTTTATGGTTAACATAACCGAAAACTTGATAATAAGTAGGTATCGAAGAAGAATGAAGTCCATTTCGTTTTAAACTTTCATGATCATTAACATTAAAATAGATATTTACGAGATTTCTATTATGTACCTTATTTTTGAGTTTCCGATATTTCGGCACTGTTGCAAGCGCCATGGTCACGGAGTAACTGAAGTTTTCGCGGGTAAGGTGTTACTGGCAGACAAAACGGTCTACCCTCCTTCGCAGTCTTTTACTACGCGCACCTGCGGTAACACTGTTCACTAACTCACTATTTTCTCGCGCCTGTTCTCGACGCACAACACTCACAGTATCTGGCCGCGAAATGACACTTTGTTTAGTTTTACGGTTAATACATTTTCGAATCACTGGATGAACAGTGCCGAAATATCGGAAACTCAAAAATAAGGTACATGGTAGAAATTTCGTAAATAACTATTCTAATGAAGTCCATTCAGCATTTTAGATCAACAAAATAAGCGAAAATAAAATCAGCTGTTCCATACAAAATATAATATCTTCCCAGCATTAATGTATGGTACAATTTATTTTATTTTCGTTATCTAACGGTTAACTGTTCATCATCATCATCATCAGCCCATTTAAGTCCCCACTGCTGGGGCACGGGCCTCCCTCAATCATATGAGGGGTAATTGCCATACTCACACCAGACGGGTTGGCGAGGGTTTTGTTGCAGTTTTCCTTTTCTGGGTGCTGATGATCATGCCAGCAGCTTTACCTTAGTCGCCTTTTACGACACCTCGGTAAGAGTGAGGGTGGCCTATTCTACTCTGCCGGGGACCACACGGTTAACTGTTGATACCTAGCATATAAAATTACCATCTATATAAGTACACAATTGCAATAATGATTATTCTTATTCTTATTAGCATGCTTGTTAGTAGCACGTCTGTCCACACATGCTGATAAGTAGCACTTGCTCAAAAGTAGCATGCTAATAAGCATAATGTAACAGACTTGTTCTGCTCATCATTATATTCCTTCAGAAAGGATATTGATGGCATGCTTAGGCCTACCTCGTAACATGACCTCTTCATTATTTTTTATGTATAAGTATTTTATTTAGCCTTTTCTATTTATTTATTTAGTTGGTTATTTATTTATTTATATGATGCTTGTATTTAGGTGTGTAGGTATACGGTTTAAGACATTTATTTCTCAAAAAGAATACATTATTCACTTATATGAGAAATACAAGATTATGTGGGTATATAATAAAAATCCATGCTCTTAGTGCGCGGCGCGCGCACATTCCAAAGCGTTAAAGTATTCTGTAATTGAACGCGACATTTAAAAACTCCAATGTTTACATTTCGTTCTTTCACATCATATGATAAATATTTTTACATAGTATCATTTTAACATTAAGATAGCATCTACATGAAACAATTTTGAAAACATATTATAATTATAATTACATTAATATTGAATTTTAAAATAAAAAAGTTACAAATCATACCAAGCACATAAGTAGTCTTGAGTTCGCAACTTAACCGCGTCAAAGGCAATGGACTCAAATACGTATCGCTTAGCAATTGCTATCAAGTGTGTGTGATAGACATTTTACGGCTTGGTTTGATTTTTTTGACAATCATTTTAATAAATACCTAGCATGCATTAGGTTTGTAAAAATAATAACAATAATAAACATTAAAATAAAATTAATTAACAACAATTAATTAATTTGAACAGATTAGATAAAATTTGTTATATGATTGATTTCAGTAAATACCTATGTTTATTGGTAACAATTTAATAATTATTTTTAAATAATTAATAGCTGTATAATTATTTTTTTAACATTAATACTTAATTTAACTAAATTCAGCGAAGTCGCTTAAGAAGTGTTTTTTCAATGTATTTTTGAATAACTTGAAGGAATTTATTTGTTTAATAGTAAGTGGCAATTTGTTGTATAATTGGGCTCCCTCGTACATAATATTTCTTTTACCATAGTTGGTTCGTGGTGCTCGGAGTATAATATTATTTGCTCGCCTACTGACTCGTTTTTGGGTTGAAATCTTTTTTGTAAATTTTATTTGTGTTAATATTTTTTTGTTTATAATTTTATGAACTAACATACATGTGTTATATTTGTAGCTTTGTGAGATAGTCATAAGATGTGTTTCCTTGTAGATTTTTGCTGTTGGTGTGAGGTAGTCATAGTGGAAGAGTAATTTTATGATCTTATTTTGTGATCTTTGTAGGGTTCCCAAGTGCACCTTAGCAGCACTACCCCATACTTCAATAAGGTAGTCAAGATGAGGTTTAACCATGGTATTATAGATTGTGTATCGAGTAGGTTTAGGAAAACAACGTATGGTCCCTCGAAGAGCCCCCATTAGCGAAGTTAATTTTGCCCGAATCTTTCCTATGTGTACTTTCCAAGTCAATTGGGTGTCAAGTGTCAGGCCAAGGTATTTTTCAGTATATACTCTATTAAGTGGCTCATTGTTCATAATTAAAGGTGGAAAATCGGATATCTTTTTATTTTTTGCGCAGAAAATCATATAATTGGTTTTGGATACATTGACAGTGAGTAAATTATTCTGAAACCAACTGTGAAGAGAGTTAAGATCATCCTGTGCCTGTTTAATCAAATATGATATGTCGTTGCCAAAGTAAAAAAGACATGTGTCATCGGCATATAATGAAATTTCACCGCTAAGCCCTAAGTTGTTTATGTTGTTTATGTATGTTAGAAACAGCAAGGGACCCAAAACTGATCCCTGTGGTACACCATAAGACATTTTTTCAAAGTCACTCTTTTCGTTTCCGATTTTAACCGTTTGATATCTATTTTCAAGGTAGGATTGAAACATTTTGAGTGCGATCCCCCCGATTCCAATTGCAGATAGCTTTTGCAATAGCAAGTCATGGCTGATTGTATCAAATGCCTTTCTCAAATCAATGAATACACCGAGGGCAATATGTTTTTGGTCAATCTTAGTTTTAAGATTTGTGATGAGATCTATTGAGGCAGAAAGAGTGTTTGCCTTTGAACGGAAACCGTATTGTTTATCAATGAGAAAGTTGATGGATGCTAAGTATTCCTCAAGGCGATTATAAATGACTTTCTCCAATATTTTAGACATGACAGGAAGTACAGATATTGGACGATAGTTCCCTACTTCTGCTTTACTGCCTGATTTGAAGATAGGTGTTACTCGGGCTATTTTAAGAGAGTCGGGGAAAATTCCACTAGAAAGGCACTTATTGACACAATCTGTCAGAACGTTTACCATTATTGGCTTCAAACATTTTACCACCTTACAACTGATGCCATCAAGGCCAGTACTAGGTATATGTATATTAATTGGCATATTTTATTATTTATACTTCCTGTGTGCATATTATTATAATAATATTATAGTCAATAACCGTTACATGTTATTATCGATATACTTAACATTTACCTAGGTTTTACTGCTAAATGTCTTTCACTCATGTCTCGTCGTCTCTTTGTTGTTATTTTTATATAAGAAAAATAAAGAAAGTCCGTTATTAGCTGAAAGATTAGTATATAAGAGTTTTATATCTAACATTAAGAGCTGTGGATTTTTGTATCAAATAAAATAAAATAAAACAGTACCTTTAAGCATTTGAATTTGCAATAAAGAATACCTATTTAACTTATCTGCGCAAGTTCATTCATGCTCGAAGGTACTAAACCGGTTTTTATCTGTCCAAAACCTAGGCTACAGCATTAACTGTGCCCTAGCTACATTTCAAAATGTTGTATCAGCTCAGCCGGAGTAGCTCCATATAAGCCCCTGTATTTCTGTTGTTTAGCTTATAAGCCAATTTGTTTCTGTTATTTTGTTTCGCTGCAATTTTATTCTGCAGTCTGGTAAAATTTGCTGATAGTTAGCTGAGTTGAAACTTTCAGGGATTAAGGGATTCCAAGACTTTTTGCCGGGTTCTCTGTTAAATTATGGAATTGAATTTCTTCTAATTATGTTACCGCTTTTGTGGAATTGTACACTGTGATGAAATATTGTCTTATAATATTTATAACCAAAGTCAGCGATATTGCATACAGGCTACTCAGCAGCTACGGCTACAAGTACGCAAGATATAATGCACAGGTGTGTGCGCAAACACTAGTTCACTGTCTCATATTCCGATGGGACTCCAATGTGACACGACTGGAGAAGAAAGGGGCGCAGGACCTACGACTTAACCCCCCTTACACGGAGTCTGGTAATCACAATGAAACGACTGCCGTCTGACAATCGCAACCCTTTATCAGTCGGTCGTCGTCGGTTTTCCTGGACAACGTTACTCCAGCTTGAACCTTGATGTCATCGGACCATCTGGCAGTTTGTCCGCCAACACTCTTCTTTCTATCTCTTAGTCTCCATTCAAGGATATCCTTGCTTTACCTCTCATCACCCCTTCTGCACACATGAACAGCTTACGCCCATTTCAATTTTGCGGCTCGATTCTACGTCTATCACTTTTGTGCATTCCCTAACCATGGTTACACGTTTCAGAGACTCTCCAAAACGAGCAGGGTTCGGATAGTTTCTGAAATACGCACGCATGGTAGAAATACGCACGTATATTTGAAAAGACGCCGTCACTATCCCTCTTTCTTTGATATTTAAATTCTTACAATTTATATTAGATTTTAAAGAAGGCGTTAGTTGGTTCATCAACCGGGGCACCAAGTATTGAGTAGTTTGGCGACCATATACATTACGGGCTTGTGAAGTGCGCAGGCGACCTTGGGCTATTGCACGTGTGAATACAGGATGTTCGACTTTATTCTGATATTTAGGATTAAAATAATGTTCTTTTAAAAGGCTACATTGAATCGAGATTCTACCGAAAGAACTTTGCAATATTTAAAAAGGCCAGTCTCATTATTTCGTGGTAAAATATACCTAACTAATATAGTTTCCTAACACGTTGCCAGCAAAGTAGCGGCACTTCAAAGTTTCAAAGTATCGCGTTGTTTTATACAACTAAAACAACTAAACTTCTATTTTATCTTAAAGTTGAGCCACAAAGTGGACATAAAACACCCACTCCTACATCGTATGTTAAGCAGGCCACACACACATTACATTTGCTCGTATAGTGACTCCTAAGCCATGGTAGCTCAGAGGATTTAGAGGCGCCTTCCATCCGTGGGGGTCATGGTTCAAATCCGAGCATGCATCTCTTATTTTTTTTTGTGATAGATGGCAGACGAGCGGACGGAACCCTGATGGTAAGCGATTGCCGCTGCTCATAGACACCTGGTGTCGTGCACCAGTGGAGTCACAAGTGCGCTGCCAACCTTTCTTTCCCCCGGATGGGGCCTGCAATATGCACATTTCTACCATTAGCTCGGCGGTAAGGGAAGCCATCGTGAGGAAACATGAACGAATCGGATCATCATCATCATCATTTCAGAGAATAGACGTCCACTGCTAGACATAGGCCTCTCCAATGTTCTCCACATAGACCGGTCCTGTGCCGCCCGCATCCAATGGATTCCCGCGGTCTTCACCAGATCGTCGGTCCACCTTGTGGGGGGCCTGCAACGGCTGCGACTTCCTGTACGTGGCCTCCACTCCAGGACCTTTCCGCCCCACCGGCCGTCTGGTCTCCTCGCTATGTGCCCTGCCCATTGCCCCTTGAGGCATGCAATCCTTTGGGCTATGTCTGTGACCTTAGTTCTCCAGCGGATCTCATCATTTCTGATACGATCACGCAAGGAGACTCCGAGCATAGCCCTCTCCATGGCTCTCTGGGTGACTTTGAGCCTCCTTAATCGGCACATTGTAAGCGGCCACGTTTCGGTTCCGTATGTCATCACTGGCAACACACACGCATTGAAGACTTTCGTCTTGAGACACTGCGGTAGATGAGTCGAAAATATGCTGCGTAGCTTCCCGAACGCTGCCCAGCCGAGTCGAATAGTTTCTCAAAATTTTGGATATCGATAATATTTGAGATATGGATCCTGAACGTGTAACTGTGATCCAGTTGGTCTACTTCCCTCGTTAAAGGGTTGCGAAGGTCAGACGGCAGTCGTTCCATAGTAATCACCAGACTAACGCCCTGTTGGTCTAGTGGTTTAAGTACCAGGCCAAGATCTCAGTGTATGTTTAGAATTTTTCGAACATAGCTCGGGTTTGTGATCACCAATCCGAATTAAGCAAGCGTGGTGATTAAGCCTGATCCCACCATAGTAGCGATAACCGATGCCGATGATACCGACAACTCATGTCGAATCAAGCACTTACAAATTTCGTCGGCTTAGTAACGCGTTCAGTGGTCTAATTGGTAGAACATTCAACTGGATTGTGGAAAGTGTGGGTTCGAGTCCCGCCTGAACACGAGATGAAATTTTTAAGTGTGTTATTTACTCATAGTCCATTCAGCGTAAGAAGGTGAATAAGAGAGTTAAAACGTTTAGTATCATGCATTTTACTATCTACAAATAAAAATCATCATCATCCTCCTGCCAAGAATTTTCAAGGTTATCTGGGATAGGCGCAGTATTTCTTCCTTCTCCATACGTCCCTGTCATTCGAGACGCAAGTATTGGCGTCGCCTCCCTCTACGTGCCTTGCGGATCGCGGGGGCGAGAGGGTCAGCCTCTCGCTCGCGCTCCGCCGCCTCCTTCGCCTCCATCACATGCTCGCAATATGCGGCAAAGGCCTTCCAGGCATCCTCCTCCTCCTGACCTCCTGAGAGCTCCTGGCCGACCTTTACCACCAATGCGTGGCGAGCCTGTGCCCAGAACCAACCGAACCTTTTTTTTTTTTTTTTTGGTAACGCAGAGAGAATGCCGCAGAGAATGCTCAGAAGGATCCGACGTCGGCGCCGATGGTCGGCGCCGCCTTATGCACACCCGGCCGCTGGGAGTCGGCCGGGTAGTGTGGGGCTCTCCCCTGGGGTGCTCCTAGGGGTATACCCACTAAACTCTCTGCGACAGTTTCCATCCCTCGCCCGGGAGAAACTCTCAGAGCGGGAACGCGGGCTATAGGACGAACCTTGTCACCGCGAACCCGCTCAGGGCGAAAGAGGCTCGCCAGTACGGCCTCTTACCACACACCGGTCCAACGGACCTAGGGCCTCTCCCACGGCCCACCAAACACCGCCCCCCGAATGGCGCCCACACAGCTGGCTGCAGTGCAAACACCACCGGGAGGAGGACTGCGGGTACCCTTCCCCACCCATACACTGCTGGCTGCAGTGCAGAGTGGGTTGGGGAAATAAAACCCACAGGCTTCAGAATGAAAACGCCGCAAAACCCAGCTCCGCTGGATGCGAAGCCGAGAAAATTGGCACCACCGGTCGACATTGAGCCATCCTGGCTAGACGACCCAACGCCGGACCTCCAGCACATGGCCTTACGGCCGCTGAGCCCGAAGGCTCTCCACCCAGTGGGGCCCACGTCGAAAACGCAATCACGCGTAGCGTGACGCCGGACAGGGCCCCGGGCCCAGAACAAAAAAGGCCACAGAAGAAGGGTTTCCGATGCCCTAAACCGTGAGGCCGGTCCTAGGCCCCGGGTGGGCTCAACTGGGGGTCGACAGAACGACTCCAGGAGCCCTCCCGTGTGTGTGCAGCTGTTAGCCGTCGAGTAGCAATGGGCGATGCCGATTACTACCCGCCGTTGCCCAGGGACGCCAGGACCCTTTCGGTAGCAGCTCCAAACAGAGCAAAAATACTACCGAAAGGGCCACACGAGGAGGCCGCCGCACCGTAGTCCCCAACCAACCGAACCTGTTGCAACTATACGGATGTGGTAGAGATAGGACGTCATCCAGCACGTCACCCCAACACTAACGGCTTCGAGCGGTTTTTCAAGTATGGCTTTCTATGAAAAGGCTTATGAGGGGTGCACGTCTGTGGACAAACCTCGGTATTTCCATACCACATCATTTCCATGAGTCATACGAGGGTTTCTATCCTTTTCTACCACTTAGGCTTTTCTATTACTAGAATGCGACATCACTATCCTTTTTCTATTACTAGAGTGCGACAGATTGACGGTATTGCGGCTGGACGCAAATGCGACCGCACGTAATGAATTCCGCCGTGTGGCCAGATGTATTCCAACCCTTATTTTACTCTAAAGTTTGTAGGTACCGCAAACCGCTGAGGTCGGCGAAAATCCTGGAAGGATAAACCACTAGTTTTAAAACTTATGAAATGCCCAAAGTTATTTTATAACCACTTCATACAGTAATTACCTAACAAAAAATAGTTCGGGTGGCTGCACTAACCATTTATGCTATCCGAACCCCTTGCTAAGACGACGAATTTTGTAAGTGCTTGAATCGTCATGAGCCGACGATCCACCCACCTGAGCCCTACGGTGAATTTGATAAGTGTATTATTTACTTAAGAATAAATTGCAAAGAATTGCTATACCAAACACAAAAAAATAGTTTTTTGAATAGTGACAAGTTTTTAATTTAACAGTATATTGGGTCTCCTTAGCCTGATGGTAAGCAAGAGAAGAGCCCACAGCGAGGGACTGCCATACTGGCCTGCGAGATGCTTCTTCACGCTTCGTTTGAAGGAATCCATATTGAAGGAAGGAAGAAATACATGCGCCGGCAACGAGTTTCATTTCTTGATGGTGCGGCAGTTAAAAAATATTTAATACAAGTTTTTTTCTAAATGTGACCAAAAGCAGATGTTAGATTATGTCCATAAGCGAAAACATTCGCTTGCCATAAGGTGATTTGTATGTTCGTCTGTTATCTACCACTTTAAAATATATATAAGGACGGAAGCTAAACATTAAAATAAAACTCATATGTTGTAAAATATTTATTTTCACCATAAATTCGATTTATAACTGTTCGCTATCAATAGTAGATAGAACATAACTGAAAAGAAAAACAAAAGCATTACATTTTTTTTAATGTGATTGGTGGCAGACGAGCAGACGGATCGTCTGATGGTAAGCGATTGCCGCCGCCCATGGACACCCGCGACACCAGTAGGGCACAAGTGCGCTACCAACCTTTAAACCCCCTTAGCCTCGGATTGGGCCTTCGGTAAACTCACTCACACGAAACAGCACAGTGCTGCTTCACGGCGGTTTTTTGTGAGGCCGTGGTATCATTCCGGTCGAGTCGGCCCATTCATGCTGAAGCGTGGCTCTCCCACAGCAGATGTAGTAGTAAGCCTATCTTACTACTGGTGATTTGTACCTTGTAACAGGCCCTGCCATCTCGAAAGAGTGCCTGAACTACCGTGACCCCCCAGCGATGCAAGCCATCAAAAATACTCTAAAACCATGTATGTAGTATGTACCCGCAAGTACCAGATGTAAAAATTAGACTATAACTTACTATATGATCTTTACTTACGGCAATACCAAGCAACAGATCCCGCCATCTTGACGGCGGATCTCCCAGTTAACTTGCCAGTCTTCACGACAATGCCGATGACCACACCAATGTACACCAAGATACTCACACACCCGTAGACTAGGACGTACCAGATGTAAAAGTTCACGAATATGTATTTTTCCTGGAAATCAGAAAGTCGAACACAACGATTTCAACAATGAAACACAACACACTGATTTCATCGGGACAATTTTTAGGGCTAAAAAGTGGGATTCAACATATTGTAAGTTCATCTTTATGTGAATTTAACATTTTAGAATGCACCATCCTGCGAATTCGACATTTAGGAACTCACCATCCTGCGAATTCAACTTTTGCGAATTAAATATAGAACGCTCTTTTTGAATCAAGCTCGACACACTCTAGAAAAGCATTAAGGCGTCAAATTTACCCGGGTAGTATAAGGTCGTGGGATCGGATCCGACTTGAAGACTCATACATTTCTTTTAATTCATTATATAATTAAGAATAAATTGCGAAAAAGAAAAACTATAACAAGAAAATAAAAGAGATAGACATAAAATATTATGTTGGTGTTAATTGCTTACTAACAAAATTCCCAGCAGCAATATACCAGCGGCTACCATCAGCCCCAAGCTGATGGTGTACCACGCCACCCGTGCGAAAAGAACCTCATTCTCCCCTTCAATTGCCCTTTTGAAAAATTTATCCGCTATGAACATCTCGAAAGCAGCCCATACCTGGAATTAAAAAGCTTTCATGCAACTTTATGAGGTCGTCACCGAAATACAGAAGGTTTGCTCTCGGCGACATTGATATCGATAAGTTCATTAAAATAATATGTGCTAGGCAGTATATCCTATCGTGTCTCGCCCGCACACTTTTCCATATATTCTGTCACTGTTTCATGTCAAACCACGGTAAGATTACTGTACGCCACGAACATAGCTGATTTTTTATAAATAGCACCTGTGGAGTCACAAGAGCGCTGTCAACCTTTAAATCTTTTTTCCTCCAAATTGGGGCTACGGTGCCCTCACTCACGCAGCGTCAAACAGCATAGACGCTGCTTCACGCCGGTTTTCTGTTCACCCACGTTAAAATGATGTATGATAAATCTACCTCAGTGTCTCAAGACGAAAGTCTTTAAGTTTTTTTTTTTTTTTTTTTCATTTATTTATAATTATTACAATAACAGTATGTAAATTAAGAGTGTCATAAAAACCTTGCCGGTTTGTCCTTGACACGGTTACACATGAGTGTCGCTTATTTAACTAAATAAAAATAATAAAGTATAACATAACTACTTCTAATACTTATTGTCTACACGACCACGCGCTGCGAGCCGTTTGCGAAGGTACCTATGCCGATGAATCTCGCTCGCACTGAGCTGCCCAGAGCAGCGCTCATAAAAAATGGCAACATACAGGGTGATACGCATGGTGTATTCAATTAAGATTTTGTAGTATGTTTTGAGTTTATGTTTATAGTTTTCATCGTCGTTAAGTGTTATGGTAGTCGCTGAAAACCAGCGTCGGGGTTGTTCTCTTGGATCAGCACCGACTATTGCTGAGCGGCTGCCTGTTTGGCGCATACAGGGATAATGTTGTCCTTCTTTTCGTTTATGATTTATGTCTAGGTTATGTTTCTAATTAAGTTTCCTTGTTTTGTATTGTGCTAAATAAAGTTTTCATTTATTCATTCATTCAATGCGTGTGTGTTGCCAGTGATGACATACGGAACCGAAACGTGGTCGCTTACATTGTGCCGATTAAGGAGGCTCAAATTCACCCAGAGAACAATGGAGAGGGCTATGCTCGGAGTCTCTTTGCGAGATCGTATCAGAAATGATGAGAACCGCAAAGGATTGCATGCATCAGGTGGCAATGGGCAGAGCACATAGCGAGGAGAACAGGCGGCCGTTGGGGCGGAAAGGTCCTCGAGTGGAGGCCACGTACAGGGAGTCGCAGCCGTGGCAGCCCCCCCACAAGGTGGACCGACGATCTGGTGATGATCGCGGGAATCTATTGGATGCGGGCGGCACAGGACCGATCTGTGTGGAGAACATTGGGGAAGGCCTATGTCCAGCAGTGGACGTTTATTGGCTACAATGATGATGTATGATGAATTAAAGCTTATTGTATGATCAAACTTTTAATAGATATTTAATCTATTAAAATTACTAAGTTCTGAGTGACCAAGCTGAGCTGTGAAAGGAGTAAGTTGATACATCATCGTCAGCCCATTTAAGTCCCCACTGCTGGGGCACGGGCCTCCCTCAATCACATGAGGGGTAATTGCCATACTCACCACGCTTGGCAGACGGGTTGGCGAGGGTTTTGATATAAATGCAGAGTTTTCCTTCTCTGGGTGCTAATGATAATACCAGCAGTTTTACCTCAGTCGCCTTTTACGACACCTCGGTAAGAGTGAGGGTGGTCTATTCTACTCTGCCGGGGACCACAGGCTAAGTTGATACAATAAGATACAATTAATTATGATTTTGAGGTTTGTAAACTCATTTTACATACATTCTAAAGTCGTAAAACTGTTTTTTCTGACGTTTTCTGTTAAGAAATTCTCAGTGTCAGCTCGAAGCCTGGAAGTTGGCGGTCTTGTAGCCTCGAGCCTTGGAAAGCACGTTAAGCCGTTGATCCTGCGCACAGTTTTAATATTTTGCATCCTGTCCGGTCGCATCACTTTTATTTTTATGCTTATTACTTTGGATTCGCACTATAATATGCGGTTGACGGAATAAAGAGTGCACTTTGTGTTTGCGCTCACACTTAAAAACTATATATGATCTGGAATGGACTGGAATAATGAGTAGGGTAAGCAGGGGGAATAGCGCTCAGTGGGTAATAGCGCCCACCTCTGTAGCTCTGTCAAAACAGTACATAGCAACACGCCACGTTGTATGGAGGGCGAGGGGAAGGGTCCTTGAACCTACAACGATGCGATCGGACAGTGAGCCCGCGTCATGCGACGGTGAAGTGCGTTTCTTTATTTGCGCCCGCACTGATCTAATATTTCGTATCATGATTTTTGTCGGTAAGTCTAAAAGGCTGATCTTCAGTACTAATATGCTAATTTGTGATTGTAGACTTGACCTCGTTAATATTTTGTTTAATTATAATGTCTCTTGTTTGATATTTTCCAAGAAACATGTTTGGGCGTCATAAGCCCGGACCTCGAGCGGCATTACCCGATGTCAGGGGTAATGCCGCTCAAACATGTTTTTTTTATGTTTTTTACTATTAATGGGTCTAAGTATAAGTTTCTGTAGTTAAATTGTTGACTAATAGATAATTAAAGAATTTATTACGTTGCATAATTTTCATTCAAAATAATTAATTTAAAAAATACACATGTTTTTCCTTAAGTGAACGCCATTCCCCCTCCATACCCTAACTGATCATTGAGTTAGGCTGCAGCGCTGTAGCCGAATCAAAATAAAAAATATATATTTAATTCAATATAAGTTATGTCTAATACAACTTTGATCAATAAACCTTATATATTAGATAGTACATATATTTAACATGTTGCCTGATCTAGGGTGACCTGTATTTCAGGCTAAAAATTGGTTGCAGGATATATGTAAGTAAGTAATCCCTGCAATCGTATAGCAACCGGGACCGTAAAATTAACATAGCAAAAACACGCAATTCGATAAATCAAACTGCAATTAAGGCGGAAACCTACGTTTTCAATATCGCCGATGCCGCGATGCCCTCGTGCGTACTTTAAATTCCAATGAGCCGAATAAACGTAGGGCTGTGTTTTAGGTAGAGCGAGTTGGATGTTTCTGTATCAAGGAATTTCAAAACAATATAAATATTTGAATAGTTATTTTCGAGATTTCTACCATGTAGGTACCTTATTTTTACCCGGAGAAGAAAAAAGAGGGTTATGATTGTGACCTGTATGTTTAAGTTTCTAATATTTCGGTACTGTTGCAAGCACAAGTCAAAAATATGGTACCAACATGGCAGAAATCTCGAAAATATGTATTGTAATGTTAGTGGCCATGAAAGTTTAAACAATGTAGATAGTATTTATTTCAAACGCAGCGAATGTGTATGTGAGTGGCAACAAAGTATTAAGTACCTTTCGAAAATAAATAGGTATGTCAAAAAAGTCCGATAGTCATAGTCTTAACACCAGAAATAAGGCTTGCCGTCCCGGTCCTCAGACTTCATAAAATCGGTAATTCATTTGTTGGCCTAAGTATTAAGATATTTAATAAGCTACCACAAAATGTCATTAACCTATGACTGGATAAGTTTAAGTCTCATATTAAAACCTGCCTAATGAAGAAAGGTTATTATAGTGTACAAGACTATTTAAATGATAAGGATTCTTGGTTATGTTAATTGATTAATCTTTTGAGTTGTTATTCATAGTAGTGTATTAACTTTTATAATTGTATTTTTTTTCTCTTCTCAATTGAAACTCTGTAACAACATCCGCTACCGCCTACATTGTTTTAGAATAATAACTTAGACTAAGATCTGTAAATTCTGTGCAATAAAGTGTATCTATCTATGATCAATATTTGAAAAGAGTAACTACTGAGTTTCTTGCTGGTGTCTTCTTAGTAGAAATCGACATTCCGAACCAACGGTAGATATTATGTACCTATTTTGACATTCATAAGTGTTCTGTGTGGACCTAAATTGAATAAAGATTTTTTATCTTTATCTTATCTTTAATGGAGAAAAAGAAAACAGCACAGAAAATTCAAGGATATAACATTTCAAGGCCTTCATTAGAGATGATATGAATTCTTTGAGAAATAATCGTAGTATAAATAATCTACTACGATTATTACATTTCAAGGCCTTCATTGGAGATGATATGAATTCTTTGAGAAATAATCGTAGTAGATTATTTCTACGCAATAATGTTATGGTAGTCGCTGAAAACCAGCGTCGGGGTTGGTCTTTTGGATCAGCACCGACTAATGCTGAGCGGCCGCCTCTTTGGCGCATACAGGGATAATATTGTCCAACTTTTTGTTAATGATTTATGTCTAGGTTATGTTTCTAATTAAGTTTCCTTGTTTTGTATTGTGCCAAATAAAGTATTCATTCATTCATTCATTCATTCATTCTACGTACGTAGTAGAAATAATCTACTACGATTACTTCTCAAAGACTTCACATCATCTCCAATGAAGGCCTTGAAATGTTCTATCCTTGAATTATCAAGAACATCTAATAGGCAATAGACAACAGATCAAGATGCATGCGTTAATGGTATACTAGGCTACGAACAAATTTTTTTTTATGTGGTAGGTGTCGAAACCATGTTTCAGATAGTTTCTGAAACGTGTCAACAAGATCCAGTTGGTCTGGGTTCCCTGTTGAAGAGTTGCGAAGGTTTCAAACGGCAGTCGCTTCATTCTAATTAATTACCAGTCATTTGAATGGTTTAAGCGTCTCAGAAGCTCTAAAGTGACTTTGAACGCAACAGAGAATTACACGCTAAGATGAAGAAGAAAGAGTAAGTAGGTTTCTGTAGGGTTATTGGTGCTCACCAATAACCCTACAGAAACGTCTTCAATATTCACTGCACTTATGTGACTCGGCGGATGCATTAGCAACAGATGCATCAACCATAACTCGGCGGATGCATTACCCACAGATGCATCCCCGAAGAGCTTAAGCTAAACCCAGTCAATATGTCTACCGTTTGCACACTGCATCTCGCTGATACGTTACCACAGACTTAGAAGGACTATTCTGCAGGGGATGAAATATTGCACATGACTTGGAATAGGAAGATTTTCCGCTGAGTAGTGTTACCGATAATTAATCGATTATGCAAATGGAGCCCAAATAATCTAATAATCGATTGTATTATCGATGCTATCGATTATTCGATTTTCATTTTTGGTCGTTATTTATCGTTAAATAGACAAATACTATGGATTAAATCGATTAAACCGATAATGGAATTAAACCATACTATCGATTATAATCTGTTAAATATTATATCTAGGAATAATTGCAGATTGATGGATTATAATAGATAGTATCTGCTTAATTCCAGTATCGATTTAATCGTTAGTATCGTCAATTTAATCGATTATTAATGGATTATATCGACTAAAAATGAAAATGGATTTAATTGATAGTATCGGCAATACAAACGATTATTAGATTATTAAGGGTAAAAATAACCGATTAATCGATAGTCAATTAATCGGCAACACTACCGCCGAGCAGCGTAAAATAGTGGGACGCCCATCCACGAGATATTTTGCTCGTGATATTTTGAAAACATGGCGGATATCACCCGAAAACCATACAAAAAAAATCTATGTTTTAGTGATATATGTCGTAGGTATAATAATAAAAGTCAAGAGCACGAGAGTTGAGATCCTGGAGCCCAATTCTCGTGCTCGTGACATTTGTTTTATACGATATATATCACCAAAACATAGTTTTTTGTATGGTTTTCATGTGATATCCGCCATGTTTTTTTTCATATCGAAATCCCCAGAATTGGGGTCCTGAAGCCCAATTCTCGTGCTAGTGATATTTTGAAACATGGCGGATGTCACATGAAATCCATACAAAAAAATATGTTTTAGTGATTTAATATGTCGTATGATAATAAAAGTCACGAGCACGAGAATTGAGTTCCTGGTCAGACAAGTAGCGGGAACTCACTACATGCAGCTGCGTGCGACCGTACACTCCGGAAGTCAATGGGGGAGGCCTATGTTCAGCAGTGGACGTCCTTTGATTCGCGAAGATGATGGATGAGTGAATTATTATAGTACTCGTATTTTACCAAACAAGTACAGATTACGTCACTCTATGGTCTCTGGTCGTGGCACGCTGGTGTCCGGATATGAGGAATAGTGACTCTTGTCTTTGCGCACACACTTGAGCACTATAATATATCCTGCGTACGTGGCTGATCGTTAAGATTGGCCGCCGTAGCCGTAATCGGTTGGAGGATATTATTATTATTACAGGTTATGTTTTCTCTTAGTTGATCGGTTGTCTTTCAATGAGGGTTTTTGCGTGTGAAAAATCCGCTAGATGGCGTTTTGTTGGACTGAGGTCCAACATCAACCGCATTGGTTGTTTAGTTTGTCAAATTGTCATTTTGACATATGACGTTTAAAAATAACCAATCACATTGTATATGGACCTCACGCCTATAATACTCCATCTAGCGGATTGTTCACACGCAATAACCCTCATTCATCGAATCTTTCAATCATATTTCAAAATGGTGACCCTTGAGACACGAATGCGCGTAACTAAAACGGATTCCATTTTATGGTGCTGTTAATGACTGTATTGTTATGGACTGAAATACTAGAGGACTGAATCATTAGGTACTTTCTAAAAGCTGTATCCACATCTCAACAGTAGGATGGTGCACGAGCTAAGCTCAAGAGCAAACCAAGGTTTGTCTTATAATGTGTAAGTATACGTCAAGTGGGTGTGATAGATAGATAGATATTCTTTATTGCACAAAAATAAAATACAAGCATGATACAACAGCAACAGACAATACAATAAGGCGGTCTTATCGCTTGTAGCGATTTCTTCCAGACAACCTTTGGGTAGAGGAAAGAAATATCGTATTCGTAATAAGGGAAGTAAATGCAGTGATAGTTCACCCAAAAGTAAGTATATTTTTTTTTTGATGGAACATCCAAATTAGCGCCATCTGTTACTGGTCGGATGGTACCTATGTAATATACAAAACCTTAAAACTCGTGGTAGACAGTAGATAACTTCATTCATTAATTTTGAATATGACACCGAGCCACAAGTATTCGGCTAGAGTATAATTAAGCATTTGTGCTACGGATATATAGACAAGAGAGGAATGGATAACATTTCAAAATTGCTAAGCTCTGAAACAAAAAATACCAATTCTTGATTTACTTTTCCGCTGCTGGAATATATTTTTATTAATTTTTTATATTGCTTATTTATTGAGAAAAAAATTAAAAACCAAAAAACGTAAGATGACGTCATCGGACGGCAGAATGTAAAATATTTCTTTGCTTGGCACATTATAGTTTTAAATTTACGAAATGCTAAACCCATGACATGCAACTGTCAAAAAAAAGACAACTTGTCAACGTTGAATGAATGAATGACGTTGACAATGTTGACACTAGTATTATTTACCTTTGACAGTAGTACCTTTTTTTTATTAAAACAATGATAAGCAAAGGAATATCGCTGTATTCAGCCGTCCGATGACGTCATTTGGCGCTTACGTCTATTTAGAATATAAAGGATTTCAATAATTATTTTATGCATGAAAATGGACAAATTTCGAAAAAAGAAAAAATATGGGTCTGTTCATTTTATGTCTATTTTCATATAAAAAAACAATATGGACATGTTAAAAATATGAAATGTTGTCCATTATGATTACCTATAATACCTACTTAAATACATTGCTCAGACCCTGAACAAACACAATGTTAATCACACGAATGTTTGTCCAGGATGGGGTTCGAACCCATGATCTTTGTCGTATGAAAAAGGGTCACTACTAAAAGCGCCATCGGACCAGACAAAACAGGCTAATTAATTACTGTTTTTTTTATTTATTTGGACAACAAACAAGATCATACCAGCTTAAAAGCTAATACAAATTGTCAAGTAGGTACGAGTGAATGAGTAGACAAATTATCCACATAAGTTTATTTCTCGCGAGGGAAGAAATAATGACTTATTATGTATGAATTTTGGTTGATTTTTCCACTTTTTTTGTGTAAGAAATAAACGAATATGTATTTGGAAAAGTCAGACCGTATGTCGTGACTATTGCAGATTTGTTCCTCTTACAAGTGTAACATAAATAAACGTATAATCATAATAAACTCATATTTACACTTGTTTCTTCTAAATAATGCTTGACGGCGCGTCGAAAATAGAGTCCACCAAATTGTAATTTTTAATCTGACAGCACGTCAGGAATCGAGTCCAACAAAATGTGATTTTAATCGATGTTCTAGTATCGATGTAAAGGTGATTTCCGAACGTAACAGAGTTGTCACTCTGACGTAACGCCGAGCACTGGAGGGGCGGCCATATTGCATTGGAGTGATCATCAGGGGTATGACAGTCGGAACATAGGATTTTTTTTCATAGAAAGCAGAGTTATCTAGCGACATGATCCTGAAATAGGCTTCTTTGTAGTCTCTTAAAGTTGTGCTAGATGCCGCTATATCATTATTTACATCCTAAAAAATTATTTAATTAATTTACAATTTTTCAAATTACCTATTCTTATTTATCAAGAAATATTTACTAGTTTGAAATGTCTAGACAAAATAAAATCTAATGAATTGTTACGAATGAATGACTAATTTAAAAAAATGGTAAATTGGAATGTGTAAAAGTCAAAATGGTGTCATGATAGAACAGATAACAGTTGACAACACAAACAAACTGTTTATAGAATGGATAGCATATTTCCGAATTTAACGTAGCCAAAATACATACGCCCAATGCAGATTCTTTACAGTCCACTTAAATTTATAAAACTACATTTATACCCAGGGCCATAACTTTTTTTTGAGCAAATAAAAAAAACACAGATCTGAGATTTTTTTGCAAATGGCGTGCATTTTATTTTTCACCAAAAAATATCCTGAAGAATCCTTACTTGAAAAAGAGAAATTCAGTTATCGATACAACACAAACGTTGAGTTGAATTTCGGTCAAAGAGTAATATTATAAATACGTTTCAGTCTCCTCCGTCCTAGTAGTTGTTAGTGAAACTGTTATTGCGATACGGACGCTAAAGTATGTGTTGAAAAGTTAATTATGCCAGGCCAGCATTGTATATTGTGGCCGTGGGTATGGAACTGGTAAGTTTTAACCTGTGTTATGATCCTCATCCTCAGCAAACTGAAAGTTTTAATACCTACATCCTGAACGAAAACATGTATTTCAATACTGGGGGCCTACCGGCCAATCGCCTTTGTTCTAATCGAATATCGTTAAGAAACATGACTGTGTCATTTGAATTCCACATTTCGATAGATTTTTGCTGTTTGTTCTGTTGAACGTTGCTAGCAAGCTAAACATTGTTTAACATAAAGTTGCGCAGTAGCCCCTCTGATCTGAATATGGAAATACCCGACTTAAATAATTTATCATAATCAGCCCATATTCGTCCACTGCTGGACACAGGCCTCTCCTAACTTACGCCACTGAAATGTGACGATCATCGGAGGTCTTTATCCTACTGCTATCACATTGGCAAGAGAGGATTCATTTCGGTTTTTCCTTCTCTCACACAGGTGTTATGTGCATCTTGCCTTCTAGTCGACTCTTATATTACTTATCGTATGATACTATTATGATAGTATCATATGATAAGTAATATAACAGTAGACAGGCAAAGAATATCCCTCAGCATTAATATAAACAATGTATTATTGTCTCTCAGGTACACCAGTCCATGTTTTTTCCTAACCCAATCAAATTGTTGTATCAAGATTTATTAATAGACTGTCCTTTTGAGTGTGATGTTCATAAGGAAGAAAAGGTATTTTTTAAATACATCAATAAATGTTATTTTAATTGGAAAATTAACTTTTGATGGTGATGATGAAGTAAAGAGAGCGGCCCAAATACATTATAACAAATTCAAACATTATATAAATAGAAAACAAAAAGTTTTTTTATATTAATAAATGTATTTATAATTTATTTTTGTAGTTTTACTCAATCACTTCCCTTCTGGTATTAATATTAGCTCTTCAAAATGCTATTAGGATACGACTATTTCTTCTTTCATAATAAATTATCAACATTAGTTTCGCGTAGAAAAAGTTGATAATTTATTATATAAGAAGAAATAGTCGTATCCTAGTGTCCTAGTAACATTTGAAAAATACCGTGACGTAGCGGTCGTGACGTAACGGTCGTGACGTAACGGTCGTGACGTAACGGTCGTGACGTAACGGTCATGACGTAACGGTCGTGACGTAACGTAAAGTTCGGATCAATTCGCTAGAGGCGCTGCTTTCAAAGAGTTTGCATAAAAATCTCTCAAGAGGGCTCTCTTTTTCCGGTATATAATACTACTCTTTGGTGATCATTCAATTTTCGAGCGGCGGTGAGCGCGCACGCATCCACGTGCTCGGCGGACGTCATAGTTTCAATTGGAAATTATCTAATCAATCCTTCATGATTGTCTTAATGTAATTGTATGAAAATTAATCATTATAGCGGAGTAATTATAAAGTGGTCGTATTTTATTGGAAAATACCCTCCTCGCCCGATAATCCACGCCATACCCTAATTGACTACTAGGGCAGTAAAGAAAAATGGAAAACCACTATGATAAGGGCGAAGTCCCTTCATGCTTTTTAACATATATAAATGAAATTTGATGTTAGTGTATAATATAGTATCGCTTCGCATGCCGTGGCAACCTATAATTAAGTCACCACTAAGAATTTAATTACCTACTGCGTTAGTCTTAAGAATGTTGTAGTGTATGCCTTGTTGGTTGTCCAAATAAATAAATAAAATTTTAAGTACATGCGTTAGTAATGCCTTGATTACAGGTTCATGAACCATAATGGGTTACCCAACTCCAGTGCCTCGATTTCTCATTATAAAAAATCTAAAAACGATTTTTACGCTTCTCAGAGTAGACCTCCCATCTACATAAGCAGTGGGTGGTGGGTGCAAGGCTTCCTACAGTATACATTTTCTCAGTAATAATAATAAAAAATATTATAATACATAATAAAATCTTTTATTTTCGCCTACAAAACACAATACAATAATAAAACTGAGTAAGGGAGACAGGAGCTCATACTAAGTAGAAATATACTTAAGTTATGAGTCTCCTGGTCTCCTTATCCCGAAACATCGTTCGTTAAAGTGACGGGTAGGGGCACACTAGCGACGCCAATCGATTTTAATTTTTAGCTACTAAACTATCTATCTATTTTAAACAATTTCGGGGTTACAACCTGCTGGGGCACGGGCCTCCCTCAATCACATGAGGGGTAATTGCCATACTCACCACGCTTGGCAGACGGGTTGGCGAGGGTTTTGATATAAATGCAGAGTTTTCCTTCTCTGGGTGCTGATGATCAGGCCAGCAGCTTTCCCTTAGTCGCCTTTTACGACACCTCGGTAAGAGTGAGGGTGGTCTATTCTATTCAGCCGGGGATTACACGGCAAATTTAATTGGTCACCCGGAGAAAAATGCCGCCGGCTCAGAAGGAGCCAACGTCGGCGCCGGTGGTCGGTGCCACCTCATGAGCACCCCGCCACTGGGAGGCGACCGGGTGGTGTTGGCCTCTCTCCTGGGGAACTCCCAGGGGCTTACCCACTAAAAACCTCCGCGGCACTTCCTGTGTTGTTTGTTGGTGCGGGTGTACCGTGCGACGGTAATCGCTTGCGATCAAATGATCCATCTGCTCGTTTGCCACACTATCACACAAAACCAAAAAAAAACTGCTAACACCAACTGGTCGCACTGTAAGTCGAGTTACTGGTAATCATTAAGCTCTATGCCGCCCCTCAAGAAATAGATCGGAAAACGGAAAAATGTATGTTGAACAGGAAAACAAGTCGGCAAGCAATTTCCGCGGGAATCCAGCCGAGGCTTGACAGATTGAGATGTATAGGATTGTTGGTTCAGTGGAATAAAATACTTACAACCTGTGCGGATAAAGAATGTGATCAGAAATGGCGGCGCATCTATTCACTTCTCGCTCGCACACTATTTGCGTCTATACTTGCACTGGTGGGGTGCGAGTACAGACGCAAATAGTGTGCGAGCGAGAAGTGAATAGATGCGCCGCCATTTCTGATCCCATTCTTTATCCGCACAGGTTGTACTTACTTTTTATACCTTGCAACTGAATTCTGTATTCTGTGTCTAAAGTCTTCTTACAGTGTTATCGCATTTTATTTATGTCAAAGGTGGCAGACGAGCAGACGGATTACCTGATTGTAAGCGATTGCCGCCGCCCATGGACACTCGTGACACCAGTAGAGTCATAAGTGCGCCGCCAACCTTTAAACCCCCCTTTACCCAGGATTGGGCCTCCGGTACCCTCACTTACAAAGCGAAACACAGCACAGTGCTGCTTCACGTCAGTTTTTTGTGAGGCCATAGTTTCACTCCGGTCGAGCCCGCCCATTCATGCCGAAGCGAAGCTCTCCCACGGTCAAAATTCGCATTTAGGAATAATAATAAATAAGATTTACTTTTTACAACATAATATCATACAACTTTTATACTGTTACGGATTTAGTGATGTTAGAGAAATTACAAATAATAATACTAAAATACACCCAGATACTAAAAAAACACAAGTGTTCGTAACACGAATGTTTGTCCAGGGTGGGGATGGAATCCACGATCTTTGGCATACGAAGCCCCTGCTTCGTACCCAAATGCGCCATCGGGCCCGACAAATATTTTAGTTTAGCGATCAGCCATATACTCGGGGACAGCCGACCTGATCTAGTGGTAAGTACCGGGCCGTGATCTCGGGGTCCCAGGTACGATTCCCGGGTCGAACAGAAAGTATGAATTTCTTTACAGAAAAACTCACCTCGTACATACACCTATCCCTCACACATACTTACTGCATCCATATCATACCTACCTGTTCTAGTAGGTACATATCTTCGGCATGGTTTTATAATGAAAATGGTAAATGCTTTACCTGTCAGAATTGTGGTTTACCTACATGAAACATTCATTTATCAATTAACCACTGGCATACAATAATTCAATTTGAATCTACCTACCAAATTTTCAACATAATAATTTTGATGCACAGCCATACAGCCACACAACAGATTACTATAATCTGTCAAAATTCCTCCATTGATATAAAACTGATAATGTTTTTTTTTATTTAGATGGTGTTTGGTGCAAAACTCAATTAAAATAAATATTAAAAGGATTTAAACTCGCCACACCGGTCAATAACCATAAAAGTAACGTGTCTGTCTAGTCACTCGACACTGGCAGAGTTATTATGTGTTCGCCACGGGCAGCACCAGTAGCAGCCACTGATTAAAAAAAAATGTTTTTTTTAGTGACACAGTATATTGGCTCTATGGCCGTGTGGTGCCTGGCAGAGTAGAATACCCTCACTCTTACCGAGGTGTCGTAAAAGGCGACTAAGGTAAAGCTGCTGGCATGATCATCAGCACCCAGAGAAGGAAAACTCTGCATTTATATCAAAACCCTCGCCAACCCGTCTGCCAAGCGTGGTGAGTATGGCAATTACCCCTCATGTGATTGAGGGAGGCCCGTGCCCCAGCAGTGGGGACTTAATGGGCTGACGATGATATTGGCTCTCCTCAGCCTGATGGTAAGCAAGAGAAGAGCCCACGTTGCAGTTACAACGAGCGCGATGTCAAGGCATCACTTACGTTTGGCACTGCCATACTGGCCCGCGAGATGCTTCTTCATGCTTCGTTTGCAGGAATCCATATTATTTGACACTAGCTGTTTCACGCGGTTTCACCCGCGTCCCAAGGGAACTACTTCCCGTACCGGGATAAAATATAGCCTATGTTACTTCTGAATAATGCAGCTTTCTAATGGTGTAAAAATTATTGCAATCGGTCCAGTAGTTTTTGAATTTATTTATTACAAACATACAAAAATACAAATATTTCCTCTTTATAATATTAGTGTAGATAGCGTAGATTAATGTGAGAATCGAATGAGAAAATCTGACAGTTTAATGTGTCTATATAGTCTATAGTACCTAGTGTTTTTTTTAATAATATAATCCTCCAACCGATTACGGCTACGGCGGCCAATCTCAACGATCAGCCACGTACGCAGGATATATTATAGTGCTCAAGTGTGTGCGCAAACACAAATGCACTCTCAATTCTCTTGCCCTCATAATCCGATGGGAGACTAATGTGACACGACCGGAGAGGGATCGGGCGCAGGACTAACAGCTTAACGTGCTTTCCGATGTACGGGGGTACAAGACCGCCAACTTCCAGACTCTGGGCTGCCACTAAGAATTTCTTACCGAAAACTTAGGTTAAAATTTTTGGCCCGACCCGGGATCGAACCCGGGACCTCTTGCGCATCCGTCGCTTCAAAGTGCGACCCTCTAACCACTGCGCCACCGAGGCAGTCCTAGTGTGGTAGTCTGCTAGACTGCGTTGGGTTGGGCATTTGGAGAAAATGCAGGGAGATCGAGCAGTGAAGACAGGGGCGTCTTTACCTATAATGCAGGGGGTGCGGTGCACCCGGGCGCCGGATGTTAGGGGACGCCGAGAGCCGCTCGCGACCAGAGCCTCTACTGTAACGCTTCGCAAAGAGCGAGCATCCGACCAGTTATACAGAATGTTTCATTTAGGATGTCAAGCCGAAAGCTATAGATAGAGCACCCTTTTGGGGTACCCGAAATACGCCCATGTATGTCCTACGATTTAGAGTAGTTTTCAAGTTATGAAATGTATCTATGGCCTTCGGCTTGACACCCTAACTGAATCATCCTATACAAACGTGGTGGGTGCGTACTGCGCAGCTTAATGCGTGTTTTAAGCACAAACTATTCCACTTTGTTCGCGCATTTTGATACAAGAGGGCGGCAAATATTGATGCAACCCGG
>CM032484.1:4706126-4752495 GCA_019059595.1 Marasmia exigua | reverse complement strand
TAATCAAAGTAATCAATCAGAGAGATCGATAGTGTGTTGCCGGCCTTATTAAAAAAGAGTACGCTCTTCTCTTGAAGATCCCTAAGTCGTAGTCTTCCGGAAATACTCCTGCAGCCAAACCGTTCCACAGAACTGTGGTATGTACGTGGTAGAAAGTTCCTCGAGAAACGCACAGTATTAGACTGCCATCCATCGAGATATATTTGTAATCCCACTGTTGATTCTGATATCTGTAAAACAGGTGCTTGAGCTACCTATCTCGGAGTCGGATCAATGTATGTGATGTTGTTAAATATTTATATATCTATTTATAGCATGCGCGTAAATATATAACTCAGCCTGTAATTCTCACAACATCTCATACGTTGACCTAATTCCATACTAAGTAGCTTAAGTACTTGTGTTACAGATATCAGACAACAGAGGAACACAAAATATACTTAAATACATATATTACACCCAGACTCTAAACAAACACAAGTGTTCATCGCACGAATGTTTGTCCGGGGTGGGGATCGAACCCACGACCTTTGGCGTAAGAGGCAGGGTCACTACCAATTGCGCCATCCGGTCAGTCTAAAGCTAAGCTTGTATCCTGTATCAGGATACAAGCTGATCGGTGTGAAATTTTATTAATTCATTTGAATGAACGAATGAATATTTTTTTACCACAAACGTGTGCGTTTTTGCTCACCACTACCGTCAGCTCTTAAGCACTACGTAGAGTTTATAATAAGTCCTTGCGAGAGACTGCAGTAATTTACTGCACTAAACTTAGGATAAATACGGTTTAGGTTTCCGAACTTGAACAAGAAGTCGACAAGCATCTTGGCTGCGGGACACTTTGGTTAGTTACTTTGAAACCTAAGTGAGTCTACATTCGGGCGAATTTGCGATGCACGTCGTCTAATGGATGTTAGCCTTATCCATGCTACTTTTTATTAGGTAGGTTCATGTTTCAAATATTTCAATTAGCTATAAAATTTATGTACCTAGATTTTTTTTTTAACAGAAAATCACCATTTCAACTACTCTGCGATGTATCGGTAAACATTGACATATCTTAATTCTGAGAAACTTTTGTTCGCCAAATTTTGGAAATTAATAGAATATTGTTTCGACTCCCATGTGCTAATGACGTACGTGACCGACTTTGTGTATTTCCAAAAGTCATAGAACAAATGTTGTTCAGAATGTTTGGTAAAGGACAGTTTACAGATACATCCTGTACATTAAAAACTACATTAACATAACATACCTAATATGAAAGTTATGACTTTGTTTTTACCAGGGCCTCACCGAAAACTGCCGCGAAGCAGCATGCGCATTGCGCTGTGTTTCGCCGAGTGAGCGAGGCACCACATCCCAATCTCTACATTCGCTAGTTGTTCTTTGCTGTGTTGGAGACATGCACAGAAAACCTTCAGCGTTTATAAAATGACGAAAGTTTTAACGTTTGTGGGCTCTTGCTCTATAGGAGTAAGAGATGGATGTCAAATTAAGGCGATGGGTAGGGCACACTTCACGTCGCCTTTGATTTTAATTTTTAACTAGTAAACCAGATCTATTTTAAATAATTTCGGGGCTCCAGTCTTGGTAAACACATATACTATTTATTTAATAATCATGCACAAATTTTGGGTCTGTTTTTGTACTCGAAAAAATTATTCACGTCAAAAGTGGCCGCTTTTGGCGGTAATCCAAAATTTAAGGGCAAAAGCAGACCAATTCTTTAACTATAAGTATTAAATAAATAGCATAGGTTGTAGCCGAGAGACTGGTTCCCGAAAATGTTTAAAATAAATGTGGTTTACTAGCTAAAAATTTAAATAAATTGGATTCGCTAGTGTGCCCTCCCCGTCGCCTTAACATAATGATTTTTTTTAAATAATGCACTCAAAAATTTTTCGACAGTCTTCGGGTGGAACTCGAACCCACGATTTGTTGGTAATAACCGGGCAACTGCTTTACCGACTAAGCTACCGGAGACCTTGGTATGTCGACGAATTTTGTAAGTGATTTTTGCTTCGCCGTGAGCCGACGATAGTTTCATCGATATTTGTATGTACCTACAAATATCCAGTGGAAATATTGTTACAAATATTTCACCACCAGTTACATCTTAACTGCTTAATTAATATGATTTTTTTTAGGTATAGCAATATTTTGCAATTTATTCTTAAGTAATTTTTAAGTGCATCCCAAAAAAATCATATTCTTTTTTTAAGAGTGACTGAGTGGGAGTTTTGGGGAGTCTAGTAAATTACAGTGAAATAAAAAAAAATATTTCACTGAAATTTACTAGACTCCCCAAATCCTGGATCGTGGTCCAAGCGTACCCCAGGCTCCAGAGCGACAACTTTGGATGCAACTGGGAATTACACGCTAAGATGAGGGGATGAGGAGGTCTTAGGTATTACACACACAGATTTGAAAAATCAACCATGCTCGGATGAGAACCGGTGCTTATACGCTGAGATGCGATGATCATCAGCATTTCAGACAATAGACGTCCACTGCTGGACATAGGCCTCCCCCAAAGTTCTCCACACAGATCGGTCCTGTGCCGCCCGCATCCAATGGTTTCCTACAGCCTTCACCAGATCGTCGGTCCGCCTACCACGACTGCAAATTCCTGTACGTGGCCTCCATTCGAGGACCTTTCCGCCTCGACGGCCGTCTGTTCTCCTAGCTATGTGCCCTGCCCATTGCCACTTGAGACATGCAATCCATTGGGCTATGTCTGTGGCCCTAGTTCTCCTGCGGATCTTATCATTTCTGTTACGATCACACAAGGAGACTCCGAGCATAGCCCTCTCCATTGCTCTCTGGGTGACTTTGAGCCTCCTTGATCGGCACATTGTAAGCGGCCACGTTTCGATTCCGTATGACATCACTGTAGTAGGGGAGCCCGCCGTGCTAAATCGGGATTTACTCGAGCGTCATTGAGACTTATTGAGTGCAAAGCTTAAATGATAAGAAGAAAAAAATGTCATATGATATATACCTTTTCATCGGTGGGGGGAGCAACTATAGATTTTCAAAAATGTAAAAAAAAACTGTTGCATGGACATACTCGAGCGTGTCAGATATTGATAGAATCTATGTTTAACGTTTTTTCAAACATGTACGTATGTTAATCTGATAGTTTTCATGATGGGGGTGGTCGTACGTAAGGGTTGAAAATTGAAAAAAAAAAAATTTAATCGAGCGCGTCAGATTTTCGAAGGGAATGTTAAGTGAACTTAAAAATAGCTATTATTTAATAATCTGACGATTCAGATGTGACGCAAGCTCACGGCCATTATTAGAATGTGCAAAAAAAAATCGTCATCTTGAACTACTCAAGCGCGTCAGATTAAGATATATATGGTTCATCTTAATGCCCTGGACGTAATATCTCATAATCTGACGATTACCTGGAGGGATACGCCTAATCTGACAATTAAAAAAAAATTTTTTTCATTTTTCTAAATCATGAAACTTAATTAATTGAAAAGCTCAAGAAATAGCATACAAATTAAAAAGTGTGAATTTTTTTTAGAAGAATACTTGTATTTACAACAAAATAATTATAAAAAATTAAGTTTTTGTAAGCATTTTTTTTTAATCGTCATCTTCATCGGTAGAATCATCTTCCTCCTCTGGCTCTAAGTTGTAAATAAAATCAATACGAATCTGGACTTCGAGTTTTACTCATCTCCTCTTCACTAGAACACGAACCACAACATTTTAAAATCATGAAATAAACAAAAACGTTGGTAATACGTTGTAAACTACAAGTCGTGAACGCGTCTCTGTGATCAGCTGTCATGGCAACAGAAACCAGAGTGGAGTAGGGACGGAATGAGAGAGCAATAGATAGAGGAAAAGTGAGAGAGGAATAGAAACGCGGAGAGGGGAATACAGGCATCGCGTAGTTGCACGAATAAAACTTTATTAATTAATTTTTATTACTTCGGCTTGTGGAAATCGTCAGATTATATATTTCTCATAAATCTTGATCTATTCCCTTCAAAATAAAAAAAAATTAACCACGCTCGAGAATGTCGAGATGGCGTTTTTTTTTTTTTCAACTTTGTAGCCCTCCCCCTTCTTTACGTCACCCTTAAATTGTCAGATTAGAGGAATATAGATGTTTTAGCATATAACTAACTCCCCCTACCTTAATCTGACGCGCCCGAAAATTTCAAATGAACAATTTTTTTTTACTAATCTGATCCTTTATCCTTTACGGGCGTCCTTATAAATGAGGCTCATATCTGGTGGAAGTAGGTAGCCGGGTACCAGGTATCCTACTGTATATTAATCTGCCGCGCTTTAGTAAATCCCGAAATACCCTCTTGGGCTCCCCTACTACTGTTAACACACACGCATTTAAAATTTTCGTCTTGAGACACTGCGGTAGATGGATCGAAAATATGCTGCGTAGCTTCCCGAACGCTGCCCAGCCAAGTTGGATTCGTCGATGGATCTCTTTCTGGAAGTTGGACTTACCAAGCTGGACTTTTTGTCCGAGGTGTCCTCCACAACTTCCAGCGTAGAGCTTTCAACCTTTACAAGAGTGGGCACGACATAGGAATTCGACATAATTTTCGTCTTATCCATGTTCAATTTCAGACCCAGTTGTTGGGACACTCTACTGAGGTCCTCGAGAGACTTAGGCACAATGCCAAAGCCATGACTACGATATCATCTGCGAATCTAAGGTGCGTCATGTACTCGCCATTTATATTAATGCCAAGTCCATCCCAGTGCAGAAGTTTAAACACGTAATTTTAAGAAGCCGTTAACTTTAAGAACACCGTTAATTTTAAGAAGCCTATATTGAAAAATCGTGATTTACTTTCACAACTATCTCACGCCGGCTGAATCGGTAGAGCCTACACTTATTAACTGCATGCAAGATGGAAAGATGTCACTTGCATCGTGTGGCCACTACACTGGAGGGCTCTCTTGACCTGTATCTCGCGTCTGGCAGGGTTGTCGACCGTACAATATTTTATAGTTGATCAGAGCAGAAATGATTACATTTCAACTCATCCTAGCGTGTCATTCCTGATTGCATATAAAGCTTGCGCTATGAAACCAGGGGTACTCTTCGTCCATGATTCAGGATTTGAAGGGTCCGGTTAAATTTTTTATGCTTCTTGACAGTGAACCCTGAATCATGGTTACACATTTCAGAAACTATCCGAAACGCACAGGCTTCCTCACGATGTTTTCTGTCACTGCCGAGCTAATGTAGAATGGTAGAAATACGCACATGGATTTGAAAAATCCACAGATGCATGCTCGGATTCCAACCACGACTTTTCGTATCGAAGACGCGTTCCTATGTCCTTTGAGCTATTTCTCCTCCTTATAAGTTAGTTTGATGATGTTCGTTTTAGTTTGCTAACTAATCTTGTGAAAAATATTAGAAAATTATAGAATAAGCATTTATTTAGTAAGCACATTAAATGAATAGTGCATAACCGTGGGAGAACCACGCTTCGGCATGAATGGGATCAACTTCTCGCAGCGGTATTTCCGAACCGGTACGACATTGAGATCTTCCCGAGCCTTTGCCTTCCTAAAAGGCCGGCAACGCATCTCCACTCCCTCTGGTGTGGCTGATGTCCATGGGCGGCGATGAAAGCCTACAATCAGGTGACTCGCTTGCTCGATTACCTCCCTTTCTCATTAAAAAAAAATGGGCCGGCTCGACCGGAGTGATAGTTATTATTACTAGAAAACTGGTATTAAATCTAGTGGCAACCCTGCAAATCATGCTCGGATTGTGCTCGGACGTGTAAAGTGGAAGGTTGGCAGTGCTTTGTTTTTCTTCGGATCCCACCATCTTCAAAAACGCCGCAAATAGATTTCGAAAACTTCACATAGAGTGTTTTCAGAAAGGAAAAATACGTAGGCGATATTTGAAAAAACTGACTTACCAACTTTTAGGGCCGATTCGACCAATGTTAGGTACTTATACCGATACTAAATCTTTGGTATAGCGTGCTGTCATTCTATACAGATCAGACGTAATAATATCATAGATTGACTTTTTTAATAAATTTTATTTATTTATTATTATTATTTATTATAGATTTATCCACGCATAAATTTTGGTCGGATCGGAACTTAAGGTATATTATTCATAAACCATATTTTAACCTCCGTGAACTAAAGCGGTGTTATAAAGCAGTTAGCACCTCACTTCTGAGGCCGCTGACGCCACATCACAGGTGACGCCCTCTAGCGCCGAGCAGCCCGGGTCGTTTCTCCGTCCATGCCAGCCATGATAATGAGTGCAAGCGAATAGTGTGTGTTTGCGCACACACTTGAGCACTATAGTGTATCCTGCGTAAGTGGCTGATAGATATGAGATGGGCGCCTTAGCCCAAATCGGTTGGAGGGGTATTATATTATTATAACACCCAGTTTTTGCTATCGCGCGATCGCACAGTTTATAGATTTATAAAATTTTGTAGACAAGCCGGTTGAATCTAACAGTCCTCAATGAAGCAATATTTTATTTAGTCGGATTATAATGCGAGAGTTACCCGAACCGGGCGATGGAGGGCGCTGCTTTGTTTAGTTCATGTCGTCATCGCTAGATGGAGTTGTGCTATTTTACAGCGCGATGGTGTTTCGTTTTATTAAAACTCATATCCCCTGATTACAAATCGCGAACTAGGGATATTCCCAGAACAAAACTCGTGCCAGCCCCTTTTAACATTGCGTGTTGGAACGGGATGACATGAGCATTAGTACGGTAATAACTTTAGATCACGATTTGTAATGGCTAAAGGCCTAGATATTCTCCGTGTCCGAGGCCGTGTGGTGCCCGGCAGAGTAGAATAGGCCACCCTCACTCTTACCGAGGTGTCTTAAAAGGCGACTAAGGTAAAGCTGCCGGTATGATCATCAGCACCCAGAGAAGGAAAACTCTGCATTTATATCAAAACCCTCGCCAACCCGTCTGCCAAGCGTGCTGAGTATGGCAATTACCCCTCATTTGATTGAGGGAGGCCCGTGCCCCAGCAGTGGGGACTTAAATGGGCTGACGATGATGATGATGATGATGATGATGATTATATTAATTTATTTGTGTTCGTTCTTTGACTACCAACGGTAGATGTTGTATTCTGCGCCGATCTATTTATACATAGTAGGTATACGCATAAAAAGTTGCGTATTCTGGACACCAGACGGCGTCACTTGTCCTAATTTGTTGAGTAATGTCTCTATCTCAGTCTATAAAAAGGTACTCTGTGGCCATGGTCACATCATCGTTTAATCGCGCGAACATCGCGTTATATTAGGACTTCGCCTAAGGATACAATATAAAAGAAAAAGAAATTGCAATTATCTTTTTCCATGCCATATTATATTTCCTGGTATTTTCCTCAATTAAGAAGGTAACTAACCCAGTTATTTCGTTTTATTTTCATATAGCCCCCGGACTATTATTACCTTTACTCTATGTATTTCCCAAGAGGGTTTTCAAATTTATCATCGATAGATGGCGTTAAATAGGCGTGAGATTCGACCATAGACTAAGAACGCCGCCCGACATGGAACTAGAAAACGCACTTTTAAACGGAATGTGCCATTTTCGGAAAAAAAACGTCACAGAGCGTAAGAGAGATCAAACTGGCCCTGACGCAGCTTTATTGCATCTCTATACGGGTGCAGTAGAGAAAGAACGTCACCCAGCACGTCACCCCAGTACTAGCTCGGCTTTTCAAGTATGGCTTTCTATGAAAAGGCTCAGTCTGGGTAGGATGCACGTCAGTACGCCCCACATGGAATTAGAAAACGCGTGCTTTAAACTCGTAACTCCTAGTGTGTTGTACGTAGGACTTCAATACAAAAAATAATTTTCACCTGCAAAAATATTAATATAAGTAATAATTGATACCAAATGTTTTATAGGAATACGTTTTGAAAAAACTAGCTTTTCACATTAAAAGATATTTATTTACCAAAACATGTGTAAAGACAATTACAACAGAGCATAATATGGGTTGGTACAATTTTTTAGTTTCAACATGTCTTGCCAACTTTGGCGTGTAAAATTTAAATGAAACATAGATATAATAATTAATAAGTACTTCAAATCATAAAATTAAATTTCCAATATTGTTACTTAATTGTTCAAATTATAAACTAAATTAGGTACATACAAGCGTCCATAGGATTCAGTCAAAAAAAAATGTCTTGTCTTTATTCAATTTAAGTCCATACAGAACATTTATGAATGTCAAATATTATGTAATCTACCGCTGATTCGGAATGTCAATTTCTATCGAGAAGAATCAGCAAGAAACTCAGTAGTTACTCTTTTCAAATAATATGGTAATTACAATATTCATTCTTATACAAATTATGATTACAGTGACAGTATGATATACAATGCTTATAATCAATATCGTTTAGATAAATCGTCAAAGAAAAATTATGAAATGAATTATACATTAGAGGACAGGCGAAGAGATCAACATATCCAAGAATCCTTATCATTCATATAATCATCTACTTTATAGTAGCCTTTCTGCATTAGGCAGTTTTTTACATGCAACTTAAACTTATGTACAGGTAAATTAATGATATTTTGAGGTAACTTATTAAACATCCTAATGCTCAATCCTACAAATGAATTTCCAGTTTTATGAAGTCTTAGATTTGGGACAGCAAGCCTATGTTTATTTCGCGTGTTAAAGCTATGAAAATCTGATTTTTACGAGTAAAGATGCAAGTTCTTGCGTACAAACATAATACAACCAAAAATGTATTGAGATGATACGGTTAAAATATTAATTTCCTTGAATTTATCATTAAAAAATCATTTACACTGTAATAGCATTTCTCAGTAAGAATTTGCTTAAGTTTCTTTTTAAAGATATTTTTATTTAATAATTTTAAATATTCAGGAAGCTTGTTATAGATAAGGGGTGCCATACATGGGAAACTTTTTGTCAGTAATGTGGTTTTGGCAGGTTGTAGGCACAAACGGTTTCCATTTCGGGGTGATTCTCCGAAACTTAACTTTCCGGTTTCTTCGCGTCTAATTTCCATTCGCTCAAAAATATTGTTCAAATTAGAAGTTTATACTGAAATCAGAAGAAGCTTAAATTGAAAAAAGGGTGGGTATCTTTACGTGTTCTTATTTCAATTTAAAATTCTAATTTGAACAATATTTTTGAGCGAATGGAAATTAGACGCGAAGAAACCCAAATTTCGGAGAATCACCCTTCGACGGTTACGTACAACTACATCACATACACGCGGAAATAGGTTTGTATTACTTTTGACAAATAAATCTACCTCAATTATATATAATGACGGAAGTGTCATTATTTTAATTTTTAAATATTTTTTTCTTAACTTAAATACCATTTTAAAAAAAAACGTTCGAAATTGCATCCAGAGGTTAGGAGGTTAAACCGAATGTGGTATTTTCGAAAAAAACGACACAGAGCGTGAAAGAGATGCAACCGGGCATGACACAGCTTTAACGCGTCTTAATACGAGTGCGAAAGAGAGAGAACGTCGCCCTATACGTCATCCAAGTACCTACTAACGGGTTCGCGTTGTTTTCCAACGCTTCGGCATAAATAGGCAACCTCGACCGGAGTGATACCACGGCCTCACAGAAAACCGGCGTGAAGCAGCACTGTGCTGTGATTCGCTGCCTGAGTGAGGGTACCGGAGGCCCAATCCGGGGGAAAGGGGGGTTTAGAGGTTGGAAATAAAATAAAATATTATTTCCAGTTTACCCTTGTACTATGGAAAGTGGCAACAATGAAGGTACCACAATCACCCAGCCTCAACATAAAAAATCTGTTTCATGAACAAACATTTGTGTTGGTGCTGGAATCGAACCCGCGGCCTTTGTGTCAAACTACTGCGCTAATCGATACTCATATCCAGTGAGAGCGAAATTTGCAGAAAAACTTTCGAATTTAAACTTAGGTATTGCTTAAGGTGACGGGTAGGGCACACTAGCGACGCCAATCGATTTTAATTTTTAGCTACTAAACATACACACAAATTGTTTTCATACACCGTCGACGAGTGGCATGCCTCTCGGTCTTCTACCGGATTCATTTCGGGGAGTGTGCGGAGGTTCTACACAATTTGATCCCCCCCAGCCCATTCCATCATCGGACGACAAGGCGCGGCGAGAGCTTTCATCCTTATTTCTTATGTGTAGAAATTACCCGTTATCTGCACGAAGCGATTGCTTCTACAATTTATAATGCGGACGCTATAGGAATGGAACTCTGTCTGCCGAGATCTGTTTTTCCTGCCACTAAATCTGGGCATTCTTTAAGGCAAGAGTGAACAGATATTTTAGTGGCTAAACGCGGATCATCCTTAGGACCTCATTCGTCTGCTTTCCATCAGGCGATGGTTGTGCAAGCACGTGGCCTTATGACAAAAAAAAAAAAAAAAAAAAAAAAAAAAACCACAAATGTTTGTATTATTGCGGGGATCGAACCCGTAACCCTTGGACCCAAAGGCAGCGCTCACTACCACTGTTCCAAATGGGTCGTCGAAATATACCCTGTCGCATCCAAACAAAAGATAAACACTAAGCGCGTGAAAGGGAGGGGCACTCCGATTCGGTCGTCGTAATGTTCACGTTAGGGCCCCAGTACCCAATTCGTTTTCATTTAGATACCAACTTTTCGCTGAGCTCATATAACTTGAGAAAAAATATCACTCTACGGAATATAATTTTAAATTACAGAGAAACACAATTTAGCTTTTTGCAAGGCTGTGAACACTCGTTTATGGTATTACACCATGACTGCAAGACCATTTAAAAAACTGGTCAAGTCAAATTGGCGTTTTGACGCTGTACGAGCTACGTCGCACATACCAGGTCAGCAACGACCTACATGCAGCGCGCCTGACCGATGGACCGTCTACGTGCACCGTCGGCACTCTACACCGACGGCACACTAGCAAATACCTTTGGATGTGACAATAAAGATAAACATTGTAAATAAACAACTAAACTACTAACAATAAACAGATTTCAACCGTCTGTGTTGGGTCTCATTTCTCCCGCTGCGGCCAAGACACCTTTAGCCGTCACTATGATCAGTCGAGTGAGCCTGCTCGACTGGCAGCGGTCCCCCTCCTACCTACCGTCCTGACTCTTCCCGCTTACTACCCTGGGCGACCCGGGAGCAAGCTCCCATCACCTTATCTATATATGTATTTATTCCCAGGATAGGCAGGGCTAGGGCTCTATGGACTTAGTGTCTTAGACAAAGGGGCTCTAGGCTCACTAGAGAGTTAGGTTCCCTTCCTTTCCTTATAGTCTGTTCGCCGGGCCGCGGTGCCTTACGACCATCGCTTCCCGCCCGTACAGACGCTTCCATCATCATCGTCAGCCCATTTAAGTCCCCACTGCTGGGGCACGGGCCTCCCTCAATCACATGAGGGGTAATTGCCATACTCACCACGCTTGGCAGACGGGTTGGCGAGGGTTTTCATATAAATGGAGAGTTTTCCTTCTCTGGGTGCTGATGATCATGCCAGCAGCTTTACCTTAGTCCCCTTTTACGACACCTCGGTAAGAGTGAGGGTGGCCTATTCTACTCTGCCGGGGACCACAAAAATCCTCTAACCAATTACAGCTACGACGGCCAATCTGAACGATCAGCCACGTACGCAGGATATATTATAGTGCTCAAGTGTGTGCGCAAACACAAGTGCACTATCTATTCCCTAACCTATGGTACACCAGGGTGATACGACCGGAGAAGGATCGGACGCAGGACCAACGGGTTAACTTGCTTTCCGAGGCACGGGGGTACAAGACCGCCAACTCTCAGACTCCAGGCTGACCTGACACTAAAAATTTCCTAACGAAATCTTAAGTATAAATTTTTGGAACGACCCGAGCGTCTTGCGCAGCCATCGCTTCAAAGTGCGACCCACTAACCACTAAGCCACCGAGGCAGTCATAATATTTATGTAAATAGTTCTTTCATCATGTGTAAAATACATGGGAGTTGGCAGCTCACTTGTAACTCCACTGTTGTTGCGGCGGCAATTGTATTCCTGAAGAAGGAAACTCGCCCAAGCGTTTAGAGTGAGCATATTCAGCCAACAGACTCCCTAGACCTAGACTAGAGCCAATAGACTGCTGGACATAGGCCTCCCCCAATGATCTCCACACAGATCGATCCTGTGCCGCGTATCCAAGGGATTCCCGCGACCTTCACCAGATCATCGGCCCACCTTGTGGAGGGAACCTTTAAGGGTCCCAAGTTCAATTACCGGCCGGCCCATAATAACTTGAAATTTTCTGCTAAGATATTCTGTGCGCCAGATCCCGGCGGGTGTCCTATCGGAATATGACCTTTCAAAGATGAAATAAGTATGTGGGTGGTATAAAATATGAATTTCGGTATGTCTTAATTGAATTCTTGGTAAATACGAGCGAAGCTGGGCGCCTGTGGTATTTGCCTTGATACCTACGCAGATACGATCTTGCGTGGGTATTATTTGTAATGTAATACCTCCTCCTCATCTTAGCGTGTCTAAGTCTTCAATCAGTGCGTCCTACCCGTCATGACATACGGAGCCGAAACTTGGACTCTTGCGGTACGGCTGGTCCATAAGTTAAACGTCGCTCAGCGGGCTATGGAACGAGCAATGCTCGGCGTCTCTCTCCGAGATCTAATCCGAAATGAGGTGATCCGGCAGAAAACCAAAGTCATCGACATTGCTCACCAGATTAGCAAGCTTAAGTGGCAGTGGGCTGGCCATATTAGCCGCAGAACCGACAACCGATGGGGTAAACGAGTTCTAGAGTGGAGACCGCGTCTTGGCAAACGTAATGTAGGGCGCCCTCTGGTTAGGTGGGGGACGATCTGCGCAGGATGGCTGGCAAGAGCTGGATGCGAGAAGCCATGGATAGATTACAGTGGCGAACAATTGGAGAGGCCTACGTCCAGCAGTGGACTGCGGTAGGCTGATGATGATGATGATATTAGCGTGTGATTCCCGCTGCGTCCAACGCTGTCGCTTTGGGGAGACTGGTAATTACAAAGAAGCGATTGCCGTCTGACCTTCCCAACCCTTTTGACAGGGGAACCAAAGCAACTGAATCATGTTTCAGAAACTATCCGAAACGTGCAGGTTTCCTCAAAATGTTTTCCCTCAATGCCGAGCTAATGGTAGAAATATTTGAATAATTATAATTTGAAAAATCCAGAGTTGCATGCTCGGATTCGAACTACGACCCGCCGCATGGAAGGCGCGTTCTCATCCTCTGAGCTACCATCGCTCTTATTTTACCTCGGTATTTTTTCTAATCCATTGTGTTTTTAACCCCCGACGCAAAAACGACGGAGTGTTATAAGTTTGACGCGTCTGTGTGTGTGTGTTTTTTGTTTAAAAGATGAATAAGGAGGGAGTGTTCTTAGCTATGTTCGACAAAAATCGATCCAAGATGGCCGCCGTCAGAAAATGACGAATAACCTATTTGTTCTTCCAACTGCCTCAATATAGGTATCAAATGAAGTTTGTTGTGTGGGGGTTTCTTAAATTTTCAATCAAATTTTTTATATGGTTTTATTCGACCGTGAAAAAAATCCAAATAGGGTAAGCAATGTTTATTTTTATTTTATTCTTTGCATTTTGTCTTCATCATCATCTTTCGAAATTGTGTTCCTACTTTTGTTGTCCTCTTTTTGTTATGATAGATTTTTATTGGTAACTTCGCATTGTATTATGTCTCGATTTGGAATGTTTGCTTTTTAACAATTCGAATTTTGATTCCCTGTATTTCAATGTACTCTTATTACTATTATTATATTTGCCACATCGTACACTTTTATCAATATAATACTCACCTACATTATATATTTTACATTCTATATTACTTTTATATCCACTTACTACACACACACATTACAATGAAATAGTTTTACACAGAACCTTTTATTTGATACCTATAGATTAACTGAACTTAAATTAAATTAGATTTGACTGTATTTTGGGGTAGTGGATTAAAGCAGACCATCGTATAATTATTTCATTAATTTTAATATCTTCACCAATGCCATGAAAATATTAGTTTGTAACCTAGCATAACCAAGTACTAAAAATGTATGATAATTTATGTTACCATTGTTACAAATTGGGTGAATAAATGTGTCGAAGAGGCCGACAGAATTAAACCTCCGCATGGATTTTATGGCGCGAAGAGCGCGCGTTCGGAATTCAAAAAGCTGACTGACGTCTTTTGTTTTGCGGTGTACTCGTAAAATTTTACTTCTTGTCACCCATACCAATGCCCATACCTTGCTTGTTTTCTTGTATATTTTTATGAATTAAATTAGTTTATTTTTATTTAACGCCGTGTGGTCCCCAGCAGAGTAGAATAGGCCACCCTCGCTCTTACCGAGGTGTCGTAAAAGGCGACTAAGGTATAGCTGCTGGCATGATCATCAGCACGCAGAGAAGGAAAACTCTGCATTTATATCAAAACCCTCGCCAACCCGTCTGCCAAGCGTGGTGAGTATGGCAATTACCCCTCATGTGATTGAGGGAGGCCCGTGCCCCAGCAGTGGGGACTTAAATGGGCTGACGATGATGATGATTTTTATTTACAAAGATCTGCCTTATTATTAAAACGCCACATATACGTTTCCGAATCCCGCCGGCAGAGGCCTGCCGGTACATCTTGGTCCTTCGATATTAAAACCGTGAACGGTGTAGTGCGAAGAGCTTTTAATAAGATTTGTCCTCTGCCTGATTGGCATTGATCTGAGAAAAACCTGTATGGGTTGCTCAAAATTATAAGTAAAATCATTTCATTAGATAATACAACCATAGAAATAAATCTTCTTTCTCAACCCTAGTAAAAGTTTTGTAATTTGCCGAAGTTGTAAAGAAAATTCTTAATTACAGGAATACTTCACAACCTATTAAACCATACATTAAAACTTGAAGAAATTGGCCGAAAAGCAATTTCGAAGTTAACCCGATCATCCTCTAAGAAGTTTGGTTAAAACGTAGTGATGCGATTCAAATGATCCCGTTCTCGTATGAAAACCGATAAAAATGCGCCAGATAGGTACTATTTTTTATGATATAGGGGGCAGACGAGCAGACCTATCACTTAATGGTAAGCGATTACCGCCGCGCAATGACACTTGTCACATCAAAAGAGTCACAGGTGCACTGCCGGCCTTTTTAAAAGGGAGTACGCTCTTTTCTTGAAAGTTTGCAGCTCGAATCGGTCTGGAAAGACCACGGGCGATAGTGAACTATCGCACCACACACAGTATTGTCGTACGAGGTAGAAAGTTTCTTGAGAAACGCACAGTTGATTACTGCCAACCATCTAAATGAAATGAAATTAAATGAAATATGAAATTAAATGAAAAATCTTTATTCGGTCCGGCATTACATATAAATACACTGAATTTAAAAACGAATACACTGAATTTACAAACGAAAGTAATTGGACGGCGCCCACTCAGCATATGGCACGACCGGGGGGGGAGTAGCCCCGATCACACCGCTGGTATTCTGTGGAAGCCAGTTGAGGGAGCGTCACCAGTCAACGAAACAAACAACTTTATTAATAGGTACTTGTTAACAGTTTATGTTACAAAAATAGGTACGTATTTTACAGCAACGCAATAGCACAATGCCTAACAGTGTATGAAATCTAGATGATGGCCATTCCCGATAATGTCGCCGTCGTTATGGAGCCCCGGTTTTTTTGGACCATGGGGACCATTCTTTGGATCCCGGCAGAAGGGGTAGAACTAAAAAGGTATGGCTTAACATTGTAAAGGATGACATGTATGCTAATGAACTGACCACAGGGATGCAAAAGACCGTGCAATGTATTAAATGTGATCCATCTGCTCGTCTACCCCCTCCCTGCTCCCTGAGCCACGCTTTGGCATGAATGGGCTCACTCAACCGGATACCACGACCTCACAGAAAACCGGCGTGAAGCAGTACTGGGAATTACACGCAGAGGAGATGAGGATGGATTTATCATACACGGGGAAAAAATAAAATTACTCAAAGGAACCGAATTACTTTTTATATTTTATACGGCAGCACTATTGAAACGTTGTGGTTTTGTACAACTTCTGACGTTTATACTTGTAACAAATTACTTTGGAGTATTATAATTTTGGAAAACCGCTTATTAATGTTTAAAGTACTTTTGTGAGAGGTGCTTAAAAGTTTTCGTATTGATTAGTTAATAGGGAGCCATAATATCCTTACTAAGTAACTACCTTTTTAAAACTTATTCCACTTTTTCTTATAAATAATAATAATAATAATAAATAAATAAATATTTCACAATACCACATACATTGATCTGACTCCGAGATAGGTAGCTCAAGCATCTGTTTTACGCATATCAGAACCAACAGCATAATTACAAATATATATTTGACGACCCGATTGGAACAGTGGTAGTGAACGCTGCCTCTGATACAAGGATTGCGGGTTCGATCCCCGCACAGTACAAACATTTGTGTGCATGAACATGTTTGTTTGTATTGGTCTGGGTGTTTGCTTTGTATTATAAGTATGTATTTACAAAAGAAAAGTATTATATGTATGTATCTTAGATCCATTTGATTATCATATTATTATTATTTTTGTCTTTTTCTGATATCAATCTCACAATATTATGTGTATGTATTTGAGCATAACTTATTTATTAGTTTATAATACTGTATTTTATTTATGTATTAGGGTTATAACTTATATTTTAACATCTACAGTTTCTTTCTTTTTTCTTTCCTTATTGAATATTGCACCCCCTACCCCTTCTCTACTATCAAATGTCCTTTACCCGAAGGTTGTCTGGTAGAAATCGCCGAAGAAGAAGAAGACCGCCGAAATTGTACACAAAATTTTCTGTAATGCCTAGTACTAAAGTTGTGTATTGTGTGCAATAAAGTATATCTATCTATCTATCTGTGTCTACTAAACAACAAAGTGGCAAGTACGTAAACCAGTTACCTAAGTATACTTACGAAACATTGTTGCTACATGACAACATTGTTTAGAAGTGAGACTTAATATATTTCAAGTAACACCGAGATGTTTTTCAGTATTCAAATAGGATGTACTTCGCGGGAGCTAATGCAAATAAGAACACTCTTGAGTGGAGTGACAACGATTAATATTTTCTAGAAGTGTGTTGTTTTTAACCCCCGACGCAAAAACGACGGGGTGTTATAAGTTTGATGTGTCTATGTGTGTGTGTCTGTGTATGGCATCGTAGCTCCCAAACAAATGAACCGATTTTGATTGTGTTTTTTTTTTGTTTGAAAGATGAATATGGAGGGAGTGTTCTTAGCTATACTTACACTTTAGTTGCCATTGAAGCCATTGATAGATCACAGTGGCGAACAATTGGAGAGGCCTACGTCCAGCAGTGGACTGCGATAGGCTGATGATGATGATGATGATGACACTTTAGTTACACACATATACTAACACTTTAGTTACACACACTAAAGATACACACACAGAGATACACATGCAACACACACATAGTTATAGATACGAACAAATGCACACACACACACATTAGTTTGGTATGATCCTTATCTTTGTAAATTTCAAAAAGGAGCGGGGTCCCTAAACACAGGTATTGCATACTTAAATAGAGACCCCAGCCATTTGTAATGTATTTAATTGAAAAGATATTGAATAAACAAACATAAAGCTATGTTGGATAAAAATCGATCCAAGATGGCCGCCGTCACAAAGATTTGGATTTTATGTTTTAATACAACTCCCACAATATGGGTTTCATATAAAAGGGTTTGAGTTGCAGAACATTTTTAATTGTGAAAAATTTCAAATCCAAGATGGCCGCCGTCAGAAAATGGTGAATAACCTATTTGTTGTTCCAACTACCTCAATATGGGTATCAAATGAAAGAGCTTTAGTTGAGTCGGGGGTTTTTTCAATTTTTAATATAATAGATATGATTACACTGTGACCACGTTCAGAAGGCATTCTGTGACATTGACAGAGGGACGCTTTTTCTATGGAACAATGTCAAAACAGCATTAGTTCTGACTTTAGCCACGTGCTAAGTAACCACGATCGGACTGTAGTGACAGACTAGCAGACTGACGTAAGCCGCCGCCAATGTTGAAGTTAAAATTCTTTATTCAGCTTAAGTCCAAACAGAACACTTATGAATGTCAAATATGTAATCTACCGCTGATTTGGAATGTAATTTTTACCGTGGGAGAGTCAAGCTTCGGTATGAATGGGCCGGCTCGACCGGAGTGATACCACGGCCTCACACTGTGCTGTGTTTCGCTGCGTGAGTGAGGGTGCCGAAGGCCCAATCCAGGGGATAGGGGGGGGGTTTAAAGGTTGGCAGCGCACTTGTGACTCCACTGGTGTCGCGGGTATCCATGGGCAGCGGCAATTGCTTACCTGTAATTGGTGATCAGTCTGTTCGTCTGCCTACCTATTACATAAAAAAAAAATTAAACTGCCTTTACTACCGATTGTGCTTCCGGTACCCTCACTCACTTAGCAAATCATTGCACAAGCACTGTTTTACGCGTTCGTATTTCTACCACCTAAAGTGTGCCACAAGTTCATAGTTACAGTCATGGAATGAAGTGATGCTACGAGTTCGTAGCTACACGTACTACGAAGTAATGCTACGAGTTCGTAGTCATGCTCCGGCTTTGCAAGAATGTTGCGAGTCAGTAAAATTACACTCGTCCAACGAAGTGATGCTACGAGTCCGTAGCTACACTCGTACTACGGAGTAATGCTACGAGTTCGTAGTCATGCTCCGGCTTTGCAAGAATGTTGCGAGTCAGTAAAATTACACTCGTCCAACGAAGTGATGCTACGAGTCTTTAGCTACACTCGTACTACGGAGTAATGCTACGAGTTCTTAGTCATGCTCCGGCTTTGCAAGAATGTTGCGAGTCAGTAAAATTACACTCGTCCAACGAAGTGATGCTACGAGTCCGTAGCTAAACTCGTACTACGGAGTAATGCTACGAATTCGTAGTCATGCTCCGGCTTTGCAAGAATGTTGCTAGTCAGTAAAATTACACTCGTCCAACGAAGTGATGCTACGAGTCCGTAGCTACACTCGTACTACGGAGTAATGCTACGAATTCGTAGTCATACTCCGGCTTTGCAAGAATGTTGCGAGTCAGTAAAATTACACTCGTCCAACGAAGTGATGCTACGAGTCCGTAGCTACACTCGTACTACGGAGTAATGCTACGAATTCGTAGTCATACTCCGGCTTTGCAAGAATGTTGCGAGTCAGTAAAATTACACTCGTCCAACGAAGTGATGCTACGAGTCCGTAGCTACACTCGTACTACGGAGTAATGCTACGAATTCGTAGTCATACTCCGGCTTTGCAAGAATGTTGCGAGTCAGTAAAATTACACTCGTCCAACGAAGTGATGCTACGAGTCTTTAGCTACACTCGTACTACGGAGTAATGCTACGAGTTCTTAGTCATGCTCCGGCTTTGCAAGAATGTTGCGAGTCAGTAAAATTACACTCGTCCAACGAAGTGATGCTACGAGTCCGTAGCTAAACTCGTACTACGGAGTAATGCTACGAATTTGTAGTCATGCTCCGGCTTTGCAAGAATGTTGCGAGTCAGTAAAATTACACTCGTCCAACGAAGTGATGCTACGAGTCCGTAGCTACACTCGTACTACGGAGTAATGCTACGAATTCGTAGTCATACTCCGGCTTTGCAAGAATGTTGCGAGTCAGTAAAATTACACTCGTCCAACGAAGTGATGCTACGAGTCCGTAGCTACACTCGTACTACGGAGTAATGCTACGAATTCGTAGTCATACTCCGGCTTTGCAAGAATGTTGCGAGTCAGTAAAATTACACTCGTCCAACGAAGTGATGCTACGAGTCCGTAGCTACACTCGTACTACGGAGTAATGCTACGAATTCGTAGTCATACTCCGGCTTTGCAAGTGTATGGTATGGTACGCACATCTAGTGAGTTAGTGGTAGATAAATTAAAGTCACTGGTAAGAGAATGAAGAACTGTATTGTCCGAATTAATTACGAACTAATAATGGTAAATGGGAAATGGTTGTATGGTATGAGTACACGCGATATGTATGGTGATCGATCGTACACTGGTTGAACAGCGACGTACTTAAATGAAATATGCAATCGATATGAAAATAGCTGACGGTGCATCGCGGCGCGCGCGTGGTGTCATCGTTTACCCAATGTACGGAACCCGTACATGCTCCCGGGCGAGATGAGAAGATGAGGCGAAGGAATGGTAATTGTGCATGGTGAGATGAGATGAGATACAAGGTGATGTCACTGGTTTTGTGCTTTACAAGATGATGGGCATTATTGGCTTAACTAATTGTTTAGTGAATGTGTAATTGTAATAACAATTAAATATTCACAAACTGGTGACGACGTGGATTAGGCGACGGTGCCTTATCGACTCGCGCACTATTTTGACCATCGCTAAAACGCACACTGCGTGGTCCACTTACACTCGCGCTATTAGGCTCACTTTTTACACTCACACACTGTACACTAGCAGTATAAGTAGCGTCGACGTCGCTGCGGGCGGCGGCGCTGGCGCGCCGTTCCGCGCGTCGCCTGCGCACGCGGCAGCAGCACCACGCGATGCCTCCTAGTACTGCTGCTCCGATGCACACGTAAATGGCTGCGTAGTGGTGAACATCGTGGTAGGTAATTTGACTAATGTCAGCTTGCTGCTCCTTGAGCAGACTTATCTGATCTCCAATACTCTTTAGATCTTTCTTAAATCCACTGGGTTCTATTTCCAGCGTGGTGTTGGGCATGGACACATTTATAATATTATTAATTGGTGGAATGGTATACGTCATGGGTTCCATGTGAGCATCAATGCGATTACTAAACTGTTTATGCGACACTATAGTAAACAAATCGCCCTTGATGACGCAACTTTCATCTAAAGTGATAACGCCGGCCTTGCTGAGTCGCTCCGACGCTATCATGTTTCCACATATGATTCTTACAGGGCAATGACCGCAACAACTGAACAGGTAGGTGTTTAATTTCTGTAGTTGAGTCCATACTTGTTTACATGTATCAAGTTCAACTTTACAATTACGTGTAGGGTGACTCCTTACACATAGGGACTGGTCATTCTCCAACTGGTATAGGGGGCTATGCAAATAGCAAAGAAGTGTACTTTCATGAAAACTGATACACTTTTGAAAGTCATTATCAGACAACGGCAAGTACAAGTCCTTTTGGATGTTCATAGCTATGTGATTAGAAATAGGCACTAGGGTGGCCATGGTTCCATTGACTTCTCGGGGTATAGGTATGGTTTTATAAATATCGTAGTGGTCTCGAGTGATTAATGGTATTTTGATTTCGAAAATTACATACTCATTGGTAGCTCTTGCTTTGACTTTCAATATATGATAGATTTTGGATAAGTTGTTCTGCAGGTGGTCTATTGGTAATGACAAATCTTTAGTAAGATGTCCAGAGATGAAATTCAACTCTTGAAGAAGCTGTTGTGGTTTTAATAAATGGATATTAACATTCCCGTGGAATATGTCAGTTATGGTTTCTAGTAGCGTATCTTGGATATATCTCAAGTTGTTCAAAATGTTGGTTGCGATAACAGCTGATATGGAAAAGTCGTTCATGTTAGCTACGTTTTGTATACCCGCTTTCAGGTCAGTAGCAGTTTTTTCTAAGGATATCAAGTGCTGGTTGAAAATTTTGTGCTGCTTGTCCATGGTATTTTCGGCTCTCTTCAGTAAATTATATTCGGCCTCCACAACTGATGTCTGGTTTTTCCAAAGTGATGCCAGGTGTTGTTGGTTGGTTTGTAGTAAGTCAATATCCTTTTTATATTGTTCGGCAAAACTTTCGTCCAGAACACCAAATAACGTATGGGCAATGGAGCCAACGCCATTGATAAGACCACGGCGATGCCTAGACTGTGCATCAAACTGCTGATTGAGTAGCATTCTGTTGTAGTAATCGTATTCTGCGTATCCATGTTGTAACTGTAGTAGAATGACGTCACATTGTGTTTTTATCTTTGAGTTAAAACATATGCCTTCCAGATGATCGATGTATTTGATTGAATAAGACGTTTCCCTGTTGGTATGGTTGTAGATCGTAATAAACGATTAGTTTCCATTCATCACGTACGAGATACATTGTCGATATTTGATCGAAATAAAACATTGTGTTGTTGTTTTGAAGGTTCGATACGTGATAATTTCCTTTAATAGGCGTCCATAGAAACATAAAGATCATAAGTAAAAACGACAGATAATTACACGACCGTTTCGGTCGTTTCGTACTGGTTGCAGGCTTGGTTGGTGCCTCTTCTGGTTTTTGGTCTTGTTTCAGATTAGAGTTGACTGGAAGTACTGACAACTTTACTATAGGTCTCTTCATGGTTCCGTTCTTGGTTTTTATGGTTACAACCCGAACGTAGCCATCTTTACCTGGGTGGAGCTCTAAAACCCTTCCCATCGCCCATCTTCCTGCTGGAAGGTTGGCGTCGTGAACAAGCACAACGTCATCCACTTGTATGTTCTGCCTTGGTTCCAGCCATTTGTTCCTTGCTGAGAGTTGGGTTAAATACTCAGCTTGCCATCTTTTCCAAATATCTTGGTATATTTTTTGGGTAAGCTGCCACCTGGTTCTTTCGTCCTTTTCGGTCTCGAAAATGGTGAGTATAGGACCGCTACTTAAGAAATGAGATGGTGTTAAGTAGTGCAGGTCTTCGGGATCTTCTGTAAGAGGGCAAAGGGGCCTGGAATTCAAGCAGGCTTCTAATTGAGTTAAGATGGTGGTAAACTCTTCGTACGTGAGCTTCTGCTCGCCTACTACCCGTTTTAAATGGTATTTTAGGCTTTTCACAGCCGCCTCCCAGAGGCCGCCAGCTGAGGGCCAGGATGGTGCATTGAAATGCCAGTTAATTCCCATTTCTATGGTTTCTGAAAGAAACTCGCTGGTAAAGATATGCTTAAGCTCTTCGAATTCCTTGTTCAAGATCCGACTTGCACCCAAAAAATTCGTACCGTTATCACTATAAATGTGTTTTGGTACCCCTCTCCTGGCTGACATCCTTCGAAGCGCAGCCAGGAAAGACGACGTGGTTAGGTCCGACACAAGTTCCAAGTGTACCGCTTTGGTGGACATACACACGAACACTGCTACGTAGCCCTTGGTGGTTCTGACACCGCGACCTTTATTAATTTTTATAAGGATGCTTCCTGTGAAATCAACCCCCGTATGGTAAAATGGTCGAGATGGGTTGCTCCTTGAAGCTGGTAGGTCTCCCATTATCTGGTGTTGCTTGTCGGGATCTGCCCTTTTGCACTTAACACAAAGGCGTAACTGCTTTTTGGTTGCTCGGTTTCCCCCCACAATCCAATATTTTTGCCTAAGGTATGCCGACGTTACTCTGGCACCTCCGTGAAACGTGGATTTATGAGCGTGGTCAATTAATAGTTCCGTTAACCTGCTACTATGTGGTATTATAGCGGGATGTTTCATATGATGATCCAGGTACGCATTTTGGAGCCGGCCACCAACGCGTAACACTCCACTTTCATCTAAAAATGGTTTCAAATTACATATTTTGCTCTTCTTATCTATCAATTCCTGGTTATTTAATTTTTTGATTTCCTCTGCAAATTCCAACGCTTGTGTGTTTTTAATAATTTTTGCCTCTGCATTTTGCAATTCCGCTAATGTTAAATAAGGTGTCTGGTTTCGATTGCGCGATATAGCGCGCAAAGTCCAAGCCAATACACGAACTGCACGTGTAAAGGTGCTTTGTTTTTCAATTATTTGTTGGACAATAACGTCATCTGGTTTCGTGACGACATTAATATGCGTAGATTTTTTAACTTCTTCCTCTGTGGTATAGCCTGGTGTTTCATCTTGGTCGGCTGACGGTAATGGTAGCCACCTTGGTCCGTGCCACCATAGTTGATGTTGTTTTAATTGGTGAGTAGTAATACCACGACTTGCGCAATCTGCGGGATTTTCCTCAGATTTCACATATTGCCAACAGCTGGGCGGCATTATCTCAATAACCTTACTCACTCTATTCGCTACGAATGGTTTCCAGCGATTCGGTTCTCCATGAAGCCATCCTAAAACCACCATGGAATCGATCCAGCCATACACTTTTATCTCATAGTCTGGTAGACACTCCTTGACCTTGGCCATGAGTTTTGATAGGAGGACTGCTCCACAGAGTTCCAGCTGTGGTAGCGTGGTTGTTTTACTGATAGGTACAAGCCTTGCCTTCCCTGTTACTAAAACGACAGAACATGACTCATTCTGTGTTATTTTACAATAAACAACTGCTGCATATGCTTTGGTAGATGCATCACAGAATCCGTGAAGCTCGACGAGAACGTTTGGTCGTATCTCCAGCCATCTTGGTACTCGCAATTGGTCAATTTGATTGATATCCGCTAGGGCCTTCGTCCACTCCTCGCAAATATCGTCTGGTAACTTGTCATCCCATTTCATATTTAATTGCCAAACAGTTTGAAAAAGAAGTTTTAATTTGGTTGTAACAGGTGACAACCAACCCAACGGATCGAACACTTTGGATATGTCCGAAAGTAGTGAACGTTTAGTGGGCTGCTTGTTTACTGAATTGATTTTTGAGTCAAATCTGAATGTGTCATCTTCTGGGTTCCAGCGAAGGCCTAAGGTTTTGGTAGATGATGGTTGTTTGAAATCAAAATTATCTTGATTCGTGTTCTGGTTGAATGTCAAATCTGGTATATTGGAACGCCATTTCCTTAAGTTGAAGCCGCCCGATTTTAAGATTTTTATCAGATCAGACTGTAATTTCTTCGCCTCTGGTATTGAATGGCTTCCATTCAATAAATCATCCATATAGAATGAGTCATCTATGACCTTTGGAGCCCTACTATTTTGGTAATTTGGTTTTTCATCAATCGCCAGTTGCTTTAAGGTCATCATTGCCAGAAATGGAGCTGCCTTAGTACCATACGTTACTGTGGTGAGTTGGTATTCCTGGAGCATTTCATTTGGTGTATCTCTCCAAACTATCTTTTGGTATTTTTGGTCATCCAGATGTATCCAGATCTGCCGAAACATTTTTTCGATGTCGGCTGTAAAGGCGTATTGGTACTGTCTCCATCTCAGTATCAAAGATAATAAATCTTGCTGCAAGTTTGGTCCCGCTTCCATAAGGTCGTTTAAGCTATGACCGCTAGTGGTTTTACAGGAACCGTTAAAAACGACTCTAAGTGCACTAGTCATAGAGTCGGGACGCAAAACTCCATGGTGTGGCAAATAATAATCATCGTGTTTCATATTACCGGCGGCAACACGTGCCGCGGGAATCATGTGACCCAAGTCGCGATATTCTTTAATAAATAATTTATAATCTTCCGCTAGTTTATTGACCCGAGAAAATTTTCTTTCTAAGTTGTCGAAATTGTGCGATGGCTTTTGGTTTTGATGCTCCTAAGTTTTCTTTAATATTGTCCTTTAGAGGAAGTCTCATGGTATAACGTCCATCTTGGTTTCTTTCGGTTGTTGATGAATAAAATTGTAGACACTGGTCATCTGAAGCGGAGGCGTTTGAATCTGTTGTTATGTCTTCGATCTCCCAAAACCTTTGTAGATCTTCGATATGGTTTAACACAACGTTACACTGGTACGTCTTAACGTTGCCGCACAGAATCCAGCCAAATTGTGTTTCTTGCGCAACTGGATAATGGGGATCGAGTTTAATCAATCCGCTCAAAATAATAGACGAGTACACGTCAGCTCCTAATAACATGTCGATGGAACAACTGGTATTGAAGTCAGGATCAGCGAGTTGTATGGTGTTTAAATATGGCCAGTTTGGTTTTTTGAATGAATGGTTTGGTAACTTGTTTATCAAGGTGTTCATGATGAAAACGTCAGTGGACATAGTAAAATCGTTTTGTAAAGCTGAAATATTGATATTAATAACTCCTTTGCAATTGCTCTCTTTGGCTCCCACTCCAAATATGACACCTTTACAACGCTGACGTGGTAGGTGTAACAATTGAGCAGCATTTTCGGATATCAGAGAGGTTTGGGACCCCTGGTCTATGAGCGCTCGCATTTTTCGATAGGTTCCATCGGCGGCAAGAACATTAACATAAGCAGTCGCCAGAAGAGTCTCGGCTATGTTTTCTTGTGATACATGGCATTTCCGTTGGTTGTTTTCGAGATTTGGAGAATTGGTAGGTACTTCGCTCGATGTCGTAAATGCATTATGCAACAACGTATTATGTTTAGCGCTGCATTCCCGACATGTTTTGCTCGATAAGCATTCCTTGCCTTGGTGATTGAAAAGACAATTTTTGCACAAATTGTGTTTCGCAACTGTTTTCCGCTTTACCTCTGGCCTAGATTCACGAAACGACTTGCAATAATGAAGCGGATGACTCTGGTTACAAAATAGGCACTTATTTGCTTCCACGTGTAAGGTTTTGAATGGTGATGATTTAAAATATGGTTTGAAATTTTGGTTATTTGTCGCCTGTTGATAAGCTGGCCTTTTGAATCGACTTTCTTCTTGGTGAGATGACTTGGGAGGGTCTTGTTTTCGCCTAAAAACCTCTAAAGCAGTAAACTTGGACTCAAGAAAACTAAGAAAATCTTCGATGGTTGGTAGTTCTCTTGGTTTCTTCAATGATTCGATGTAGTCATTGTGAGAGTCAACATCTAGTTTTTGGGCTAAAAGATGCACCAAGAGTGGACCCCACGTTGATATGTTGACTCCTAACTTCTCGATAGCACGAAGGCATTCATTGGTGGTATCGTGAAGCCTTTTTATATGAGTTGACGACTGACCTTGCATGGTGGGTATACTTAATAATGCATTGATGTGGGATGTGAATATCAGTTTGGTATTATTATAACGGTGGTTTAGTATATCCCACGCCACTATGTAGTTCTCTGAACTTATATTTAGGTGTTGAATGAGTTTTTCAGCCTCTCCTTTGAGCTTACTTTTGAGAAACTGTAGCTTTTGGGCGCTGGACAAAGCTGGATTGAAGTGTATCGCTTCCTGGAACAAATCTTTAAAAGCTGTCCATTGTTGGTAGCTGCCTGCGAAAACTGGTATGTCAATTTTGGGGGTCATTTTCTCCCTATGGGAAACCGACCACATTTTTGTATTGATCGCTTTCTTTGTGTCATTGAAGGTCTTCTCATGGCGTGAAAACTCTATATCATATGCTATGTTTTCCCCGCTTAACTCACTATCGATTTCCCAATGAAGCGCATCAATTACTGTCCAACGGGAATGTAACGTTTTTAAGATATCCTCAAACTCCCATTTTTCAGTTAGGGCAGAGATGTTTATGTTGGATACCGTGCGGGAAAATGCCTTAAAGTTACTGGTTTGCTTCTTGAGTAATACATCCAAGGAACTACTGGTATTCTCTGACTTCGAAGGAGGTACACTTGCTGAAGTAGATGGTAAACTCATTGGTGCAGCTGGTTTGATATACGGAGACGATGACCTACTGCCTGGTGGTTGGTAGTTTGCAATAATTTGCCTGGCCCGATTATAAAACTCTTTGGTTTTTTCATAATCGTTTTCCATGAAGTAAGCATAGCTTTGGTCCCCATACGAACATAATGTCAAGTGATTGTTATGAAACTCTTGCCAATAAGTGTCCAAGGTTTCCACCTTTCTCTTGATCATGTCTTGAGTCTTGCGATCGTGACCATCCTTCTTAAAATTAGTAAGAAGTTGGTCCATGCCCTTCATAATTTGAGTCTGATTTTCGAATAGCCCCTCCATGGTGTCCATAATATTATCAATTTAGTGAAAGTAAAAAATGGAAAGATCTTACTGGTTTTGGTTGATAACTGCTGGTAGAGCGAGAGCGAGTCTGTCCGACCCGCTGTCACTGCTGGTACGATGGTTGGTATGTGAGGCTGCGGGACCGCTGGACCCGCTTCTGGCTGATGGTACACCGTTATGGAGCGAATCCGCGCGAACCGCTGCTGCTGGTATGCTGGTTCTGGTAAGTGGTCCGGTAAGTCCGAATGCACTGGTTATCACAGAACACTCCCCGAGTTGACAGCTAATCACTATGGTTTGAGTCACTATTCACTCGCGGATGTCCTTTACGAATCGAAGGACCAAATAGATGTATGGTATGGTACGCACATCTAGTGAGTTAGTGGTAGATAAATTAAAGTCACTGGTAAGAGAATGAAGAACTGTATTGTCCGAATTAATTACGAACTAATAATGGTAAATGGGAAATGGTTGTATGGTATGAGTACACGCGATATGTATGGTGATCGATCGTACACTGGTTGAACAGCGACGTACTTAAATGAAATATGCAATCGATATGAAAATAGCTGACGGTGCATCGCGGCGCGCGCGTGGTGTCATCGTTTACCCAATGTACGGAACCCGTACAGCAAGAATGTTGCGAGTCAGTAAAATTACACTCGTCCAACGAAGTGATGCTACGAGTCCGTAGCTACACTCGTACTACGGAGTAATGCTACGAATTCGTAGTCATACTCCGGCTTTGCAAGAATGTTGCGAGTCAGTAAAATTACACTCGTCCAACGAAGTGATGCTACGAGTCCGTAGCTACACTCGTACTACGGAGTAATGCTACGAATTCGTAGTCATACTCCGGCTTTGCAAGAATGTTGCGAGTCAGTAAAATTACACTAGTCCAACGAAGTGATGCTACGAGTTCGTAGTTATTCTCGTGCTGCGTAGTAATTTCTTTTTTCTTTTTTTATGTAATAGGTGGCAGACGGATCGCCTGATGGTAAGCGATGGTCAAGAATCCCAGCATATTCTATAGGTGATAACAACATGCTTCAGTGTTTACAAAGTCAGCGCTGTTTTTCAAAAACTTCTATTTCTCTTAAATGCTATTTATGAATAAATAAAATAAGTAAACATTTCGTAGTACCAGTGTAACGACCAACTCATAGCATTCTTAGTACGAGTATTACTTCGAGTTAGTTGCATTCTTTCATAATAAAATTGTAACTACCAACTCGTAGCATCACTTCGTAGTAATATTGTAACTAGAACTCGTGATTGAGGCTATCAGAGGCCCAATCCGGGGGAAGGGGATTTTAAAGGTTGGCAACTATGCTACTGCACGCCGGTTTTCTGTGTCATCACTCCGGTCGAGCCGGCCCATTCATGCCGAAGCGTGACACGTTTTTTTTTTGTATCACTTCCAGTGAAACGTAAGGTGGTGCATGTATAGAAAGAGGTATTGAGTCACGGAGTCTCGTACATCGCGACTCCCATTACACCCGCCGCATTTTACACCTTCATACAATGAATGCGATTATTACCACTCAATAGTAAGTAGGTAAACGTGTCTTCAATTGTGTTATTGTACGCCATGTGGGCCCCGGCAGAGTAGAATAGGCCACCCTCACTCTTACCGAGGTGTCGTAAAAGGCGACTAAGGTAAAGCTGCTGGCATGATCATCAGCACCCAGAGAAGGAAAACTCTGCATTTATATCAAAACCCTCGCCAACCCGTCTGCCAAGCGTGGTGAGTATGGCATTTACCCCTCATGTGATTGAGGAAGGACCGTGTCCCAGCAGTGGGGACTTAAATGGGCTGATGATGATGATGATGAAACGTGTCTTCTAAAGGTTTGAACTTTGAATTGTTCAATCTAATTACGTTAATAGTTCGTGAGGAATACTATATGTTGCAGAATGTTTTGAAATGATAGAGTTCTTCTTTCACCGTAGGCAGCGGCATGACTCTGCTCCGGCACTGTTTGATGTCTTTAAGCGGCGGTTACCATTTACCATCAGATGGGCCAAATGCTTGTCTCCATATATTTTGCAAAAAAAAATGTGATTAACCAAAATCGTTGAAATAATGTTATGAACTTTAATTATAAATTATGAACATGTAACTATGTTTTTTTTTAATATAATGGCTGATACTGTGTCTTGCAATGGAATGGAGGATATGTTCAAGACGCTAAACTGGAAGAGACGTGGCATCAACATCAATGGCGAATACATCTCTCACCTGCGATTTGCTGACGACATCGTCATAATGGCAGAAACGCTGCAGGACCTACAACAGATGCTGAATGACCTGGCTGACTCTTCTAAATGCATCGGCCTACGGATGAACTTGGACAAAACCAAGGTCATGTTCAATGAACATGTTCTACCGGAACCGATTGCAACTCACGGTGCCGTCCTCGAAGTTGTTCAAAAATACGTATACCTCGGGCAGACTTTGCAATTGGGTAAAAACAACCTCGAGGATGAGGTGAATAGGAGAATCCAGTTGGGTTGGGCAGCATTTGGAAAACTACGTCGTGTCTTTATATCGTCGATACCACAGTGCCTAAAGACGAAAGTCTTCAATCAGTGCGTCCTACCAGTCATGACATACGGAGCCTAAACGTGGACACTTACGGTACGGCTGGTCCACAAGTTAAAGGTCGCTCAGCGGGCTATGGAACGAGCAATGCTCGGCGTCTCTCTCCGAGATCGAATCCGAAATGAGGTGATCCGGCAGAGAACCAAAGTTATCGACATTGCTCACCGGATTAGCAAGCTTAAGTGGCAGTGGGCTGGCCATATTAGCCGCAGAACCGACAACCGATGGGGTAAACGAGTTCTGGAGTGGAGACCGCGTCTTGGCAAACGTAATGTAGGGCGCCCTCTGGCTAGGTGGGAGGACGATCTGCGCAGGATGGCTGGCAAGAGCTGGATGCGAGAAGCCATGGATAGATCACAGTGGCGAACAATTGGAGAGGCCTACGTCCAGCAGTGGACTGCGATAGGCTGATGATGATGATGATGATGACTGTGTCTTGCGACACATCTATAATTTTGCCAATGTCGAGTGATTAGAGAGACACGTTAATTGACCGGTGTGACGAGTGGATCCTATTTTAATCAGTTTTGACAAAAAATAAATATATCTATAAAACTAAGTTTTAGTTGCTTTGAGTTTTTGTAGGTCTGACGTTTTTGTGAACATTGCAGTTTTTTCTGACAAATTAAAAATTTAGAGAGATAGATAGATACACTTTATTGCACAAAATTTACAGATCTTAGTCTATAGCATTATACTAATACAATGTAGCCACTCTTATCGCTAATGGCGATCTCTTCCAGACAACCTCAAATATATTAATTGCAATTATTTATAACAATTAAAAAAAGTTAGTATCACTTCACCTGGCTTATGGACGCTCTCCGGCCAGGTGGAGTGACGATTGAAGCAAGATTGAGTTGGATGCGAGCAACCGAGGATGGACCAAAGTGGCGTTCATTTGGAGAGGCCTATCTGCAGTCTGCTAATGATGATGTAAATATCAGTCTTCAAGTAAGAGGAAGATAAATATCCATTATCCGTCTGGTGAGGGCCTCACTGCCTCTTATCACTATAAAAAAACAAAAGTGATTCTTTGCAATGTAACTTTCGTGGCCGTCCTTAAATCCAATATTTCTCCGAAATTGAAATTAGACCCTAAAAATAAACGAATAAGTTGTCATTTTATTTGTTCAGAATATTTTAAAATTCCGATGTCAATTTTAGAGAAATTATATTAAATTATGTTTAGAAAGGGCCACAAAAGACACATCTCGAAGAATCACTCAAAAAAGTAAACTCCAAAGACAATAAAATACAGAGTTAAATGCATTGTGGGTACCGGGAACAAAGACCGCGGGCATGGATCGAGTTGGGTTCAGAATGCCGAAAATTTAAGAGCTGTCTACAAGTTTGAAGTTTGTTTTGTGCATATGTAGGGAGTCTGCAGGGGCTTACGTAACCGACAACTTAAGGGTCCCTTTCCACCAAAGATGTGCTACTCTACGTTTCTATGGATGCGTTTGGTTTCCATTAGGGATACAAAAATACAACTACAAATAATTTTAGTGTGCATAATTACAATTTGTACACACTGTAAATAAAAAACACACTTAAAAATTCCATCGCGTGTTCAGGAGATACTCGAACCCACATCTTCCACAATCTGGGTGGTTTTAAGGGTGTTATTTATTTAAGAAAATTCCAAAAAATTACACACTAAAAAACTTGAAAAAAAAAAATGTTTAACACTTTAGTAGGCTTTGGTGCCATTGGTGGAGGCCTATGTCCAACAGTGGATGTCTATTGGCTGAAATGATGATACCTACTAACTCTCTCATCGACTTCTGCAACACTGGCCTGCTGTGCACAAGTCACAGACCATGTAAATTGACACAAGTTTTCGCCAACAAAGAATTTATTTAAGTATTATTTAAGTCGGAGGTTATTACCGGAGGTCGAAGCACAAGAATAAATAGATTGGACGGAGATAAAGCTGCGAGATTTTTGTTTTTGCTACTCTCATGATCACTTCATATGATTTAATTACTAAGCATTCGATTTATTTCACTTTTAATTGAACTAAATAAATAAATTCAAAAATTAATTAATCATTGTAGTAATTTACTTCTACCTCTGCTTCCGACTCCGACAAACTTCGCACTAATCCCCCCTCGGGGATAATATAAGAATATTTTTGTTGAATAAACTGAGTAAAAACATTATTTACGCTTTCAGTGTACACTCAGCCTCGGGAGTCTTCAAAGACCCACTCTATGAGGAATGGAGCCGCCGCTTTCCTACGGCGAAGGAGCTAAACGTACCATTTATAATGAATTCATCAATTTACAGCTTTGGCTAGACTTTTGAGTCTTGCTAAAACTACGGGATAAAATTGAAATGTATAGTGATATTAATAATATCCTCCAACCGATCTCGGCACAAGCGGCCAATCCCAATGATCAGCCGCAGAATGAGTGCTCAAGTGTGTGCGCAAACACAAGTGCACTCTCTATTCCCTGGCCTTCATAATCCGATGGGACACCAGTGTGACACGGCCGGAGAGGGATTGAGCGCAGGATCAACGGCTTAACGTGCTCTCCGAGGAACGCGGATACCGACAGGTTGTAACCCCGAAATTGTTGAAAATAGATCCGGTTTAGTAGCTTTTTTTTTTATTTATTTATCATATAAAAATACATTTCAAATTATCTTAAAATAATCACGCACTTAAACCACTATGGTTTGTGATGGCGCGACCTGAGTCGATGTTAAAGTTAAGCAAAGTGCATAACGAACAATACACAATTCCTACCTACATAATTTATTCTATTAAGATTTAAGTAAGTGCATCTCATTCAACATTATCGAGAAAGTGCATCTTGAGTTTCTGTTAGATATTTTTATCATTAATCTTATCACGCAAGCTGAGAGGTAGCTGGTTAATAAGACGTGGAATTAGATAACTCGCCGTTCGTTCCCCGTACATGTTGTTCGCACCGCCGATTATCAACCTACGGTTGCTAACAGCGCGCGTACACACGGGGTGGTTTATTGGTTGGCTAAACTGCTTGTTAAAAAAATGATGTTTTAATAATATCAATTTTACTTGGGTTTCAACCGGCAGGATTTTACAGTGTTTAAAAAGTCTGCTATCGTTATTTTGGAATTCACGCCTTATTTTGTTGGAAACAATGTGTTTTAAGATTCTTTTTTGAAGACTATATATTTTGTTTAAATGAGTTTTAAATGTTCGACCATAGCTTCCCAAGCCATATTGTACATGTGCTTCTGCTAGTTAGTTAGTTAGTTAGCTAAAAACCTTAAGAGAAATGTTTAAAAAATCTCTTCAGTTACAAGTTACATTACAAAAATTATAAAAGGTAGCAAAACTTTCGGGTTAAAACAAAAGTTTCATTTATCTTCCCGGGATTTTTGATATGAAAAAACACTGCGGATGTCGCATGAAAACCATCGAAAAAAAAGATATTTTTGCGATATAGGTATGTCGTACGATGGCAAAATATCACGTCACAAGAATTGGGTTCCAAGCGGTAAGTATACCTTATAGGTAGGTATTATTTGCCTGTCTCCTTAGCCTCAAACCTCTCGCTGCAGTGTGCGACAGAGAAAACTGTAGAAAAGGTACAGAAAAACAACGTTTCTTCGTATAATGATCCATTCCCTAAAACTGAATCCATTTAAATACTTTTTTTCACAAATAACTTTATGAAAAAAGGGAGAGCCTAGGAATATACTAACAGTGGCTTTAGATATTCAGAAAATAAATACTTTTTAATTTGAGTATGAATTATTTTGTGGAGTTGTGACCGTTAATTTATTTGTCCTAATTTTAATTGTCTTTTTATATATATATTTATAAGTGGTTTTTCTTCTTCTCTTCTCTCTTTCTTTCTCTTTACTGTTTTACTTCACCTTATTGTTTTGTATTTATTGTTTAAGCCACCCCAGTGGTGCGTGTCTGTCTTGGGCATTGCTTATTTTTTTTTCCCTCCTAATTTTTTTTTCTCTGTTCGTTCTATGTTCGAGACAGACTCGCAACACACTGGTTACCGCTGAAAACCAGCGTCGTGGCGTAACAAACTTATTGTTACGACACGGCATTATGCTGATCGGGCGCCTCTTTCGGCACACGATTCTTTGAGTTTTATCCTTCTTCTCTATTATGTTATGTTATATTTAAATTGTGTTGTTATTGTCTGTGTATGTACGTGTGTCGAAATAAATGTTATATTCATTCATTCATTCATTTATTTCAATTTGCAATAAATATTTTGCCTGAATATATCGTCTTATTAAATGTAAATTTCTTTTTTAAGAAAATGAGTTCATGTGATCCGATCGATAGGATGAAGCGGAATTACAAATCCTTGTAATCCGATTAATCGAAGCAACCGGACAAAAAGGGTTCACGTGGTCCGATCGGCAAAGATCAAAGGCAGTAGGACCACGTGGCCAGAGGGAGCGAATATTACTTTCCCGGCATTATCCAGGAAGGAATCCCCTTTCCTTCCTAAACGGCTCTACCATATCAACTAACGCTTTTATTAATTTGAATGATGGTATGAGCGATAGTAGCTCAATGCATGCGTACGCCCCTTCCACGCAGGTGGTGGAGGTTCGAATCCGAGCATGAACCAATGGTCTTTTCAAATCTATGAGCGCATTTCTACCATTACCATCTGCTTGGCGGTGAAGGAAAACCTCGTGGGGAAACCTGCATGTTTCGGAAAAAGCTTCTGAAACGTGTAACCATGATTCAGTTGGTCTGGTTCCTCTGTTAAAGGTTTGCGAAGGTCAGACGGCAGTCGCTTCATGGTAATTACTAGACCGTCTCAATCCTGAATCATGGTCTAAGCGTACCCCGGGCTCCAAAGCGACAGCTTTGCACGCAACCGGGAATTACACACTAAGATGAAGAAGGCTCTTATTAAGTTGAATGCAGCACAATCCCATGTTTTTAAAATTATCATAATCAAAACTGACGATTTTGGTCTAAATATCCTCCATAGGCTGAAGTTTTGTAATATTTTTATGGAAAATATGGTTTTAAATACGAAATATTAAAAATAAAAATTAGTTTTTCACAATCTATAATTTAATATCCTCCAACCGATTACGGCTACGGCGGCCAATCTCAACAATCAGCCACGTACGCAGGATATATTATAGTGCTCAAGTGAGTGCGCAAACACAAGTGCACTCTCTATTCCCTTACCCTCATATTCCGATGGGACGCTACTGTGACACGACCAGAGAGGGATTGGGCGCAGGACTAAGGGCTTAACGTGCTTTCCGAGGCACGGGAGTACAAGACCGCCAACTTCCAGACTCCGGGCTGCCACTAAGAATTTCTTACCGAAAACTTAGGTACAAATTTTTGGTCCGACCCGGGGATCGAACCCGGGACCTCTTGCACAGCCGTCGCTTTAAAGTGCGACCCACTAACCACTGCGCCACCGAGGCAGTCACAATCTATATACGATAATCGAAACTACAAAACATAAAAGAACATATTCGGGATGGAAACTTGTGCAAATTAATTAAAACTATGTTTACATCCTATGTATATATTACCTGCGTGATCGTATCAGAAATGATGAGATCCGCAGGAGAACTAAGGTTACAGACATAGCCCAAAGGATTGCATGCCTCAAGTGGCAATGGGCAGGGCACATAGCGAGGAGAACAGACGGCCGTTGGGGCAGAAAGGTCCTGGAGTGGAGGCCACGCACAGGAAGTCGCAGCCGTGGCAGGCCCCCCACAAGGTGGACCGACGATCTGGTGAAGATCGCGGGAATCCATTGGATGCGGGCGGCACAGGACCGATCTGTGTGGAGAACATTGGGGGAGGCCTATGTGCAGCAGTGGACGTCTATTGGCTGAAATGATGATGATGATGTTTACATATTTGTAAAGCACCCTCGGAGCTCAAGCAGGGAGAAGGTAGAAATGACACATCAGTTCCGACTGACTTCTTGAGTTTCATAGTTTTAACTAAAGAGAATATAATCACTAGGCAGGCGGCCTGGGGTCATTGTCCCGGTGGCACGCTTTGCTTGCGCGATGCAAAAATGCATAGCGCCATCTACCGGAACAACGACGAATCGGCTGCTTGTTTACTTTGTACATAATAATAATCCAAACCCTTCTAATAATATACTCAGTAAGTACATAAATATAAATGCGATAGCTTGTGAGGATGTAAGTGTGTAAGAATTTTGGTTGCTCTTTCGCGTAAATAATAATAATGGATATTGATGAAACGTTAAATAAGTAATAGGTATATGATTCATAAAGATACATTCTATATTTTTTATTCATGTATTTGGTACCTATGATATGTATTTGGAGAGACACTGAATGTGGGAAGAAGTTCGGCGCGAGCGCCAGAGAAACAACCGTGCGTATTATAGCTCTGTCCGTTTATTACTGACTGGCGTTGGGGCGCGCGGGCGCGGAGACGCAGCTCTCGCGGCCGGCGCGCACTGCGCAGGCGCGGCGGTACCGTGCTTGCATACATTACAACTCCCTCTTCCTCTAATTTAGAACCTGCACAGTCAATTATAATTTTAAGTAAAACTGTTCCAATTAATTCTTTACAATTTATGATTAACCTTAATTATTTCGTATACCTTTTCTGTCAAATAGTTTATAATCAACCTTATTCCTAACACGTTTCGATCGAACTTCTGAATCCTGAACATCTGTACTGGTACCCGTTTCAGAAGCGTCTGCAGTTGTTTTCTTTGAAATATCCACTACAGACTCTTCCGTCGCCTCCTCCTCCGCCACCACTTGCGGCTCTGTCGTTGGGGCGGGAGAGGACGGCGGTGTGACCACTACACTGGGCGAGCATTGCTGTTCTGTTGGTTCGTAATAGTTAGCAATATTTGTCTCGTCCAAACAGTCATGCTCGCTCATGTTAATAATAATTTGATCGATGTGCCGTTTGCACGTAACCTTGTACTTATCAAAATACACTTCATACAGTCTACTACCAATGACTGTTTTTATAACTCCCTCCTCCCACCTATCCTTCCTAGCAATGTACCATTTAGCCCACACTTTATCGCCTACTAGAAATGACCTTTTACTCACTGGAATTTCTTTTTGAGTTAACTGATCTCCGGGTAAAATCATGTCCAACTTCGACCTTAAGGATCTACCCATCATTAGCTGAGCAGGCGACTTGCCGGTGGTACAGTGACAACTGTTCCGGTAATGGAATAGGTACTCTAACAGCTTATCATTTAAGTCTCGGTTTCCCTCCCCTGATGATAGTATAGATTTTATCATTTTTTTACACGTTTTAACCGAGTTTTCCGCTAAGCCATTGCTAGCAGGGTGGTAGATGGGCGAGGTTAAATACTTAATATTATTATTTTGGCAGAATACGACGAATTCAGATAAACCAATTTTTGCGTCATTATCGGAAACAATAACATTAGGTATACCATAACGTGAGAATAAATATTTCAGTTTATGTATTAGGGCCCTCGTTGACGTTCCGGCTTCCATGTAGATAAACTCTAACCACTTGCTAAATGCATCGACCACTACAAGGTACACCCTTTGATTGATAGTCATGTAGTCGATGTGCAGCCTGAACCAAGCGCGCGGCGGGCGGGGCCAGGGCGCGGGCGCGGCGCGGGGCGGGGCGCTGCGCGTGGTCACGCACACCGAGCACTGTGCGATACATCTTTCTATGTCTGCATCGATGTTTGGCCACCACATCCGGCTTCTAGCTTCACTTTTTGTTCTAACAATTCCAAAATGCGTTGAATGCAATTCATTCAACATTTTTTCCCTGAATAAGCTAGGTATTAGAAATTCCTTTGTTTTCGCCTAATATTGACAGAAGAGGCTTATGATCTGTCTTCAGAATGAACGGAGTATCCCTGCCGTAGAGATACTGGTGAAAATGAGTGACTGCAAAAATTATCGCCGTAGCCTCTTTTTGAATTTGGCTATAGTTTCGTTCGCTCGCCGACAGCGATCTAGAGGCGAACGCTATCGGCCGCTCCACGCACGGAGGGACGCGCGCGCCGCGGGTCGCGGGCGCGGGGTCCGCGGGGAGCGCGTGCGCGAGCACCGCGCCGAGCCCCGCTGGCCCTGCGTCTACGCTTAGCACGAGTGGCGCGCCCGGATCGAAATGCGATAACACCCGCTCCGAAGCTAATTCTCGCTTCGTTCGCTCAAAAGCCGTCTGTTGCCGCGGCCCCCACTGCCACTGTGAGCCGCTGCGGAGCAGTTCGTGGAGCGGACTCAGGAGTGTCGACGCGTTAGGAATAAAACTACGATAATAATTGACTACTCCCAAAAAACCTTTGTACTTCTACTACATTCGTCGGCTCCGGCGAATTTAATATAGCTTCGACTTTACTCGGACACGTTCGCAGACCGTTTTTTGTCGATGACGTACCCTAGATAGGTTACTCTGTCTTGAAATAAGGCGCACTTATCCTTATGTAACCTTAGTCCGGCACCCTGTAATCTACTTAACACCTCCCGCAGCCTACTTAGGTGGGTAGCCTCATCAGGTCCTGTACAGCATATGTCGTCGAACCAGCACGTCACGCCTTCTATGCCCGCTAGAAGCGTTTCGAGCGCTCGCTGAAAAATAGCTGGACCATTAGCTAACCCGTAAGCTAGGCGCGAATATTTAAATAGACCCTTCGGTGTGTTGACGCCTGAGAAGCTTCGCTGAGTACAAATTGGTTGTAAGCATTACTGAGGTCAATTTTTGAGTAATGCTTACCTCCCCCTAACTTTGCAAAAACCTCCTCTATTCGCGGCAAAGGATATTTTTCGATTTTTAAATCTTTATTTAATGTACATTTGTAATCCCCTGCAATTTTAACTTTACCGTCGTCTTTTAAAACCGGTACTATTGGAGTGGCGTACTCAGAATGGGTAACTGGAATTAAAATACCTAACCTTATGAGCCTATCTATTTCTTTTACTACTTCATCCTTCAAAGCGAATGGTAACGGCCTAGATTTAAAAAATTTTGGAACCGAGTTTTCTTTTAAATGGAGATCAACTTCGCATTTATTGAAACGGCCTAATTCGTCTTTCCATAATTCCGAAAACTCATCTAGCAAATTCTGTAAATTATTTTTATTCTCACTGGTATTAATGTTATTTATTCCCGACGTAATGGTAAGTTTGAATTTGGCCATAAAATCGCGCCCTAATAACGGTGGTCCCCCGTTTTTCATAACGTAAATTTTAAGCCAAGCCTTTTCGTTATTATACTTTACTTCGCAATTGATAAAACCTAGGGGCGAGATTTTATGACCATTGTACAGACACAGTTTTAAACAAGTACTAGATAATTTAAAATTTGAAAAATATTTATAATACATGCTATCTGATATTACGCAAGTTCCTGAACCCGAGTCTAATTCCATAGTTAAGCCTATGCCATTCACATCCACATTTAATTTTATAGGTTCACAGTCCACATACCTCATGTTAAATAACGCGCACTCCTTACAATCACCACAGTCGGGTTTCTTTTCCCCGAGACAGTTTAGTCGGCCCTCGCTGCACTCTTTACAATCGCCGCAGTCAGACACCCTCTCCTCCACCGCGGAGTTTAGCCTGCCCTGCTTGTTCTTCTTCGAGCACACTTTCCTGAGGTGTCCCTTCGTACCGCATGACTGACAAGTATAATTTTTATACCGACACACATTCGCACTATGATTTTTGAGACCGCACACTGAGCACCGCTGGACTCTCTCCTGGGGACGCGCGCCGCCGCCCGGCCGCACCATGAACACGGGCTCCTGCTTGACGGCGCCCGGCGCCTCCGCCCCCTCCGCGAGGCTGCGCCGCGCCTGTCGCGCAGACGCCGCCGCCGCCGCAATCTCCACGGCTGCCGCTAGAGTTAGCTTTTTGGCGTCTTGTTCAAAAAGCCGGTCCAGCACTTAATCCTAACACGAACTTGTCGCGCAGTAATGTTTCTAACTCCGCACCGAAGTCGCACAGAGCCGCCAGTCCTCGTAGCCGAACTATCCAGTCTGCTACCGTTTCGCCCTCGACTCTTGTCGCGTCGTAGAATTTCGCCCTGTCGGCGAATGTACATCTCTTGGGCGAAAAATGTTTATTGAGTAATTGGACGAGGCTCTCGTATTTTATAGTTTCTAGTTCTTCCGGGTGTGCCAAAGTTTTTGCAAGTCGATAAGAGTCATCGTTTAAATGAGTTAAGAGCAGCGCAACCTTCTTTTCTTCTTCTGTAATGCCATTTAATTTTATGAATTGAGTTAATCGGCCAAGGAAAAATTGCCACTCCTGCGACTTGTAATCAAATATTGATACGCTTCCGATAAAACTCATTTTGGTACGCGTGAGCAGTCGTCGCCAGATGATATGTATTTGGAGAGACACTGAATGTGGGAAGAAGTTCGGCGCGAGCGCCAGAGAAACAACCGTGCGTATTATAGCTCTGTCCGTTTATTACTGACTGGCGTTGGGGCGCGCGGGCGCGGAGACGCAGCTCTCGCGGCCGGCGCGCACTGCGCAGGCGCGGCGGTACCGTGCTTGCATACATTAGGTACAACCTACACAAAACAAAATTACAACTTAGTAAAAATCTAACAAATCATTTGAGGTAGGTACAGTGGTATGCTGTAACTCCACTAGCATGTGTGTGTACACAGCATAATAAGCTAACATCGATTTACACCTTAAAAATACTTAAAATCTAACAAACTAACGAAGCAAAAATGCGATGAATTTATGTTATATTATTATTTATGTATGTGGAGGACACGATTCGGACCAATCCCGTTTGGTTGGTGACCTTGTGTTTTCACATTAAGTATTAAGAACACGATTCGGACCAACTCCGTTTAGTTGGTATGATTGTATGTATTTTGGTATCCTTTGGTTGGTACACTGGTAAGAACCGGCCAACCAGACAGATAGATATAATCGCTAGCATATATTATGTAGTCTGTTGATACGAAATAGATTGTAATCATGGGTATTGTAATCGGAAAATAAATACACAGTTAATACCTTCTTGCCGACGGAGTTTAATTGCATCAACGCCTGTTCCCGTTCTCAATAACGACGACACGGTCCCTAAATGTATATATTTATATTATTCAAAACTAAAAAATATAGCCCCGGATGCGGCATCGTAATTGAATTTTGAGCACACACTTGTGCTCGTATCTCAAGACAGATCGTTGAGATCGGCCTCCGTAGAAATTTAGCAAACACGAAATAAACCTACCTATTGGCTTTGCAACATTTTTATTTTTATGCCTTAACAAGCTATTATCTTAAACATTGCCCATTAGTACAAATACTCTCCGTGCACAAAATGAATGAATGAATGAATATCCTATTATTGCACTCAAAATAAAGTATGACAACGAAGGCAGCCTTATCACTATGAGCGATCTCTTACAGGCAACCTTTGGGTAAAGGACACTTACTAAAACTTACTTTTATTTAAGTTAAAATATGCATATCCCCAAAAATATATGCATAAAATAACCGTTTAAAAATCCACTTTGCCATAAACACGCCCCAACAAGGTCCCGAATAATTTTATTAGCTACACCTCCCGCCCGACCAATTAGTCGGCAAGCCACGACACCCGGAGGTAAAGCAGCCTTAGCTTTAATAACATTTGGTCGGTAAAGGCTAGTGCATACTTTGAGAGCAATAGTTTTATCGGTACTATGCACTCAAGCTGATGCTGCGAGCAAACCGACGTGCTTTGAGATCCCATCCCATAATCCATAAACTTAACGTAAGACAGTCTCAATCATTGCCCATTTTTAAAGCCCGAGTCAAAACTCACTTTTTGCAACTTCAACACCCTCTTCTTCACTCTTCCTCATCCCATTAACTTTTTTACAATCGTCCTGTTATCGGCAGCCTTTAGTCGATGGTCCATCTTAGATCCATTTGATTATCATATTATTATTATTTTTGTCTTTTTCTGATATCAATCTCACAATATTATGTGTATGTATTTGAGCATAACTTATTTATTAGTTTATAATACTGTATTTTATTTATGTATTAGGGTTATAAGTTATATTTTAACATTTACAGTTTCTTTTTTTTTCCTTATTGAATATTGCACCCCCTACCCCTTCTCTACTATCAAATGTCCTTTACCCGAAGGTTGTCTGGTAGAAATCGCTTTCAGCGATAAGACCGCCGAAATTGTACACAAAATTTCTGTAATGCCTAGTACTTAAGTTGTGTATTTTGTGCAATAAAGTATATCTATCTATCTGTCTATCTTAGTTTTCACATTCGAAAAAAGTTCGAAGATTGAATTTTTTTCGAAGCAAACTTAATTTGTCTATTCTCAGAACTTCATAATCAAAATTGCTCGAATGAACGTCGCTCGAACGACGTTCGAACACTTTGAGTGCTAAGGACCGGTAGAAGTCGGAGTTCGTATACGAATTTACTTGTTAAACTTCATTTTGAGGTTATCTGACAACAAATACCTGTCATTATTGAATATACGAATCTAACTCACAGAGTACTTTATTATATGTATAGGAAAATTTTGCGAAGATAAAATCACAGAGTTATTTTTACCCGACTACGGCAAAGCAAAAGGAGGGTTATGATTTTGACAGGCTATGTATGTATGTATGTATGTATGTATGTATGTTCATCTGTTTCCACGTAACTTCTTAACTACTTATCAGAATTCGACAAATGACATATCATTATAAGCGTCTTGATCGTCCGCTGGTTATAGGCTATATGAAGTTTCACAAAATCTAATGTGGCGCCCTCTAGCGGACAAAACATACAGAGTAAAAAAATAAAGTTATGATAAATATGCCGTGTTTGGTATCATTTGAAAGCGCTTGACTTGTACATTTTGAATATATATATATATATATATATATATATATATATAATTACTAGCACTTGGACACCAAAATAGTACAAATAAAATAAAAGTAAAAAAACTAAAACCCAACTACGCCAAAAAAACGTCGCTGAAAAAGTATAAAACAAGCCTTCGTTGTCAATTTATGCAATATTCACTATGTAGAGATAAAATTTCATGTTTGGAAAGGCGTAGTCACACGTTAAATATACTACCCTTTGACAACGTGTGACTGCGGATTTCCAAACATGAAATTTTATCTCTACATAGTGAATATTGCATAAATTGACAACGAAGGCTTGTTTTATACTTTTTCAGCGACGTTTTTTGTCGTAGTTGGGTTTTAGTTTTTTTACTTTTTAATATTAATTTTTCGTTGACTTTGGTGCGTTCCGTTTCACCCGACACAGTACACGAAATATACAAATATAAAATTTTCTAATAAAAGTTAGTAAATTATTGGACATACCAAGCAAAATTAATCTTTAAAATTAATCTCTAAAAATTAAGCTTTATCAAAATGTATGGCTCAAAAGATTAACAAATCACTTACAGAGAAAATACAAGTTAAATAAAAACATTTAGCCAATTGGCGCAGTGAGTGGGTACTTACATAACAATGATCATAGATGATACACCAAAACTTATTTACTATTAAATGCTTAACAATAGGACAGGTAATAAATCAAGTAAAAATGGGGTAGTTACAAAATAATCTTCGCACAAAATCAAGCAATGCATTACCACTTCGGGCAAGTGTGAGTAAGTGTGGCGACTTGTTTATTAAGGCCTATGTCACATTGATCGTTTGATTGTGTTGGTGATGTGATTTTGTGATTGTTGTTATCGTATGTGTTTTTGTTGTTGTGGTTTTACAATTGTTTTAATGTTTTATGACGTAATAATTAGATAAGTAGTATTATATATTGTTGGTATATATATAGTATACCAACAATATATATATAGTAAAATGTATGACAATAACTCTAAGGATGGATATTAAATTTGGTCACTGCAGCATTTTCAAAAATGAAGTCCTGCATTCAGTACCCATGGTTGTAATGGAACGTTAAAAATATTGTCTATGATACGTTTGCCTTAGTAGTTCGATCGTGAATTGTTCTATTGGTGCTGAGAATAGAATTTATGCACACCATTCGAACGTTTACAGTAGAATCGGAACATTCGTATACGAACTACCACACGGAAAAAGTTTGATTGGCCTGAGAATCGTGCCGCAGAGATTTTACTCTCTTTTGCTTTAATCATCGTGAGCAAAAGCGTTATTAATTTGTCGTGCCGAGTGATGACGTCACAGGAGGATTTTAACATTTTATTTTTTTCTCCGTTAATATTTGTTTAAAAACTCAGTATTTATTTTTCTTAAATTTCTATTAATATTTTTCATTTCGGAAAATGATTTTTGTGATACTGTCCATTAACTGTCGGCCTGATGCAGTGTGAACCAGCCCTTACCTTCAACAACATTTAGTCGGCGAGTAAGTGTGTTATATCGGTAATGCCATTATTTAGGAATAATGAGGGAAATAAAACAAGTTTGATATGATACGGGGAGTTAGGTATCTATGTACAACACTCGCAACTTTGTTTGGGAAACATTTTTATCCTTATCATTACACCGTGGCTTTTTTAATACCCGAGAATCTAACTGTGGGAGCTCCGATTACATGCACCACCTTACGTTTAGCTGGAAGTGATACAAAAAAAACCGGCCAAATGCGAGTCAGACTCGCACACCGAGGGTTCCGTACAAACCTGCAAGGTTTACAAAGTTCGTTCATTACGACAATCGAGTCATAACTGTGGTATTTTTATTGCAAAATGAAATTCATAACATTACAATGGGGAAAGATGGAGGAGCATAAATTTAAGAGTTTTTGCGTTGACTTAGAATTTTTTTTTTCACGGGTTAAAGGCAATTAGATCTAAGTATTTGATATGAATTTCAACTTGATAGCTCTACGCGTTCATGAGAAAAAAAGAAATAAGTTTATATTTATTAAAAAATATATATTTTGTAATGTAACTAAAAATTTAAGGTTTTCGGAATTTTTCCTTTATGTGTGCTATAAAACGTTGCTTCATGCCAAATTTCAAGATTCTAGGTCGACTGGAAGTACCCTTTAGGTTTTGATTCCCTTGCGAGTACTTGCGAGTTTCAAAATATGCAGCTTAAATTGCTGTTTCTTTTGATTGCGTTGACATAGAAGTTTGATTTTGTTACAGCTTAAAGGTATTATAGACTTGAGTATTTGGTATGAATTTCAATTTAATACCTCTACGCGTTTATGAGGAAATGGGTAGTAAGTTTAAAATTATTAAAAAAAAAAAAAATTATGTGATGTAACTAAAAATTTATGGTTTTCGTAATTTTTCCTTTATCTATGCTATAAGACGTTGCTTCGTACCAAATTTCAAGATTCTGAGTTCACGGGAAGCACCCTGTAGGTTTTGATTCCCTTGCAAGTGTCGAAAATTTGCGGCATAAACGGCTGTATCTTTTGATTGCGTTGGCTCAGAAGTTTGATTTTTTCACAGCTTCAAGGGACAGTAGACCTGAGTAATTTATGTAAATTTCAGCTTCATACCTCCACGCGTTCCTGAGAAAAAGGGTCTTGACAGACGGACGGACGGACGGACAACAAAGTGATCCTATAAGGGTTCCGTTTTTTCCTTTCGAGGTACGGAACCCTAAAAATGAAATTTTATTTTATTTTATTCGGAAGACCAACAGCTGTCTTAATACAGTAACAATTACAATGAATGTCTTAAAGCTAATAACAGGTCTTCACTGATAGAAATAAAGTAAGTAATAGTTTTAACATTCGAAGATCACGGAAAGCAACAGATCAAGTTGGCAATGATACGTAAAAATATATTTAACAACACTATTACATACTGTTGCCGTTATTGGCAACAGTATAATACGTAGTACCTTTCAACCGTGGGAGAGCCACGCTTCGGCATGAAAGGGCCGACTCGACCGTAGTGATACCACGGCCTTAGAGAAAAACCGGCGTGAAGCAGCCC
>CM032484.1:4687677-4698944 GCA_019059595.1 Marasmia exigua | reverse complement strand
TTTAATTTTCTAATCTTAATACATAATTAGTACCTCAACATATATTATTTATGATTTTGTAGTGTGTACTATTTCACAGTTACAAGCATTTTAATTTTTTGGAATAATAAGCGCCTGTTACATTATTCTTGGCACTATTTAATTTCCTACTGGGTATCTTTCAATTAGACTTAAAAATTTATCGACAGGCGTCAAGTGGGACTCAAACCCACGATTTTTTGCTAACCAAGCAAGTGCTTTACCGACAAAGCTGATACGCATCGCGGGAAACTTTCTTCGATAGCTACATAAATCAAGCTGAAATCTTGTACATAGTTCTTTTTTACCATTTTTTTGTGTGATAGGTGGCAGACCAGCAGACTGATCACCTGATGGTAAGCGAATGCCACCACCCATGGACACCCTTGACACCAGTGGATTCACAAGTGCGTTGCCAACCTATAAATCCCCTGTCCCCCGGATTGGACCTCCAGTACCCTCACTCATGCAGCGAAGCACATGGCTGCTTCACGCCGGTTTTCTGTGACGCAGTGGTATCACTCCGGACAAGTCAGCCCATTCATGCCGAAGCGTGGCTCTCCCACGTTTATTTCTGCATTGTAATAAAAAAAATCTGTCAATCTCCGAACTTTTCAACACCCTAATTGGTTCCTTAATTTACTCAAATTCGTGATTAGATTTCGTAGAAAAATAACAAGCCCTCTTAGGGTGAAGTTAACTTAAATCTAGATAACGGACGGTTACGAAAACGGGCAGTAATAGTTAAGTTAAAAATTAACCAGCCGTAATGTTCACTACAAAAATTGTATACCCAGGTAACAAAACGAACTTTGACTCATCATGTCAGCCCACATCCACCCACTGCTGAGTATAGGCCTCTTCTTTATCACGTCATTCCCTTCGGTCCCTTACCAGTCTTATCCATTGTTTCCTCACTGCCGTCACAAAATCGTCATAGCATCGGGCAGGTGGTCTACCCACAGGACGTCGTCCCATTCTTGGCTGCCATTCGGTAAGCTTGGCCGTGTGGTCCCCGGCAGAGTAGAATAGACCACCCTCACTCTTACCGAGGTCTCGTAAAAGGCGACTAAGGTAAAGCTGCTGGCATGATCATCAGCACCCAGAGAAGGAAAACTCTGCATTTATATCAAAACCCTCGCCAACCCGTCTGCCAAGCGTGGTGAGTATGGCAATTACCCCTCATATGATTGAGGGAGGCCCGTGCCCCAGCAGTGGGGACTTAAATGGGCTGATGATGATGATGATGATGAGGATGATTCGGTAAGCTTTATAGTCCAGCTATCATCTTAACGCCTTAATGTATCAATACGGGGATTAACACGATATTTATTATGTGAAACAACATTGTGTACTCACATATTTGGCTCGACGTTTCGGCTACGTTACAGCAGCCGTGGTCACGAGCGGACTGACCAGTGTCCACTCGTATCCCCGTATTGATACATTATAGTTATAATGCAACGCGAAAATCTAAAAAACTATCTTTACGCCTTGCCAGGTGTCCTGCCCATCTCCACTTTAGCTCACACACTCTGTGACTGTGTAAACTGACTGTTCAATGAATATTACATAATTACTCAACGGCGATGTAGAACGGCCACCTATCAGTGCTCTATGCCTTCTTAAATTTTCAATTTAAAACAAAAAATCCTCAGTTAAGAAACATTAAACTACCTTCGTCGGTTCGGTTAGGGTAAACGTCAGTTAAGGTGACGGGTAGGGCACACTAGCGATGCCAATCGATTTTAATTTTTAGCTACTAAACCGGATCAATTTTTAGCAATTTCGGGGTTACAACCTCTCGGCAAACACTTAAACCATTTATTAAATAGCTATGCATAAATGTTAGGTCCGTTTTTTTACGCAAAAAATTGATGCACGCCAAAAGCGGCCACTTTTGGCGTGAATCAATTTTTTGCGTACGCGTTGCACCGAACATTTGTGCATGGTTATTTAATAAATAGTATGATTGTTTGCCTAGAGGCTGTAACCCCGAAATTGTTTAAAATAGATCCGGTTTAGTAGCTAAAAAATAAAATCGATTGGCTTCGCTAGTGTAGGGCACACTAGCGAAGCCAATCGATTTTATTTTTTACCCGTCACCTTAAAACAAAATATCCTAAGTTAAGAGACATTAAACTACCTTCGTCGGTTCGGTTAGGGTAAACGTCAGTTAAGCAGTAGTAACCGCTGCTTTTTTGTGGTGAACACGAATAACCGTCACTCAGCTGTTAAAGCATGATTAAAGTGCGATTACCGTTGCTTGAAAACTTGGTGAACTCCGCCCCTACTCCATTAAAACAGACCAACTTTTAAAACAACTACGTGACCCGAGGTATTATTTGTTCGCAACTAATATTGTGCGAGACAATCATGACAGTGGCGCCCTGCCGGAACTTTTACTAACTAAGTTATTTGTACGGGTAACCTGTAAATAGGAAGCTGGCGCAAATGGGTGAGAATGAGGTTTTGTTTGACCATACTATAAATAAATAGAATAGGTTAGATAGAATACCTTCTCGTGTTATTATTAATTAATTAATAATTATTCTCACAACATCTCATACGTTGACCTGATTACTAGAACTAAGTAGCTTAAGCACTTGTGTTACAGATATCAGACAACAGAGGAACACAAATATATACTTAAATACATATATTACACCCAGACACTGAACAAACGCAAGTGTTCATCGCACGAATGTTTGTCCAGGGTGGGGATCGAACCCACGACCTTTGGCGTAAGAGGCAGGGTCACTACCAATTGCGCCATCCGGTTAGTCGCATACTACATACTATTTCAACTTTAGTTTTCGTTTCGCACGTACCACAAATTAGATAGATATAATATCCTCCAACCGCCCCCATCAGCTCCATTCTCGTTTATTCTGGAACTGAAGCTACATGAGGTGCTGTAATAGGTTATGGGGCTGCCATAATAGATCATCTACTGGTCGCAGTGGCTATGAGACGAAGGGCTCACCCCATTTCTATCAAATAATATCCTCCAACCGATTACTCGCGACTACAGCTGCCAATCTCAACGATCAGCCACGTACGCAGGATATATTATTGTGCTCAAGTGTGTGCGCAAACACAAGTGCACTCTCTATTCCCGTACCTTCATATTCTGATGGGTCACTACTGTGACACGACCGGAAAGAGATTGTGCGCAAGACCAACAGCTTAATGTGCTTTCCGAGGCACGGGGGTACAAGGTCGCTTTAATGTGCGACCCAACCACTGCGCCACGGAGGCAATCAGACAGGCAGGCAGTAGATAGATGTACATCACTCGCTGCCTACATTGCGCGCTAAACAGGATACAAACAGCCACCTGCACTATAAGTATACAACCTCATCATCTGAGCCAATAGACGCTCACTGCTGGACATAGGCCTCCCCCAATGTTCTCCACACAGATCGGTCCTGCGCCGCCCGCATCCAATGGATTCCCGCAACTTTCACCAGATCGTCGGTCCACCTTGTGGGGGGCCTGCCATGGTTGCGACTTCCTGAACGTGGCCTCCACTCGAAGACCTTTCCACCCCAACGGCCGTCTGTTCTCCTCGCTATGTGCCCTGCCCATTGCCACTTGAGGCATGCAATCCTTTGGGCTATGTCTGTAACCTTAGTTCTCCTGCGGATCTCATCATTTCTGATACGATGAGCTACATGAGGTGCTTTAATAGTTTCTGGGGTTGCCACGTATGAGACGCAAGGCTCATCCCATTTCTTTCTAATAGATGTGTGTTGACGAAGTACCGCCGGCCTCTTACGAAGAAGTAGGCATTTTCTTATCTCCTTTTATATTTCATAGTTAGGCATATAACTCCTGCTGTTTCATTTCGTCATCAACCTACGTGAAAGCAGCTTCTAACCATTTTTTAAAAGGCTGTGGGCATTCCACATCTGTGCGTTAAGGTGACGGGTAGGGCACACATTCCGCCCTAAGGCCGTCTGTTCTCGTCACTATGTGCCCTGCCCATTGCAACTTGAGGCATGTAATCCTTTGGGCTATGTCTGTGACCTTAGTTCTCCTGCGGATCTCATCATTTCTGATACGATTACGCAAATACAACAAAAGCATATCATTCAAATTTTAATAACTATTATCGACAAATATGCCGTCAGCAGCGAAAACAACTGTGAATATTACGAGTATGGTTGGATTATCACGTATATGTGTGTAACTAAATTAAAGTAAAATATACCTAAGTATAATATTTTAAAATAGTCTACAAACATGGAAGTGCCAAATTAGAACGTCGTCTGCAAGTTTATAAGTCTTGTCTTAGGGCCCAGGCATCCAATTGGATGCCAAAATTCACTCAGCTTCGTTCACTCAGCTGTGTAGACTCAGCTGAGTGAACGAAGTTTTATGGTGTTGGTTGTGCTGATTGTTGCGTGAAAGCGTTTGGCTGTATAAGTTAATAGAGCTAAAACGACAAATTAAATAAAAAAGAAGAAAATAAAGAAAAGAAAATATTTATTTAGAGCACAAATTGGGCCTCCAATACCCTCACTCACGCACCGAAACAGAACACGGTGCTGCTTCACGCTTGTTTTCTTTGAGACCGTGGTATCACTCCAGTCCAGCCGGCCCATTCATGCCGAAGCATGGCTCTCCCACGGCCTTTATACGACCAACAAAGTCTAAAATGAATGCCAACAAAGGGTTTGTATCTCGCTATGGCAGTGATTGACAATCCCCGTGGGGACTTCCCCGTGACCCCTACGAAAAAGACATACGCCTAAATACCCTTTTTTTGTGTAAATGGACTAACTATATAATTCAGATGGCATCTACTTTATAAACAACGTCAAGCTACCTTTACTCATATGATACGAGTATATGAAATATGTACACACATACACAATTTTATTGTTATTAGATAGTAGGTAGATCACTCCACCGGAAATTGGGGGCGCCTCCCTCGTGCGGTTGTCATTCGAATTTAGAACAAAGAGATACGCCGCCACCTACTGGTGTGGAATGGAAACTTAAAAAGCAAAGTGAGGAACGCAAACGGATATTCTGAAATCGCTCGATAAAGAATAATATAGTCAGAAATGTCGAACGCTTTTGAATCTGTCAAAACACGTGGACCGAACAAGCGATCGTTTCCCCTCCAAATGTCTAGTTCTAAATATTAAGTTTTTTTTGTTGGTTGTTGATTTTTAAAATAAATATACCATTTTTATGAGAGAGGGAGACAAACTTGAAAGCGGATCACTTGATGGTATGTGATACATGTCGCACATTTACATCCGCTACAACACCAGAAGGAATGTGTGTGTTACCTTGAAGATGGAGCTACATCATCATCATCATCATCATTTCAGCCAATAGACGTCCACTGCTGGTCATAGGCCTCCCCCAATGTTCTCCACACAGATCGGTCCTGTGCCGCCCGCATCCAATGGATTCCCGCGATCTTCACCAGATCGTCGGTCCACCTTGTGGGGGGCCTGCCACGGCGGCGACTTCCTGTAGGTGGCCTCCACTCGAGGACCATTCCGCCCCAACGGCTGTCTATTCTTCTCGCTATGTGCCCTGCCCATTGCCACTTGAGGCATGCAATCCTTTGGGCTATGTCTGTAACCTTAGTTCTCCTGCGGATCTCATCATTTCTGATACGATGAGCTACATGAAGTGCTTTAATAGTTTCTGGGGTTGCCACGTATGAGACGCAAGGTTCATCCCATTTCTTTCTAATAGATCTTTATCTGCCCTAAGGGCATCCTACACAACTTTTACAGTTTCACTAAAATAAACTCTCTCTTCGGTCAATACCCTCATTGCTGAGGATTGTGACTCCTTCCGATTTTGTTGACCAGCTGTCGCCATCGGCTGCGCTCCGCCGCTCGGTGCAGGGCAGTGCTTATCGGTATCTCGAGCTGTTTCGCTATCTGGTCTGACCATCGCTGGGGACTACGGCCTCTCAGTCTACTCCCTTATAGCGCTCTAAATTGTCCCCACTCTCGTTCAATGTGTCCAAGATATTGCACGATACGTCGCAAACACGTGGCGGAGAAGCGCTGAGTCATCATCATCATCAGCAACACACACTCGTCCACTGCTGGACATAGGTCTCCCCTAATGCACGCCACTGCTCCCGATTTTCGGCCACTCTCATCCAGCCCACACCAGCCAGCCTTCGAATGTCATCATCCCATCTTGTCGCATAGCGTCCTACAGTACGCTTACCGAGTCGCGGTCTCCACTCAAGGACTTTACGGCTCCAACGGCTGTCAGTTCTGCGGCTAATATGACCAGCCCACTGCCACTTCAGTTTGTTAATTCACAAATTCGTTCGTATTGATTAAGCGCTGAGTATCCTCTATTTTTAGTTTAAACAAACAAACTAACTAACTTCCGCACTCGGAGTCGTTGATTAACTTAGTTGGCTACTTAAGAAAAAATATTGACCCTTATTTTGATACGCATAAAGACTACCCGATACAACATTTAGTGAACATTAGCTTAAATGACGTCTTTGAGTGCGGCCGATAATCTTTATAAATCTAAAAAGATAGAAGGTTTCAGAATATCCCCCTAAAGATGAAGAGGCTCCGCCGCTGAGACACAGAGCGCCATGAGTGCTGTTAGCATTGTTATGAATTTAAATTCACACACACATCTGCCATAGGTATACGTCCACACACACATTTGTTTTATGGGGACTAAAACGATGGAAATGGATATTTTTGTCCTTATTCTTTCTTCTATGACGTCAGACTCTTGTCAGAATATCATGGTCGTCACATCAGCGTATAAGGTAACGGGTAGGGCACACTAGCGGCGCTAATCGATTAAATTTTTTAGCTACTAAACCGGATCTATTTTAAACAATTTCGATGTTACAACCTCCCGGCAAACACTTATACTTTTCCGTCCGTTTTTGGACGCGAAAAATTGATTCACGCTAAAAGTGGCCGCTTTTGACGGTAATCAATATTTCGTGTACAAAAACGGACCCAACATTTGTACATGGTTATTGAATAAATAATATAAGTGTTTGCCGGGAGGTTGTAACCCCGAAATGTTTAAAATAGATCCGGTTTAGTAGCTAAGAATTAAAAGCGATTGGCGTCGCTAGTGTGCCCTACCCGTCACCTTAAGGCATGGCCGGGCTTAAAATTTATTTCAGACACATATATTAATAACAATTTAAACCTAATTGAGTATTTTAGTACAAATACTGGTTATAGTTTAGATAGATAGATAGATATTCTTTATTGCACAAAAATAAAATACAATTAAAATAATATTTACCCGACTACGGCAAAACCGAAAAGGACCGTCTGCTCGTTTGCCACCTCTCATATAAAAAAAAGAAAAAAGAACGGGTTATGATTTTAGTAGGTAGTCTATGTATACACCGTTACTTTTTCATCGTTTACATAACCGAAAACTTGATAATAAGTAGGTATCGAAGAAGAATGAAGTCTATTTAGTTTTAAAGTTTCATGATCACTAACATTAAAATAGTTATTTAGGAGATTTCCATTATGTACCTTATTTTTTAGATATTTCGGCACTGTTGCAAACGCCATGGTCACGGTCACTGAAAGTTTCGCGGGTAAGTTGTTACTGGCAGACAAAACGGTCTCCTTCGCAGTCTTTTACTACGCGCACCTGCGGTACCACTGTTCACTGACTCACTATTTTCTCGCACCTGTTCTCGACACATAACACTCACATTATCTGGCCGCGAAATTAAATTAAAAATTAAAATTAAAGTTGTTTATTTCAGACCACAGTTTTTGATCAATAGATTGTTAGTAACAAAATAACTTAAAATTATATTAGTAGGTACATATCGACAAAATAAAATGCAATCAAATAAAATTAAAAATTAAAAAAGAGAGAGGTTGCTAGGAGTTACCAAAGAAACTGGTTTCAGTGGTCACTCTTCGCACCAGACACTTCCATAGCGGTGAGGTGTACCTATCCTAGAGTCATCAGGATGGTGTTGCGGCTGTCCCTCACCCTGTGGACCAGTGACGCGGTCTTTTTTCGGATTATGGCCATCAATTTGGAATTCCGCGAACATCCCCGACGCGCTACAAAAGCGAGGCAGCCCTAACATCATCCTGAAGATGTTATTATGAACTGAAATGACACTTTGTTTAGTTTTACGGTTATTACATTTTCGAATCACTGGATGAACAGTGCCAAAATATCGGAAACTCAAAAATAAGGCACATGGTAGAAATTTCGTAAATAACTATTCTAATGAAGTCCATTCAGAATTTTAGATCAACAAAATTAGCGAAAATAAAATCAGCTGTTCCATACAAAATATAATATCTACCCGGCATTAATGTATGGTACAATTTATTTTATTTTCGTTATCTAACGGTTAACTGTTCATCATCATCATCATCAGCCCATTTAAGTCCCCACTGCTGGGGCACGGGCCTCCCTCAATCACATGAGGGGTAATTGCCATACTCACCACGCTTGGCAGACGGGTTGGCGAGGATTTTGATATAAATGCAGAGTTTTCCTTCTCTGGGTGCTGATGATCATGCCAGCAGCTTTACCTTAGTCGCCTTTTAGGACACCTCGGTAAGAGTGAGGGTGGCCTATTCTACTCTGCTGGGGACCACACGGTTAACTGTTGATACCTAGCAAATTACCATCTATATAAGTACACAATTGCAATAATGATTATTCTTATTCTTATTAGCATGCTTATTAGTAGCACCTCTGCCCACACATGCTGATAAGTAGCACTTGCTCAAAAGTAGCATGCTAATAAGCATATGTAACAGTACCTTTAAGCATTTGAATTTGCAATAAAGAATACCTATTTAACTTATCTGCGCAAGTTCATTCGAGCTCGAAGGTACTAAACCGGTTTTTATCTGTCCAAAACCTAGGCTACAGCGTTAACTGTGCACTAGCTACATTTCAAAATGTTGTATCAGCTCAGCCGGAGTAACTCCATATAAGCCCCTGTATTTCTGTTGTTTAGCTTATAAGCCAATTTGTTTCTGTTATTTTGTTTCGCTGCAATTTTATTCTGCAGTCTGGTAAAATTTGCTGATAGTTAGCTGAGTTGAAACTTTCAGGGATTAAGGGATTCCAAGACTTTTTGCCGGGTTCTCTGTTAAATTATGGAATTGAATTTCTTCTAATTATGTTACCGCTTTTGTGGAATTGTACACTGTGATGAAATATTGTCTTATAATATTTATAACCAAAGTGAGCGATATTGCATACAGGCTACTCAGCAGCTACGGCTACACGTACGCAATATATAATGCACAGGTGTGTGCACAAACACAAGTACACTGTCCCCCATATTCCGATAGGACTCCAATGTAACACGACTGGAGAAGAAAGGGGCGCAAGACCTACGACTTAACCCCCCTTACACGGAGTCTGGTAATCACAATGAAATTACTGCCGTCTGACAATCGCAACCCTTTATCAGGGGAACCAGACCAACTGAACCATGGTTCTTCTTCCCTTCTTCTTCAGCAGCATGTATTTGCCCACTGCATAGCATATGCTCACCAATTTCTCTCCACTTTCTTCTGTCGTCGGTTTTCCTGGACAACGCTACTCCAGCTTGAGCCTAGATGTCATCGGACCATCTGGCAGTTTGTCCGCCAACACTCTTCTTTTTATCTCTTAGTCTCCATTCAAGGATATCCTTGCTTTACCTCTCATCACCCCTTCTGCGCACATGACCAGCCTACGCCCATTTCAATTTTGCGGCTCGATTCTACGTCTATTACTTTTGTGCATTCCCTAACCATGGTTACACGTTTCAGAGACTCTCCGAAACGAGCAGGTTTCGGATAGTTTCTGAAATACGCACGCATGGTAGAAATACGCACGTATATTTGAAAAGACGCCGTCACTATCCCTCTTTCTTTGATATTTAAATTCTTACAATTTATATTACATTTTAAAGAAGGCGGTAGTTGGTTCATCAACCGGGGCACCAAGTATTGAGTAGTTTGGCGACCATATACATTACGGGCTTGCAAATTGCGCAGGCGACCTTGGGCTATAGCACGTGTGAATACAAGGTGTTCGAATTTATTCTGATATTTAGGATTAAAATAATGTTCGTTTAAAAGGCTAGGCTAGGCTTTTTTTTGGGCCGTGTGGTCCCCGGCAGAGTAGAATAGGCCACCCTCACTCTTACCGAGGTGTCGTAAAAGGCGACTAAGGTAAAGCTTCTGGCATGATCATCAGCACCCAGAGAAGGAAAACTCTGCATTTATATCAAAATCCTCGCCAACCCGTCTGCCAAGCGTGGTGAGTATGGCAATTACCCCTCATGTGATTGAGGGAGGCCCGTGCCCCAGCAGTGGGGACTTAAATGGGCTGATGATGATGATGATGATGAAAAGGCTACATTTGAATCGAGATTCTACCGAAAGAACTTTGCAATATTTAAAAAGGCCAGTCTCATTATTTCGTCGTAAAAATATACCTAACTAATTTAGTTTCCTAACACGTTGCCAGCAAAGTAGCGGCACTTCAAAGTTTCAAAGTATCGCGTTGTTTTATACAACTAAAACAACTAAACTTCTATTTTATCTTAAAGTTGAGCCACAAAGTGGACATAAACCACCCACTCCTACATCGTATGTTAAGCAGGCCACACACACATTACATTTTCACGTATAGTGATTCCTGAGCCATGGTAGCTCAGAGGATATAGACGCGCCTTCCATCCTTGGGGGTCATGGCTCAAATTCGAGCATGCATCTCTTGACTTTTTTTTGTGATAGGTGGCAGACGAGCGGACGGATCCGCTTACCATCAAGCGATTGCCGCTGCTCATAGACACCTGGTGTCGCGCACCAGTGGAATCACAAGTGCGCTGCTAACCTTTCTTTCCTTTTGGATCGAACCTGCAATATGCACATTTCTACCATTAGTTCGGTGGTAAGGGAAGCCATCGGATCATCATCATTTCGGCCAATAGACGTCCACTGCTGGACATAGGCCTCCCCCAATGTTCTCCACACAGATCTGTCCTGTGCCGCCCGCATTCATTCCCGCGATCTTCACCAGATCGTCGGACCGACCTTGTGGGGGGCCTGCCACGGCTGCGACTTCCTGTACGTAGCCTCCACTCGAAGACCTTTCCGCCCCACCGGCCGTCTGGTCTCCTCGCTATGTGCCCTGCCCATTGCCACTTGAGGCATGCTTTGGGCTATGTCTGTGACCTTAGTTCTCCTGCGGATCTTTATCATTTCTGATACGATCAC
>CM032484.1:4488978-4687577 GCA_019059595.1 Marasmia exigua | reverse complement strand
GTAACTACTATTCTTTGTGACCTATGAGGGGAACCTAAGTAGTCATGCTCACTCAAATGTCTCTGAGGTGGTGGCGCTATGTGGCGGGTCATTACATTCCCTCTAATATGGTTGAGTGAAATGATGGCTGGCACGTACGTCATACTTGTGAACAGGTGCCACCTTTGGGGACTGGTCTGCTTCGGTTTACCTCATAATATTTATTTTATTATTATTTCCTTTATTTTATTTTGTGTAACAATTAAACTGTATGGCTCGGTATGATGATGACACATTGTATGAAAGTTTGGCGATTAAAAAGAGTAACTGGCGAGTTTCTTGCCGGATCTTCTCGACCAGAAACAACTTTCCGAGCCGGTGGTAGAATCGCATTATGTTTATTTATTTCTTTAGTATATTTTATGTATCAACATATATATGTATTAACATGTAAATTATACATAAGTACTTATAAATAGTTTTAAGTCATTCAAATGTATGACGATTTGTAAGTGCTGTGTACAAGCCTATGCAAATAAAGAATTATTTGAATTTGAATTAATTATCAACACCTCGGACACAGGAACAATGTGTGTTTCTGATTCAATCCCGTCAGCTTATTACAGTCGCCTGTGTTAATTTAATGACCTAAAGCCTCAGCGACACGCTTCGGCATAAATGGATCGACTCGACCGGAGTTCTATATCATCCTACCCTACGACTTAGAACATATGTTTAACTGTATGGAATCAAACGCCACCTTGTGGACTTAGTGTCACAGCAAAGCGTCTGCTTTACGTATCTGCTAGTTTGAGAGAAAGTATTGTTCCGGTAGATGTCGCTATGCATTTTTACATCGCGTAAGCAAAGCAGAATAACACACACTAGCTGAGATTGATGTAGACGACTTCGTTGACCTACGCGCTAAGCAGTATATCGTATCGTTTATCATCGTCATACGACTTGTATAGTCTTTCTCTGTCTCATGCCAAATCACACCGAGATCATTATACGTGCGCAAGTATGTAGGTCCAGTCAAAGAATGAAAAGGTTCGTCAGTTTCCAAATTGATTCGTTTGATATGCTATGAGCACTTATTACCTTTCGTAAATTTGTCAGAGTAATAGCTGTTGCACAGAAAATTATGCCTAACTGTTAGATCAGAAAGTTCAGATTTGTTTGTAGCAACATTGATTTCTTTTGATGTAAAAAAAAAATGAAGGTTGGCAGATCTTTTTAAAACGTCGTGTTTGTGTAACTGATTCTTTATTCTCTGTACCTACCTGTCCTATGTGTGGGCAATCTATTTAGCCGGCGATGTAAGCAGCTGGCTCTTAGTGGCTATCTATCTTGTGCTTTAAGTAAGTTCTTTATTGCAAGCTAAAGTACAAACATGATAAGCCCGCTAAATATAAGCACTCTAACTTGTTACGAGCCTAAGCTGACGCGCTACATCTGTGGCCCGGCGAGCTCACAGACGGGAGACAGTAATGAAGTATGAGGATTGAGGTGATCAATTAAAAGATGATTCTTCGTTGAATGTCGTGTATTGAGAGAGAGAGAAAGACACTTACATTATGAATTATAATAACTTAAATATACGTCATGCTCGCGAGGTGGCGAATGTCATCGACCTACATTACGCGTCGATGTGCATACCTAATGCTACAATAATATTAGGAAGTAATAACCTAGATAATAACTTACACACTACATCACCCCCCTGGGGTTTAAAAAAAATGTCTAAACAATTTTTTTTTTGCAAAAGATTTATAACATAAAGGCATCAATAATATTTAATGATAGGCGTGTAATCTTATGTCGTACAATAAGACAGTCTGTCTGTTGTTGTTGTATCATACTTGTAGTTTGTTTTTGTGCAATAAAAATACCTATCTACAAATACAAAATCTTTATTTCATATTTACCTGACATTTTATATGATAAGAATATCGACCAGTTGAAAAATTCTTAAAGAACAAAAATATGTGTGTGTGTGTGTGCGTGCGTGCGTGCTGCGTGCGTGCGTGCGTGCGTGCGTGCGTGCGTGCTTGCGTGCATGCGTGCGTGCGTGCGTGCGTGCCTGCGTGCGTGCGTGCGTGCGTGCGTGCGTGCGTGCGTGCGTGCGTGCGTGCGTGCGTGCGTGCGTGCGTGCGTGCGTGCGTGCGTGCGTGCGTGCGTGCGTGCGTGCGTGCGTGCGTGCGTGCGTGCGTGCGTGCGTGCGTTTAATTGGATATACAGCTACATACACACACACGTGTGTATGTAGCTGTATATCCAATTAAACACTGCAGCGCTGATTTTCAGGCTGAGCCTTGGGCGACGGACGTGCACACTTAAAATTTGACTTGAAACAAAAAAAACAAAACAAATAAATACAAACTAAATTAGAAGAATGTAAAAAACACATTTACAATAAACGAGGGTGCACAAAAAAAGGGAACATATTAGTGAAAATAAAAATAACAACAAAACTAAATAAAATACTAGTATTTTATTCAGTTTTTATCTGTCCCTTTTTACTGAATAAAGAATTTACTTTAATACCAATGGTGTTAAAACCATCGTTTAGGAGTCCAGGGTGGTGAGACCTGGGTTATTTGGTATTGGGTTAGTGGGTATTGAGACAGGGGACCTGGCTTCGCTGACATAGTGTCGCTCGTCTGCAAGGTCCCTACTGATGCTAAGGATCATAACGTTACGTTACTCTAATGGAAGAAACGAGATAAGGGTTATGCTATTAAACATAATTAATTTATAGTTGATATTTTATAGCAATCTTATGCGATTTATTCTTAAGTAAATAACACACTTAAAAATTTCATCTCGTGTTCATAATTAATTTACGTGTAGATGTCCCATAATGATAGTCTACGTTTGGGACAAGAGTAACGCCTTTCAAGATATTTATTTCACTGTCCGACGATTTCGTTCAACTCATTTGTTTATTTAACCACTAACAACTTTCATAGAAAAAGGAGTAATATTGTAAATATGCGTTGAAGCTGTCTGGTTAAATCAGGCATAACGCTTTTGCACACGTTTATTAAAAAAAAAGTAAAACCTCTGATCATAAAAGACAAGACAAGATAATGACTCCATAAATCTCCCAATTAATAAAGTTTGTGTTGTCCAAATGTGTATGTCAGTGTTTCTTTTGTTTGTTTTACATATTTCTTACATGACCGGACATGATAAAGTTAGTGTGTACAATAAAGTAAACTTAAAATATTCAAAATTTCAGTGAACAAGAATAATAAGTAGCCAAACATTGAAATTTTATTTTACTTAGGTAATTCCTGTTTTACCAATAATAGATTATTCAGTTTTTGCTTAAATGTGTTTATGAAATATGAAAAAAATCGATGTCAGTAAATTTCCTATTGTATGCGTTGGTGGATCGACAGAAGAAAGAATTACGAGTGTATTAACTGAGGTAAGATACGAGAGGAACGCACCGGCAGACGGGTTGGACCTGAGAAGTATAAGCAACTGAAAAGTACTGGTGAATCAAGTTTAGTATCTTGAAGAGATAGGTCATATCACACATTTTACGCCTGTTTGAAAGAGTTAATAATTTGTATCTGCTTAATGACATTTTGTAGGGTTCATGACAAAATGTATTGTTTCGATAATTAAGTGACTTAATAAATTCAACTTGAATTTTCTCTATTTTATTTATATGAAGCTTGTAAGAAGGATTTCAAACAGGATTACAGAAATCTAAAATTTTGAATATAAAAGGATTTAGAGTTGAATTAGGACAAGAAAAGACAAGCTTTTCTAGGAGATGGATGGTTCTCATCGCTTTATCCTGCTACTGACTAACATTATCTGTATATGATTAGTTTCCGTCTGTATCACTTCTACTATTCATATCAGACAACATTGGGGTGCAAATGACATCTTATTTCATCCTTCACATAACTGGAGATAGGTTAAATCGAGTTACGTCCTAAACTTGACACACTGCTAGAGACGGGATTAGATGGAATGTTCTACGATAGTTTTAGTTTTCCTATGAAATAAGTAGATACTTACTCGTTCACTGTTCAATCCTTCTAAGGGACTACAGATTGAACGAAATGACTGCCGTCTGATCTAAGCAAACCTTGGATAGGGAACCAGACCAATTGAATCATGGTTACATATTCAGAAACATTTTATTAATTGTGGGTATTTTCATTTTGTTTTATGTGATAGGTGGAGAACGAAAAAACGTTCATATTTTAAACAATTTCTGAATTACAACCTCTCGGCAAACACTTATACTATTTATTAAATAACCATGCTCAAATGTTGGGCCCGTTTTTGTGCGCGAATAATTGATTTACGCCAAAAGTGGCTGCTTTTGGCGGTAATCCAAAATTTGAGTGTAAAAGCAGACCAAACAGTTAACTATAAGTATTAAATTAATAGTATAGGTGTTTGCCGAGAAGTTGTAACCCCGAAATTGTTTAAAATAGATCCGGTTTAGTAGCAAAAAATTAAAATCGATTGGAGTCGCTAGTGTGCCCTACCCGTCACCTTAAATCAGCGTTAGCTGTGTGTCACCCGCTGTCCAGAAATATTATATTTTTTGTTTATAAATATATATGGTTTAGTTATTTATCAATCGATGTTTGTAATTTATTATTAGTTAAAAATATATTTCAGTATATTACATTCTAGACTTTTAAAATCTGTAAAGCCATACAACTTTTGCGCGCTGTTGCGCTCTCCCAATCAAGGCATCTACGATAGACTAGCGTTGCTGGGTATGTGCCTTTTCAGCGATCACACTTTAGTGTTTAAAGTTGAAAAAAAAATAATCAGTCTATTAACTGTCCCCCTGCAGGGCAAAGGCCTCCATCATAGAAATCAAGTTATCGCTACTATGATGGGATTAGGCTTAATCACTACGCTTGCCAAATGCGGATTGGTGATCACAAACCCGAGCTATGTCCGAAAAATTCGAAACATACTCTTCGCTCGACCCGGGAATCGAACCCAGGACCCTGAGATCACGGCCCGGTACTTAAACCACTAGACCAACAGGGCGTTAATTTTATGTTAATGTTATATCTTCCTACTAAATTTGTTTTATGTCTGTTATTATGTAACCGTGTATATTTCGTTGAATAAAATATTTACTTACTTACTAAAATATTAGTTACACATTACTCGACAAATCAAATCCCAGCACTAGCATGTATCTCGACGTGACGTTAACGATCATTTCGTGTTGCCTAATGGGGAGGGAAGATTACATATATGGCGTATGAATTATGTCATAGGAGCATAACAAACTGAGCTAGAGGTAATAAAATGGTGTTGGAATTCACAAGGAGTTTTGTTTCTGGTATAATGGTCACTTGTGGAGAAATTCTTAATGAAGGTTATGATGAAAAACACCATTCGATCATTATAACCATTATAACGTCTTATTAGAAATATGAAGGAAATGTGTTTTATTTATTTTTACCCGACTACGGTGAAGCAAAAAGGAGGGTTATGATTTTGACTTGTATGTATGTCTGTATGGTTGTTCATCTGTTCCCTGACCGCTTCGAGTGGAGGTGCTTCAGAGAGGCATATGCCCAATGGAGGGCGAAATATTGCTGATGAAGAAGAAGAAGCACCGTCTCAATTTCGGCTACATCCGAAGCGGTCGCGTTAGAGCCCAGCGTTCACTTTACTGTTGCCTATTTCACTTCGAAATCATTCGCTAGATTTTGTCATGTCAGATGTCAGATGTTAGAAATGGGGTGAGCCTTGCGTCTCAAAGCCACAGCGACCAGTACATGATCTATTGTGGCAGCCCCATAACCTATTACAGCTCCAGTTCCAGGATTTACCCTAGAATGGAGAATATGGGGGATCTTTTGATCTCGTCTGCCGAGATCATATGTGCTCCCAGGTGCCGGCTTCTGCAGCGGTGCAGCGCTATGTATTCGCCGAGGACGTGGATAATAGTTTTCTAGGCCTCGCGACAGAACCTACAGTTTTTGGTATCTGAAAGATGGGGCCTTTCAGATACCAAAATCTGCAGGCTCAGGTCAGCCATGTTTTATCTTCTGTTTTCTTCACCATGAAATATTGCAGACAAACTGACCTTATTTCCACAGAATTATTTAACAAACTTCCACGGTTCTTGCAGATAGAAACAATGTTTGTGCCCGAAGTTAGCTCTGATGAGCTGGTCGCGAGTTGTCAAGGTTTGAAGGCCAGAGTATCTACTATCGATTGTGCCTTGAACTTTCATAACTCAGTTAGACTTGGATTTTGATTTGGTAATAAGTTTGATCGTGGCTCGCTACAGTTTGTTTTCTTGCTTATTGTAAGTTTACGTTAAGAAATTTTTAGTGTCAGATCGGAGTCTGTTAGTCGGCGGTCATGCACCATGTGCCTCGGAAAGCATGTCGTTGGTCCTGCGCCCAATCCCTCTCCAGTCGTGTCACGCTGATGTACCATTGGAGTGTAAGGGAATAGAGAGTGCACTTGTATTTGCGCACACACTTGAGCACTGTAATGTATCCTGCGTACGTGCCTGAACGATGAGTTTGGCTGCCGTAGCCGCAATAGGTTGGAGGATTATTATTATTATTATTCATCGTAGATGTGGTACTGCTTAGATATAAAGATTTCAAATGTACCAAAAATATCTGAGCTTTCAATTTAAGCATAAAATTCCCCAGTTGCGTTCTAAGCCTCTGGGGCCCGGGGTAGGCATAGACTTCAACAATGATGCAGGTTTTGAGGAGTTTCCTAATAACAGTGAAACGTGACCGTGGGAGAGCCACGAATCGGCATGAATGGGCCGGCTCCAGCGGAGTGATACCACGGCCTCACAGAAAACCGGCTTGAAGCAGCACTGTGCTGGAGGCCAAATCCGGGGGAAAGCGGGGTTTAAAGTTTGGCAGCGTACTTGTGACTCCACTGGTGTCGCGGGTGTTTATGGGCGGCGGCAATCGCTTACTATCAGGTGATCCGTTTGCTCGCCTACCACCAATCACATAAAAAAAGTATAATAGGATTCATATTAGACACGAAGCTCATTGAGTTTGCCTGGAAGAGAGAAGTATAATAGGATTCATATTAGACACGAAGCTCATTGAGGTTGCCTGGTATAATGAAGGCGGCCTTATGGCCGCCTTCATTGTACACATCCCGTAATATCTAGTTTAGTTTTCATACTTTATTTTGAGTGCAATAAAAGTATATTCTTTCATTCATTCATCATTCATTCATTTTTTCATATTTCATCATTCATCGTTCATCATTCATCATTCATCATTCATCATTCATCATTCATCATTCATCATTCATCATTTATCATTCATCATTCATCGTTCATCGTTCATCATTCATCATTCATCATTCATCATTCATTCATTCTTTCATCTATGTCTTGTCATAATTCTATGTATAATAATAGATAGATAAACGTTTATTCACAGTTTCAACATGCGTACGTCGTCGGCTTATATGGAGCGTTGGATGTAAAAACGGCTGCCTTTGTTTGCTTTGTTTGTTGCGTGAAAATAAATTTAAATAGAAAAGCGTGCCTTTTCGGAATATATTGCTCGTTTACCCTTTAACATATAGAGAGTGTCGGATTTTCCATTAGGGCTGTGTTTATTTTTTATTACAAAGTCTTATTTACTTTCACTTGTCAGTGAATGAGATCTTGCAAGCTTTTGATCCACTTTCCGATTACAAATTTTGTATGCATGTGTTAATCGGATGACAATGCAAAATTATTATAATGGAAATTGAAGGTGTCCGTAGGAACTGAGTAATTACACGATACAATCAGTTCTGTATTTTGTCTCATAAATTTTCTATCCATAATCTAACATGTCATAATCTTTTGTGACCTAATCATCATTTGTCCGAATGATAACTAGCCCGAACTTAACGTCTCATATTATCACTTGCCCTAAAATCGAAATCCCTAAATATAATATGGGCCTAACATTATTTGCTATAACTATTACAATCTATAATTTTTAAAAGACATAAAAGGCTTTTCCATAAGAGTTAAAAGTCCTTATGTAATGTGTTATAATATAACATGCTCTAAAACCTAAATACTATAAATGTACTCGAAGCAGTTCAAACAAGCATGAGCATGAGCATGCAGCATGCATGCAAGCAAACATGCATTCATACAGCATGAAAGCAGGCATGCAAGCATGCCGCTTGAAAGCAAGCATGCAGGCAAGCAAGCAGCTTGCATGCATCCATGCATGCATGCACGCATGCATTTTGAATTGCATGTGCTTCGGCGCTGCGGGAAAACAGCCCCTAAACCCTAGCGTAAGAAGGTTCAGGTCACCTTCGGCGACCAGCCTCAGCCGCTACGGAGACCCCGGGCGCCTGATCCTTCTTACAGCGGGCAGGGGCTGCCTCCCTCCGCGCCTCCGCCTTTTTGAATTACACTCTAGGGGTAGGGCAGACAAGTGCCAGGTGAAGTCGGGGTTGGCTGATTCGGTTCTAAGATGATTTGCCACGAAATCATGAATAAATGTGAGTAGAAATGTATGAGAACATAATAATCTTATTGTAACTACACTTTAAGAGAATAACAAAATCTAATTTTAAAAATATGTTTTAGTACCAACAATATTATTATAAACCATGATTAGAACTTACAATATTATTATAAGCCACTATTCGGACTAATTTACATTATACATTAAAACATTTAGGACATGTGACTTTATACCAAGTAAAAATAGGATATCTAATTATTACACCCGATATTATAACACAAAAACATTAGAATTGAAGACGATTAGGGATGGTAATATTTCGAATATGCGTACATTATGAATAGTGATCATTATAGGAAACGTGTTAGGGATTTTGATTTTCGGACGAACGATTTTCGAAGAAGAAAGGGAGTACCATACAATCTTATCGAGTTTTGGCTTTTGCTTTGTTTGTTTTGACGAGTAATTTGGTGCCATATAGTCGAAACATATTGTGTGCATAAACATGTCTGTTTCTATATTTCTGGATGTTTCTATGTACCTATTTTAAGTATGTATTTACAAAAGAAAAGTATTAAATGTAAAATGTGTAATTCCGCTGTTGATTCTGATATCCGTAACACAGGTGCTTTTGCTATTTATCTCGGAGTCAGATCATGTTGTGAAATATTTATTTATTTATACTTTTTAGAGCACTTTAATAAAATGTATCTTTTTTATTTCGTCTCCTGATATTAGCGTACCTACCTATGTTCTTCTTCAGGTGTAAATTCAATTAAAGGCTGAAACTCATCTGCCATCCGTTCAATATAGGGATTATCTCACAGCCTCGGCGGCGCAGTGGTTTGTGTGTCGCACTTTAAAGCGATGACTGCGCAACAGTTCCCGGGTACGATGACCGGGTCGGGCCAAATAAATTATACCTAAGTTTTCGGTAAGAAATTCTTAGTGTCAGCCCGGATTCTGGAAGTTGGCGGTCTTGTACCCCCGTGCCTCGGAAAGCACGTTAAACCGTTGGTCCAGCACCCGATCCCTCTCCGGTCGTGCCACAGTAGTGTCCCATCGGAATATGAGGGCAAGGGAATAGAGAGTGCACTTGTGTTTGCGCACACACTTAAGCACTATAATATATCATGCTTACGTGGCTGATCGTTGAGATTGGCCGCCGTAGCCGTAATCGGTTGGTGGATATTACATAAGAATTATCTACCGTCACCGAGGGATGACTGCCTCAATGGCGCAGTGGGTAGTGGGACGCTGCACTTGGGGCCCCGGGTTCGATCACCGGGTAGGGCCAAAATTTGTGCCTGAGTTTTTCTGTTAAAAATTCTTGATGTCAGCCCGGAGTCTGGAAGTTGGCGGTCTTGTATCCCCGTGCCTCGAAAACCACTTTAAGCCGGGCGTACGTCCTACGCCCGAAGTCATCATCATCGTCGGCCCATTTATGTCCCCACTGCTGGGGCACGGGCCTCCCTCAATCACATGAGGGGTAATTGCCATACTCACCACGCTTGGCAGACGGGTTGGCGAGGGTTTTGATATAAATGCAGAGTTTTCCTTCTCTGGGTGCTGATGATCATGCCAGCAGCTTTACCTTAGTCGCCTTTTACGACACCTCGGTAAGAGTGAGGGTGGCCTATTCTACTCTGCCGGGGACCATACGCCCGAAGTATGAGGGCCCATATCTTGTTTTGCGCATACACTTGAGCACTATAGTATATCCTACGTACGTGGCTGATATAAACTGGATGGATGATATTTTTATTATCTACCGTCAAGACTATTTACCATAAAATGACTTACTGGTTTGACTCACTTTTAATAATGAATACAAGGTAATGAAAAACTAACAGTGTAAAGAAAAAAACACGAATGGATAAAGTCAGATTTCGTTTAACGACTGAACTATTTAACGTTCTACTAGCGTAAGCACTCTTTAAGTTTTAACTGCCACTTGATGAGTTTTACTTGAGTACAGAGTTAGCTAGTAGTATTAGCTAAGTGGTTTTAAACGCGCCTTAGAAACGGGGGATCGTAGTTCGAATCCAAGCATCATCATCATCATCGTCAGCCCATTTAAGTCCCTACTGCTGGGGCACGGGCCTCCCTCAATCACAAGAGAGGTAATTGCCATACTCACCACGCTTGGCAGACGGGTTGGCGAGGGTTTAGATATAAATGCAGAGTTTTCCTTCTCTGGGTGCTGATGATCATGCCAGAAGCTTTACCTTAGTCGCCTTTCACGACACCTCGGTAAGAGTGAGGGTGACTCCAAGCATACATTTTTGAAATCTATGTATGTACCATTAGCTCGGAAAACATCTTGAGGATTTCATTTTGACCGTGGGAGAGCCACGCTTCAACATGAATGAGCGACCGGAGCGAAACGCGGCCTCACAGAAAACCGGCGTGAAGCAGCACTGTGCTGTGTTTCGCTGCGTGAGTGAGGGCACCGGTAAAGGTTGGCAGCGCACTTGTGACTCCACTAGTGTCGCGGGTGTCTATGGGCGGCGGAAATCGCTTACCATCAGGCGATCCGTCTGCTCTTCTGCCACGTATCACAAAAAAAAGAGGAATCCTACATGTTTTGGATAGTTACTGAAAAGTGTAATCGTGATTCGGTTGGTCTGGTTCCCCTGCTAAAGGGTTGCGAAGGTCAGACGGCAGTCGCTTCATTGTAATTACCAGACTCCTGAGATCCTGAATCATGGGTTAAACGTACCCCGGGCTCCAGAGCTACAGCTTAAGGTGTAGGGTATACCCCAATAGCGACGCCAATTGATTTTAATTCTTATCAACTAAATCAGATCTATTTTAAACAATTTCGGGGTTACCACCTCTGGGCAAATACTTGTACTATTTATTAAATAACCATGCACAAATGCGGACCCAACACTTGTTCGCGAAAAATTTATTCACGCTAAAAGTGGACCGCTTTTGGCGGTAATCAATTTTTCGCGTACAAAAACGGACCTAACATTTGTGCGTGGTTATTTAATAAATAGTATAAGTGTTTGCCCAGAGGTTGTAACCCCGAAATGGTTTAAAATACGTCCGGTTTAGTATCTAACAATTAAAAACGAATGGTGTCGCTAGTTAGGGCTCCCCATCACCTCAAGTTTTCATGTTTTATTATCAGTGCAATAAAAGTATGAATATTCATTCATTCGACGTCCTGTGGATAGACTATGCCCGATGGTCCGAAGATATTGTGACGCCAGTGGGAAAACAATGGATAAGGCCGGCAAGGGACCGAAGGGAATGATGAAAGAGCGACATCAAGCAACCTTTGGGTAAAGGTCTCTTGATGAAGGTGGCCGGTGCAATCTTAATATTTATATACTTACACGGAAAGTTAAAATATTAATACGTCAATAAAATATGTATACCTATTTTATGCTAGAGGCGAAAAACGAGCAAGCGAGTCACCTGATGGAAAGCAATCATCTACATCAATCAATACCAACATGATATAACATTAATTGCTTACATATATATGATATTATGCACTCCATTGTAAAACGCCCTGTTGGTCTAGTGGTTTAAGTACCGGGCCGTGATCTCGGGGCCCTGGGTTTGATTCCCGGGTCGAGTAAAAAGTATGTTTCGAACTTTTCGACCATAGTTCGGGTTTGTGATCACCAATCCGCATTTGCAAGCGTGGTGATTATGCCTATTCCCATCATAGCAGCGATGACTTGATCTCTATGATGGAGGCCTTTGCCCTGCAGTGGGACAGTATATAGGCTGATACTTTACTTTACTTTGTAAAATAATTTGAATTTAATGTACTGTAACTAACACGTAAGCTTATCTCTTTTCTTTTTTTATGTGATGGTGGCAGACACGCGCGACACCAGTGGAGTCACAAGTGCGCTGCCAACCCCTAAACCCCTCTTTCCCCCGAATTGCGCCTACGGTAACCTCACTCACCGTGCCGTGTGGTCCCCTGCAGAGTAGAATACGGCCACCCTCACTCTTACCGAGGTGTCGTAAAAGGCGAATAAGGTAAAGCTGCTGGCATGATCATCAGCACCCAGAGAAGGAAAACTCTGCATTTATATCAAAACCTTCGTCAACCCGTCTGCAAAGCGTGGTGAGTATGGCAATTACCCCTCATGTGATTGAGGGAGGCCCGTGCCCCAGCAGTGGGGACTTAAATGGGCTGATGATGATGATGATGAACCTCACTCACGCAGCGAAACACAGCACAGTGCTACTTCATGTTTTTTTAGTGCTAAAATGTAACAGAATAAAGTATGTTTCAAATTTTTCGAACATAGCTCGGGTTTGTGATCACCAATCCGCATTTGGCAAGCAGTGGTGATTATGCCTATTCCCATCATAGTAGCGATGATTTGATGTGGCTATCGCATGTGAAAAATCAGCTAGATGGTGTAATGTTGAAAAATCAATTTATGTGACTGCACAGTCAAGCTACTGACTACACCTTTGGCTATAGTACGAATGGACTTTGTAGCTTAAAGCCGTATAAGAGTGTTTAAACAAGCCGTTCCGTGTTTACGAGCAATAGAAGAGGGTTTAGGAGGCTCTTTGTTTATTGGGCCGTGTTTGTGGTTTTGTGAGTGCGCGATTTGAGTGGCCACTTGCATTTTACAGTTCCGGACCTTTTGAGGGAGAGGAAACGGTTGAGGTGAGGTTCCACAAATCGACCTTATCGTTACACCAGCAACATAATCATATCGAATCTGTAGTTCCACTTTATACCAATAGATGGCGCTGGGAGTCGATTACATCGCGCAAGCGTTTTGTGTTTTTGGATTACCTATAAGCGTTTTCGCTGTCTGTTGAATTTGTCTCTTTATAAGTATTATGGATTATAGATATATAGATAATGCTATTATTTCACTGGAGGGCGCATTTGGTAGTGACCTTACCTCGTACGCCTGAGGTCGTGGGTTTGATCCCAACCCTGGACAAACATTCGAGTGATGAACACTTGTATTTGTTCAGTGTCTTTTTTTATGAGAAAGGGAGGAAAACGAGCAAGCGAGGCACCTGATGGTAAGTGATCACCGCCGCCCATGGACAATCAGCCACACCAGGGGGAGTGGAGATGCGTTTCTTGAAGATCTCAATGTCGTACCGGTTCGGAAATACCGCTGCGGGAAGTTGATACCAGAATGAGGAGGTGCGTGGCAAAAAATGACGTGTAAAGCGCACGGTGGTGGATCTCCACCCATCCAGATGGTACGGGTGGAATCCTAGTTTACGGCGTGTAGTACGGTGGTGAAATTCATCAGCGTGTATTAACTCAAACAACTCGGAACACTCACCATAGTAAATGGCGGTAAAAGAGACATAGAGAGGCGACTTCTCTCCGCAGGGCCAGAGAGTCTAAGCTGAGATTCTCGTCGTCGACTATTCGGGTCTGGGTGTAATATATGTATTAAAGTATTATATTTGTAATTTTCCACTGTTGCCTGATATCCGTAATACAACTGCTTAAGTTCCATCCATCCATCCATCCAAGGAGAATCCAGTTAGGTTGGGCAGCATTTGGAAAACTACGTCGTGTCTTCGTATTGTCCATACCACAGTGCCTAAAGACGAAAGTCTTCAATCAGTGTGTCCTACCCGTCATGACATACGGAGCCAAAAACGTGGACACTTACGGTACGGCTGGTCCACAAGTTAAAGGTTTCGATCAGCGGGCTATGGAACGAGCAATGCTGGCTCCGTTCTCTCTCCGAGATCGAATACGAAATGAGTTGATCCGGCAGAGAACCAAAGTCATCGACATTGCTCACCGAATTAGCAAGCTTAAGTGGCAGTGGGCTGGCCATATTAGCCGCAGAACCGACAACCGATGGGGTTAAACGTTCTAGGAGTGGAGACCGCGTCTTGGCAAAACGTAAATGTAGGCGCCCTTCTGGCTAGGTGGGGGGACGATCTGCGCAGGATGGCTGGCAAGAGCTGGATGCGAGAAGCCATGGATAGACACGCAGTGGCGAACAATTGGAGAGGCCTACGTCCAGCAGTGGACTGCGATAGGCTGATGATGATGAATGATGAACTGCTTAAGTTACTCATTACGGAATCAGGTCAATGTATGAGATATTGTAAGAATTTATTATTTTCTTCTTACTTTACTATTACTTCGCGTTTCTCGGAAGTTGTTTGTGATAATTTATCGAAATTTATATAAACAACTTCAACAAAAAGAGAAGTAATGTTTCTTGAATATCTGAAGAAAAATCGGAGCCAAAATTAGTGACTCAAAGAGAACAGGGTGGTATAAAAATGCAAATCAAACGGACCATATCCCATTGATTTCGAAATGGAATACAGGGATGTCAAATTTTTATTTTACAACTAGTGGTCGCCCAGCACAGCGTCTTTCGAGTTGAATTCGCTTTGCCACATAATATTTTTTTTTATGTGATAGGTGGCAGACGAGCAGACGGATCACCTGATGGTAAGCGATTGCCTCCGCCCATGAAAACTAACCTTTGCCTCGTGCTTTACAACTTGCGGTCACCCGCCAGTGGAATTCGTTTTGCAACATAATAGCAGTCACTCTTCATCCCTGTAACAAAACCACTTCAATTTGACATTCCGTTTTGTTGTGTAAGACGGATAAACAAACACACATCATCATCATCATCATTTCAGCCAATAGACGTCCACTGCTGGACATAGGCCTCCCCCAATGTTCTCCACACAGATCGGTCCTGTGCCTCCCGCATCCAATGGATTCCCGCGATCTTCACCAGATCGTCGGTCCACCTTGTAGGAGGCCTGCCACGGCTGCGACTTCCTGTACGTGGCCTCCACTCGAGGACCTTTCCGCCCCAACGGCCGTCTGTTCTCCTCGCTATGTGCCCTGCCCATTGCCACTTGAGGCATGCAATCCTTTGGGCTACGTCTGTACAAACACAAACACACACACGCACTCATACCACAGTATAACAAGAGCTCTAAAGCACATTGTCGGGTTCCCAACACTATGTATTCGTTTTTTCATATTTATTCATCATTCGGTCTTATAGCCGCCATATTTGAAACCTCAGTCAATCTTTTGATTCGCATCGAACGGGTCGTGCCCCACCGTGCTCTGCTACTTACAACCTGTGCGGATAAAGAATGGGATCAGAAATGGCGGCGCATTTATTCACTTCTCGCTCGCTCACCCACGAGTGCAAGAGAAGTGAATACATGCGCCGCCATTTCTGATCCCTTTCTTTATCCGCACAGCTTGTACTTTTGTTAATACCCATCGTTGTATGTGCTGCGCAGTGCCGCTGTCGTGCTCAATAAACACATAGAAATCTGCGAACATCTTTTTATATATTGCACTTTTCAACACTTGAGCTACCATAGGCCTACTCTTCTCTGCCCACATTAGTAAACAGGTGTTCCTAAACATACATTTTTTTTTTATGATATAGGTGGCAGACGAGCAGACGGATCACCTGATGGTAAGCGATTACAGCCGCCCATGGACGCCTGCAACACCAGTGGTGTCACAAGTGCACTGCTTACCTTTTAACCCCCCTTCCCCTGGATTGGGCCTCCGGTACCCACACTCACGCAGCGAAACACAGCGCATGCACTGCTTCACGCCGGTTTTCTGTGAGGACGTGGTATTACTCCGGTCGATCAGGCCCTTTCATGCCGAAGCGTGGCTCTCCCACTGTGATCCATCTTCGGCCACACCATCCGGTGAGATTGTGGCCAAATGTATGGATATTCTAAAAAAAAAAGTACTTTCCCATTTATAATATTACATACAGACGATGATGTGGCAATCTAACAATATTTTTCGAGGAAATTCATCATTCTTCCTTATGTCATTGGTGTTAAGGTTGACTATTAATATCAGTTAATTTGTTAGATAGGAGGAATTGCCACATCATCCTTGATAGTATGGTTTTTTTATATAGATAGAAATGGTGCTATAGGTGCAAAGTGTAACCATGATTCATGACTGCCTCGGTGGCGCAGTGGTTAGACGGTCGCACTTTAAAGCGACGGCGAGCAAGAGGTCCCGGGTTCGATCACCGGGTCGGGCCAAAAATTTGTACCTAAGTTTTCGGCAAGAAATTCTTAGTGGCAGCCCGGAGTTTGGCAGTTGGCGGTCTTGTACCCGCGTGCCTCGGAAAGCACGTTAAGCTGTTGTCCTGCGCCCGATCCTTCTCCAGTCGTGTCACATTAGTGTCCTATCGGATTATGAGGGCAAGGGAATAGAGAGTGCACTTGTGTTTGCGCACACACTTGAGCACTATAATATATCCTGCGTAAGTGGCTGATCGTTGAGATTGGCCGCCGTAGCCGTAATCGGTTGGAGGATATTCATCATCATCATCAGCCCATTTAAGTCCCCACTGCTGGGGCACGGGCCTCCCTCAATCACATGAGGGGTAATTGCCATACTCACCACGCTTGGCAGACGGGTTGGCGAGGGTTTTGATGTAAATGCAGAGTTTTCCTTCTCTGGGTGCTGATGATCATGCCAGCAGCTTTACCTTAGTCGCCTTTTACGACACCTCGGTAAGAATGAGGGTGGCCTATTCTACTCTGCCGGGACCACACGGCGTATTATTAACCATGGAGGATACCATGGAGGATATTATTAACCATGATTCGGTTGGTCTGATTCCCCTTGTTTTTACAAAGGTTGCGAAGGTCCGACAGTAGTCGCTTTTGTAATCCTAAATCCTGAATCATGTTCTAAGCGTCTCTTAGCTCCAGAACGACAGCTTTGGACGCGACCGGGAACTACACACTAAGGTGAGGAGGACACTATAACGGATAGTTTAGAAACAAGGAAAGAAACGATTTATTGACCACATTATACATAAAACAAATAATTATATAAAAACGGTACAGAGAAAAATAGTTGCGGCCAACAAGGCTCAGCCTCAGCATACGCTGCAACTGCCGCATGAAACAGTAGCAGCGCGGGTTTTCAGGCTGGACCTTGGGTGACGCCTATGCGTTAGAAGAAATATAAATATTGACATGCAATACAGAAGAAAACAAAACAAAATTTACAGACACAAAAATATTCAATACAGTTTATGTAAATCAATGCATTTGCAGAGAAATGCAGAGAGAAGCCAATAGAAGAATTCAGCTAGGCTGGGCAGCATTTGGTAAACTTCGTCAAGTCTTCTCGTCATCCATCCCTCAACGTCTTAAGTCGAAAGTCTTCGACCAGTGCGTCCTTCCGGTCATGACTTACGGTGCCGAGACGTGGACACTCACGGCTGGACTAGTCCACCGGTTCAAAGTCGCTCAAAGAGCTATTGAAAGGGCTATGCTCGGAGTATCTCTGAAGGACCGCATCAGAAATGATGTAATCCGACAGAGAACCAGAGTCACCGACATAGCCCACCGAATTAGCAAACTGAAGTGGCAGTGGGCTGGTCATATTAGCCGCAGAACTGACAGCCGTTGGAGCCGTAAAGTCCTTGAGTGGAGACCGCGACTCGGTAAGCGTAGTGTAGGACGCCCTGCGACAAGACGGGATGATAACATTCGAAGGCTGGCTGGTGTGGGCTGGATGAGAGTGGCCGAAAATCGGGAGCAGTGGCGTCCATTAGGGCAGACCTATGTCCAGCAGTGGACGAGAGTGGGTTGCTGATGATGATGACATCAATGCATTTGGAAATTAAATTTTATTATTATTAATTACCATAACGCCCTGATGGTCTAGTGGGTTAACTACCGGGCTGTGATCTCGGGGTCCTGGGTTCGATTCCCGGGTCGATCGAAAAGTATGTTTCGAATTTTTCGAACATAGCTCGGGTTTGTAATCACCAATCTGCATTTGGCAAGCGCGGCGATACGCCTAATCCCATCATTGTAGCTATAACATGATTTCTATGATGGAAGCCTTTGTCCTGCAGTGGGACAGTTTATAGGCTGATACTTTAATTACCATTTTGTTTGCTTGTCTTAATTAAACTTGTTATGTATGCTGAAAAGCAGAGCATAGCGGACCTGTCAAATTACATAATTACACCTTTGAACCTGTATTTTCACAAATACATATATTTGTATTTATGTGCCGTGTGGCCCCGGCAGAGTAGAATAGGCCACCCTCACTCTTACCGAGGTGTCGTAAAAGGCGACTAAGGTAAAGCTGCTGGCATGATCATCAGCACCCAGAGAAGGAAAACTCTGCATTTATATCAAAACCCTCGCCAACCCGTCTGCCAAGCGTGGTGAGTATGGCAATTACCCCTCATGTGATTGAGGGAGGCCCGTGCCCCAGCAGTGGGGACTTAAATAGGCTAATGATGATGATGATAATGATATATTTGTATTTATACCTACTGTGTTTCTTACTGGTGTCTTCTTAGTAGAAATCGATAATATATTTAGCCTATTTTGACATTCATTAGTGTTCTGTATGGACCTAAATTGAATAAAGATTTTTTTATCTTTATCTTTATACGATTTTTTTAATTTCTACAATCGAAACTCACATTAATGTCAAACAAGTTTGATTTGAAATCAATTGAGGAAACTCGACAGATTGTGGTAAACTGAAGTGTGGCTGTTTGTCCCATCGCTCAAGAAAATGTTTTACCGTAGCCTATAAAATAGGTAAGCTACCAATTTTGATAAATGATAGTATCTATCAATCATTCTTTGAAGCGCTGTTTCTTTCGGGCGACACAATATTAATGACGGACGTTAGGTACATCATAATGGCGGACTGGGTTGTTTGGAAAACATCAACAACCTCTTAGATTTTGTACGGGGGCAATCTTGAAATATTTTTTTTTACGTCATAGGTGGCAGACGAGTAGACGGATTAGGGTAAGCGATTGCCGCCGACCATGGACGCCCGCGACACCAGTGAAGTCACAAGTGCCCTGCCGACCTCTAAACCCCCCTTTCCTTGGATCGGGCCTCCTGTACCCTTACCCACACAGCGAAACACAGCATAGTGTTGCTTCGCACCGGTAAATCTCAGTAAAACGTCGGTGTTTACCGTTTTGTCAAGAAACGGATTCTGCCGAGATTGCTCTTCTATTCGGCCAAGATTACACTTGGATTCGGCTAAAATCACTCTTGGTTCCAGCCAAGATCAATCTAGGAGTCGGCCGATATCATTCTTGGATTCGGCCAAGATCACCCTTGGAATCGGCTACTCGAAAGATCACACTGGGATTCGGCTAAGATCACTCTTTGATTGATTGATAGATATTATATTGCACAAAAAGAAAATACAAGCATGATACAACAACAACAGACAGTACAATAAGGCGGTCTTATCGCTTATAGCGATTTCTTCCAGACAACCTTTGGGTAGAGTAAAGAAATATCGTATTCGCAATAGGAGAAGGCAGTGCAAAGTCAAGCCTATTTGGCAGTAATGAGTTATAAGTAGTGACCCTGCTTCTTACGCCAAAGGTCGTGGGTTCGATCCCCACCCTGGACAAACATTCGTGCGATGAACACTTGTGTTTGTTCAGTATCTGGGTGTAATATATGTATTTAAGTATATATTTGTGTTCCTCTGTTGTCTGATATCTGTAACACAAGTGCTTAGGCTACTTAGTACGGAATCAGGTCAACCTATGAGATGTTGTGAGAATTATAAGTTTCATATCTTGTACTGTATTGTATTTATCCGATCCTTTTATTTTGCATGTTAAGCTTGTATTTTTATATTGCCAAATAAATTATTACTTTACTTTACTTTACAAAGTGAATTTGACTCGTTGTCCAGTAATTTTTATACAGCTGTTTTTCTTGGACGTATTTTGCCTCTACTTCAATTTTCACTGATATTCTTAACACAAATAATTCCTAAACTTAGAATTTTTTTTCACGAAAACAGAAAAAAATCCTGAGTTTAACCTAAAAATGCCTGAATTTTGGCATGTAGATCAGGCACAATCTCAGGCAGAATCTCAAGATCGACAACCCTAAATCCGTACTTAAAATCAATGGACGAATCGTTGACATCCGCAGATCCGGCTTTAAGATCGGATTGGCGCCAAAATACGGATTATATTCCTTTGAAAGGAATTCTATGCCTTTCATATCGTATTATATGCGTATTAAATGCTTACTGGCAAAGGATATGATAATGACTCGCAATGCTTGGTAAAAAGTTGCCTACGTCTTCTAATATATATTTTTAGGTTTTCATTGTGTATAAATGGATGGAGCACGAGAAGGAAATTAAGTCCCATATATTTGGAAGGCGGGGGCCCGTTCAATTAACAATGTTATCTCTACTATTTTATATCTACTGACCTAGAAGACATAGGTAAGTACCTACTTACCTACCTAATAGATATTTTGTCCCTGTATCTTAAAGTTTTTTTCTAAAAACTAATATCTAAGAATCACTGTTTGTTGGATTAGCTATCATCTAATGTCCGATTTTGACCACCTATTATGATTGGACCCGGTGTACAGTCGGCTGCAAAGAGATATAAAGTACAAAAATGGTGACGAGGTACAGTTACTTACCATACTTTACCTTCCGTGTTTCCTAGCCGCGTGGTCCCCGGCAGAGTAGAATAGGCCACCCTCACTCTTACCGAGGTGTCGTAAAAGGCGACTAAGGTAAAGCTGCTGGCATGGTCATCAGCACCCAGAGCAGGAAAACTCTGCATTTATATAAAAACCCTCGCCAACCAGTCTGCCCAGCGTGGTGAGTATGGCAATTACCCCTCATGTGATTGAGGGAGGCCCATGCCCCAGCAGTGGGGACTTAAATGGGCTGATGATGATGATGATGATGACCTTCCGTGTAAGAAACTAGAAGTTAGATATGGCAAGGTACTAAAGTGTCGACATTTTTTTGTAGCTGACAGTATTATGATTTAATCAACTCCGACCTTAATTAACTCTGACCGTGGGAGAGCCAAGCTTCGGCATGAATGAGCCGGGTCGACCGGAGTGATACCACGGTCTCACAGAAAACCGGCGTGAAGCAGCATTGTGCTGTTTCGTTGCGTTAGTGAGGGTACCGGAGGCCCTATCCGGGGGAAAGGGGGGATTTAAAGGTCAGCAGCGCACTTGTGACTCCACTGGTGTCGCGGGTGTCAATGGGAGGCGGCAATCGCTTACCGTAATCCGTCTACTCGTATGCCACCTATGACATAAAAAAAATATTTCAAGATTGCCCCCCTACAAATAGTTGTAACATTTAATACAAGTATGTATCTAAGAGGTTGTTGATGTTTTACAAACAACCCAGTCCGCCATTATGATGTACCTAGCACCCGTCATTATATTGTGTCGCCCGAAAGAAACAGCGCTTCTAAGAATGATTGATAGTTACTATCATTTACATAAAAAAACTCGGGAACCAGACTCTTAAACAAAAGGGTGTCGTTTACTAATATCAAATTTACTATTTTTTAATACCAATTAGCATACTTTATTTATTTATTTATTTAATATAATTGTACGGGCTAAACACAAATACATAAATAAACATAATTAGCTCTTATTGTATTTACAAACACATATCAATTTACTATAATGTGCTAATCTGTCGTAAAAGAAATAAAATGTTACCTATTTATTACAAATGTTACCTATTTATTATTGATTTTGTATGCTAATCTTTGTACACATACTCAACTGCTAAAGTAAAGGGTTGCCATGCCATGCTAGAATAATCACATCATTATAATTCATTCACAGGCTGGTAAATATTTATAACAAGAGGGACATTAGTATCCTTCTGTTAGTATTTATATAGCTAAGCCAATACTCTCAGAGACTATGCTGAGGCCACTCTTCGGACAAAATAATTGAAGTTTTATATAGATAGATAGATATAGATAGATATTCTTTATTGCACAAAAAAAAATACAAAGGACAGTACAATAAGGCGGTTTTATCGCTTGTAGCGATTTATTCCAGACAACCCATGCAAGCGATTGTCATTCCATTCTCATCATCTCGATGGATGGCGGTCGAATACTGTGCGTTTTTCGCGGAACTTTCTACCACGTCCCTCAGTTTTGTGGAACAGTTTACCTATGGGAGTATTTCCCGACGGCTACGACTTAGGGACCTTCAAGAGAAGAGTGTACTCCTTTTTAAAAAGGCCGGCAACGCATTAGCGGTCTCTCTGATTTCGCGGATGTTAATGGGCGGCGATGATTGCTTTCTATCAGGTGACTCGCTTGCTCGTTTGTCGCCGCTAGCATAAAAAAAAAACCTTTGGGTAGAGGAAAGAAATATCGTATTCGTAATAGGGGAAGGCAGTGCAAAGTAGTTTAACAAATGAAATTTAACATATTTATAGTTGGTTTATATACCATGAGTTTTAATGAGTAAGTAGAGTAAGTGGAATTGTAATTCTTATGAGAATAAAGAACATAAACCGTAAATACCATCCTCGCTATCCAAATCTATTGTCTCTTTCACATGCACCACAATGAAAGGGACAAAGCGATAGTTTTCGATAGCGAGAACAGTTTTTCAAACCAATGGTAAGGGTTTTATACTACACGCAAAGGCTCTCGGCAGAAGTTAGAATTTTATATTTAAAATATCCAAATGGTCAGTAGGTTTAGAGGGAGTAACTGTTTTCGTGGCAGTTGGTGTCATATTATACCCGACTACGGCTAAGCAAAAAGGAGGGTTATGATTTTGACCTGTATGTATGTATGGTTGTTCATCTGTTCCCTCATAACTTCTAAACTAGTTATCATATTTGAACAAATGAGGTGTCGATAGAAGCGTCTTGATTGTCTTCTGGTTATAGGTGACATAACGTCACGTTAAATTGACAGCGCCCTCCCTTAGAGTAAGGAACTGAAAAAAAAATGCTTGGCGGTACCGTGTGGGGTATCAAATAAAAGAGCTTTTTTACAGAACATTTTAAATATGTAATTTTATTTACATAATTAAAAATATGTTAAATAAAAATAAAGTTTAAAAACTACAACCCAACTACCAAAAAACACGCTCTAAAAAGTACGAAACAAGAAAATGGTCTCCGCTGAAATTATTATGCCGTATTTCTGTGGTCGTATGCCACCTACTGTAGCAAAACAGATTCATTACCACCACGGCGATACGGCATAATAATTTCAGCAGAGACGAATTTTCTTGTTTCGTACTTTTTAGAGCGTGTTTTTTTTGGTAGTCGGGTTGTAGGTAGTTATTAAACTTTGTCATTCATAAAATTACCGAATGCCACACTACCGTCGGCCGAGTTTTTGCGGGTAGTATAGTCGATTGAGCCGACAAGGGCTTCGAATAGTTGTTATTAGGGTAAAGAGCCTGTTGACAGAACCATGTCGCTTTAACAAGGGATCGAGGTAACTGGGGCTATTAAGAGGATTACCCTCACTCAAGTTACAAGCGATAGGGTTTTTATAGCGTGCTTTATGACTGTTTTATGGGATAAAACTGGTGTATGGCCATCACATAGATAGATACATTTATTTACTGAGCACTCGACACATCACATAAAATACAGAATGCATTTGTGAACATTGACATCCCTTTAACCAGGTCATTTCACTTTTTTTCCTTAGTATGGGAAAAATAGTTCAGCGGTTTCCGTTAAATGCAGCTTGTAAAAAGCAGATGGAGCTTTAAAAAGCAATCTAGCAGATAGTTCGGCGTTGTTTCGGTAGATGTCACTATGCATTTTTACATCGCGCTAGTAAAGCGAGTTTCCGAAACATTTTCATCAAGCCGCCTGCCCACATTAGCAATTTATAAAAGTATGGCAAATAAACCACAGATCTAGAAGGTATTGAAAATTTTGTTATCATCAGCAAACCACACTCGTCCACTGCTGGACATAGGTCTCCCCTAATGCACGCCACTGCTCCAGATTTTCGGCCACTCACATCCAGCCCACACCAGCCAGCCTTCGAATGTCATCATCTTTGTCGCAGGGCGTCCAACACTACGCTTACCGAGTCGCGGTCTCCACTCAAGGACTTTACGGCTCCAACGGCTGTCTGTTCTGCGGGTATTGTGACCAGCCCACTGCCACTTCAGTTTGCTAATTTTATTATATGTATAGCAAATAGAATTTCTGATATTTTATTTAACCGTCTCCCTGACTGATTCTTTAAGGTGGCCGTGCTACATAGCCGTAGAGTATCGGTCGTTTTCCCTCCAGAAAGCACTAAGTAGCTGATTGATGTCTCTATCTCAGTATAAATTACTCTATGCCTTTCTCATCGACATCGTCAACCCATTTAAGTCCCCACTGCTGGGGCACGGGCCTCCCTCAATCACATGAGGGGTAATTGCCATACTCACCACGCTTTGCAGACGGGTTGGCGAGGGTTTTGATATAAATGCAGAGTTTTCCTTCTCTGGGTGCTGATGATCATGCCAGCAGCTTTACCTTAGTCGCCTTTTACGACACCTCGGTAAGAGTGAGGGTGGCCTATTCTACTCTGCCGGGGACCACACGGCTCTATGCCTTTAATCAGCTGTTTTACCAACCATTCTTAACAATATTTTCACTATGACTTTTGCAAATTCGCATAAAAAAATCAAGAAAGTTGGTCACGTGACTTGGTAATTTCGTATAGGGAGTCAAAAAATTTCGATGAATTTTCAAAAATGGTTGATAGAAGATGTGGTTAAAGGGATGTTAATGTCTGCCGAGACACGTGAAGTGTCTCTTGTGTGTTTTGCTGCGTGAGTGAGTGCGGCCCAATCCGTGGAAAGGCAGATTTAAGGATTACCTTGTTTTTTTAAGTGATAGATGGAAGATGAGCAGACGGATCGTCTGGTGATAAGCGATCGCCGCTTAAGACATCCGCGACAACAGTGTAGTCACGAGTGCCCTGCCAAGCTTTAAAGCTTTCCGCCAAATTGGGCCTCCGGTACCCTCACTCACGCAGCGAAACACAGCTCAGTGCTGTTTCACGCCGGTAGCGCACTTGCGACTCCACTGATATCACGGGTCAATGAACGATAGCAATCGCTTACCATCAAGTGATACGTCTGCTCGTCTGCCAACTATCACATAAAAAAACATTCTACCAACTTACCTAAGCACTTCAAAGTCGCTTGTGATATTGCTCTGACACTAGCACATCCAAAACCTAATTTCATTTTCATTCTAATTTCAACCTAAATTCACCACAAGCATATTTTTTTACTGCAGCTGCCTAGCTCTGGATTTTATTATTTTTATTTTAATCAAGCGCCTTGGTCGTTTAATAAAAAAAGATAATGTCATTTACAAGATTGTTTTTACTACGGAGTTTCATAAAAGATTACAGTGAAGAACCATGGTTTTTTTTAATCTAAATATATGCAGTATGAGAAACGGGTGATTTCAACTATAAGCCGTTTACGTTTAGGTCACGCATGTACTCCTGTATTTCTAAATAAAATTCACGTGAAGGACAGCTCAATATGTGAATGTGGCCTAGACGAAGGTACACCTCAAAGAGTAGTATTATATACTGGTACACACACCTAACCACATATTTTTCAACTGTCCAAAATACCCTACTTCCCTATATGATCTATTACCCCTCAATATCCCCCGCCCTCTTAATTTCCAATATTTATTACCTCTCCCTTTCTCCCTTTACCTAAAATATCTATGTAAGTATATTATTAAATATGATATCAGACTGTGATTAACCCGTCCTTGCCGTGTTGTGTTGTCTACATTGTGTCGTCCTTTTTATTTGTTTTAGATGCTGGGCGATACTAACACAGAAGAACTCAAAATTGATCGATTTTTTTATTGTTTGTTTTGTAATCTCTTTTCTACCGGTCAAAATATTTTAAGCTGCGTGTCTCTTTAAACACTTGACATTGGCGGAATCATTGCGTCGCTGAACGTGTGATTGAGTCCACAAAGAAAAAAAAATACAGTGAAGAATATTTACATTGATCTTTAGACAACATATTGTGTTACTTTCTAAAGCTTTACTAAAAGGACCCGTGAGCCGTGGCTTATGAATGATACATGACTGCCACGAGTATTTGGCTCGAGTAAAACATGTAGAGTCTGCGCAACAAAAAAGTCCCGCGGCATGACACGATACTTAAATTTTAGATTTTTTGTGTTCTTCTCAACATATATTGATCTGGCTCCGAGATAGGTATCTCAAGTCAACTATCCCCGGTCTCCCCTACTTGTGACTCCACTGGTGTCGCGGGTGTCTATGGGTGGCGCTAATCGCTTACCATCTGGTGATCCATTTGCTCGCCTGCCACCAATCACATAAAAAAGTATAATAGGATTCATATTAGACACGAAGCTCATTGAGGTTCTAAACATAAGATCTATGTTTGTTATAATTCTATGTAAATAATAAAATAAATAAATAAATATTTCACAACATCACATACATTAATCTGACTCCGAGATAGGTAGCTACGGATATCAGAATCAACAATAGGATTACAAATATAATTAATAATACATTTAATACTTTTCTTTTGTAAATACTAAGGCCCAAAGAATGTCGATAGCGACTGAAGCGCGCTTTTCCTTGCCTATTCATTGTAATTTAACTATTTTGCTTAAAAAACACATGTTGGCAATATTTGACTATTGCTTACTTTTTTAAACCAACAATAGGGGCCGATAAAAAACGAAAACCAAGGAAAAAGGGGGGGGGGGGGGGGGAAAGGTCGAGTGGTGGCCACGTACAGGAAGTCGCAGCTGTGGCAGGCCTCCTACAAGGTGGACCGACGATCAGATGAAGATCGCGGGAATCCATTGGATCCATTGGACCGATCTGTGTGGAGAACATTGGGGGACGCCTATGTCCAGCAGTGGACGTCTATTGGCTGAAATGATGGAGGGACGATACGACAAATCTATGGTATAGCGCTATCATTCTTTACAAATCTGACGATATACCATAGATTTATTCACGGATAAAGATTGGTCGAATATAGCCTTAGTCAGTTAACCTACGGATAAAAAATCGGTCAGTGTTTTCTTTGTACTTATTTTTTCCATAATAAGATTGAAGTTTTCTTCTTTGCTCTTAAAATTTACACTGTATTACTTACCACTGAAGAACATTTTTTTTTATAAATTAATAAAAATGACGAAGCCATTAATCAATTTAATATAAGCGGCAGCTTGTCATGCCAATAAAAATGTTTGTTTTTCTCAAGTTAATTAGTAAAAAATATTGTCTTATCTCTTTTTCACGACAAATTTTTAATATAATCCAATTGGATCTCTTGTTTCTTAGAATATATTTTTATTTATTGTATTTGCGATGTCAAAAACATTTTTAAGGGCCGTCTCACTTTAATCTAATTATTAAAATGTTGGTATATTTGAAGTACCAAATTAGAAAATATTTAATGATTCAAATTAAAATAATCTTCATTTTGACTTTCCGTATCCATTTCACATTCAAAATGTTATGACAGAATCAAAAAATATTAGAATGTAGATATGATTGTAAATAGTATTCCTCTTTTTATTTTTAGCATTCTGTAAATAGTAGGTACTTTTTTATGTTCTGTGTTATTCTGTGTAATGTTATATTCCCAATAAAACCACATTGTAAATATTGTTCTAGAGACACCTAAAGCAGACCTCTTACTCATCTTAGCGTGTAATTCCCAGTGCATTCCAAAGCTACCGCTCTGGAAACCTGAGTACGCTTGGCCCATGATTCTTGATTTAAGGAGTCTGATAATTACAATGAAGCGATTGCTGTCTGACCTTCGCAGCCCTGAAGGATTAAAATTCTCTAATTTGGGCAAGGGGTTCCTTTCATAGTGAAAGTGAGCACTAAGAAGGGTTTTTTAAAAATTCGACCCTTAAGGGGGTGAAAAAAGGGATTGATGTTTGTATGTTAGTAGATAGTAGGAATGTGAAAAATTTGTATTTATACGTATAATTTGAAATAAATAGAAATTCACTTAAACGTTTTTGGAAAATCCCCTTTGAAGGGGTGAAATATGGGGTAAAATGCCGTATGCATGCATGCAGGGCGTTAGCTAATTAGTGAAGTAAGAAAATTAAAACTGATATTTGGGCACAGGTTTTGAATAAAAAAGTGACTTTTGAACTTTCAACCCTTAAGGGGTAGATGTGCGTGTTTGAAGTTTGAATGAAGACTTTTGTAATAAAGACTAAAATTGCGTGAGTAACGCCGCGGGCGCAGTCTAGTTTTACATATTAATAAATTTTAATTATGATCCATGAATTTATTATGAATTTTAATTATAATTCATGAATTATAATTAAAATTTATAAAAATAACATACAGGGTGTATCTGTGGACATTTACATCCCTTTAACCACGTGTTCTACCCACCAATCTGAACAACATTTGTTCTACGACTTTTCGAAATTAGTCGAAAATTTTTTCGACTCCCCATGCAAAATTACCAAGTCACGTGACCGTCTTTGTAGTTGAATTTTTTTTATGCGAATTTCCAAAAGTCATAGCACAGATGTTGTTCAGAATGGTTGATAGAACACGTGATTAAAGGTTTATTTTTATTGCTTATAGTAGGTAAACGAGCTTGCGGCCCATCTGATGGTAAACGGTAACCGCCGCTCATAGACATCAACAATGCCGGAGCACAGTCATGCCGCTGCCTACCGTGAGAGAAGAACTCTTTTCAAATCACGTTTAAAAAAGGACATGTCAAAGCGATCAGGGAACACCGCGGCTGGAACCTCATTCCAGAGTTTGCACGAGCGCGGGAAAAAGGTATGTAAATGTTCACAGATACACCCTGTATATGCTATTGTGACTTATGCTAATTGTGCATTTGGTAATAGCAAAGAACAATGAGTAATCCAAAAGCTAGATAAAAGTAGATACATTCCCGAAATTCTCGAAAAAGTAAACAAAAGTTAACGACACAATTTATATCAAACTACCAAGTTGTTGTTTCTTTTGCAAACTTTTAACGACCTAAGATAGGTAGTGAGTTTTTACTTCGGAATCTAACGGCGAATAGTTACGGCCAAAAATACCGGTAAAAGACCGATATCTATATAAGAGCGTAGTTATTTTTTATTTTCTCCAAGTTTGCGTCGATTTTAGTCGTGTCGAGTCATAAGTAGTTTTTGCGAAAATTTCACTATATTTTTTTAATTATTAATTAAAAATAAATGTTTACGCCGTGTGGCCCCCGGCAGAGTAGAATAGTCCACCCTCACTCTTACCGAGGTGTCGTAAAAGGCGACTAAGGTAAAGCTGCTGGCATGATCATCAGCACCCAGAGAAGGAAAACTCTGCATTTATATCAAAACCCTCGCCAACCCGTCTGCCAAGCGTGGTGAGTATGGCAATTACCCCTCATGTGATGGGGGGAGGCCCGTGCCCCCGCAGTGGGGACTTAAATGGGTTGCCGTATTAAAAACATATGAGAAATTATATATTATTTTGAACTTTCATGGCTACTAACATTAGAAGAGTTATTTATGATTTTTCTACATGGTACCTTATTTTTGAGTTTCAAATATTTCGCCACTGTCGCAAGCGCCAATATGAGAAATAAGCTTTTGTTTATTCCCAAAAAGGACCTCCACAAAAATCCAAATTAATCTTGAAATAGAATGAACAAAAGGTTGGGTAGGCGTTTCATACAAGTCCCACTTATCCATCACATACATTGTACTCGTATATATAAAACCTATAGATAGGTTCGTATCACGGTGGAGGACAATTGAATTATCCCATATCTGTCCCTTGCCTGTAAAGGGAAAGTAACATAATAATATAGGTCATTGTTTATTTGATACTGTTTTATATTGTACGAAAATCAGTTAACATAGATTCTGAGCAGGGTGTGTCGACTTAGAATATAAGTCTAACTATATGGAAACCTAATGGGCAGCATTCGGGAAGCTACGCAGCATATTTTCGGTCCATCTACCGCAGTGTCTCAGGACGAAATTCTTTAATACGTGTATGTTGCCAGTGATGACATACGGAACCGAAACGTGGCCGCTTACAATGTGCCGGTTAAGGAGGCTCAAAGCCACACAGAAAGCAATGGAGAGGGCTATGCTCGAAATCTCTTTGCGTGATCGTATCAGAAATGATGAGATTCGCAGGAGAACTAAGGTCACAAACATAGGCCAAAGGATTGCATGTCTCAAGTGGAAATGGGCAGGGCACATAGCGAGGAGAACAGACGGATGTTGGGGTGGAAAGGTCCTCGAGAGATGGCCACGTCAGTGGTAGGCCCCCACAAGGTGGACCGACGATCTGGTGAAGGTTGCGAGAATTCATTGGATGCGGGCGACACAGGACTGATCTGTGTGGAGAACATTGGCTGAAATGATGATGATGGTATGGAACCACCTACTGTCCTTGGTATCACAACAAATCGTCTGCTTTTTGGATCTGCTAGTTTGAGAGCACGTATTTATCCGGTAGATGTCACTATGCATTTTTACATCGCGCAAGCAAAGCGTGTTACCGGAACAAAGAAGTCAAGCCGCCTAGACTGTTGTTAGTTATACGAAATTCAAACAATTTATCATAAAGGCCTAATTGACATTGCATTACATTTGTACTTTTCTACTAAGATGAAACATAGCAGCATACTCTATAGAGCTATGTGTATTTCATATCGGCGTGAACGAATGTACAATTATTATTTACTTCTCTGTATTTTTTTTTCCTTAAGTAAATGACACTATGTTTTTTTGAGAAATAAAGAATCTTTAAACCTACGTAGGTATAAACAAAAAGAAAACAGAACCGATGTCTTAAACTTGACGTAATTAGCGGACATTTCATAGGTAAAAAGAAAAGACCTTTTATGAATTATTTTCTTATAATTCAAGTTTACAAAAGTATGACGAAGAGTCCTTAGATTCTAAATTTCGCTTACTTCTAAATTATGACTCTAAAAATTTACTAAAATTAGTCCATGCTTTAAAGTTACACGAGGTTTAACTAGCAGTGTCACGTATTTTTGTTTAATAGCTTTGTCCCAACTCTTTTAATTTACATAAGTGGCAAGCTGTCCTTAGGGACCAAGAATGACAAAGAAAATATTCTCAAAACGTTTGAAACTGTGCAATGTTCTAAATTGCTTGCCCATTTACAAATTAGAGCATCAGTCTCGTTGAAAAACGATACCCGGTTGCCCCGCCTCCTCCTTGTCAGGTTTGTCCCTGAAGTGCTTAAATATAGACGAATTGGCATTTTTATGCAGGGTGGTACGCCGTGTGGTCCCGGCAGAGTAGAATAGGCCACCCTCACTCTTACCGAGGTGTCGTAAAAGGCGACTAAGGTAAAGCTGCTGGCATGATCATCAGCACCCAGAGAAGGAAAACTCTGCATTTATATCAAAACCCTCGCCAACCCGTCTGCCAAGCGTGGTGAGTATGGCAATTACCCCTCATGTGATTGAGGGAGGCCCGTGCCCCAGCAGTGGGGACCTAAATGGGCTGATGATGATGATGCAGGGTGTATCCGTAAACATTTACATCCCTTTATCAATTCTTCAACTTGCAACTTCTAACAAAAAATCAGAGCAACTTTTATTTTTGATTTCCTATATTCCGTAAGCCAATTTCTAACATGTGCTCCTCGGTGAGAGAAAATGGCGTGTGGAAACCTGCACGTTTAGGAAATTATTTTAAACGTGTTTTATTGAATTAAGTTGGTCTGGTATCCCTGTCTAAACGTTGCATAGGTAAAAGATTTGGCAGTTACTGCAATTACCAGACATGCCAAATCCTGAATCATAGTCAGCAAACTCTGGACTCCAAAGTGACAGCTCACGTTAGGATGATGGATAATAGTGGGTCAAGTGAGAAAATCACACTTCCTAATTAAACCAGAACCTTAGTTATTACGACCAGATAATGTGTAAAAACCCCTGTTTCATTAGTATTATTACGGTACGGCGCCCATCTGGGCATATTCGTCACGCCTTTAATCCGACGCCTAACTTTAGGGTCCACGCAATGTTGCCCGTAACAACTTTTGCTTGTAAATTTTGACAGGCGCTCAATTTTAATAAAGGTTGAGCAAAAGAAGTTTTAGTGTGTTATTGAGGCTTTTGGCCGTGGTTTAATAAGCTCTGGGGTAGGTTTTTGTTGGCAGCAAGGGAGTGAAGCTTTAGAGCTTGAAATAACTTACAAGACAATGAACTACCTATAAAAAGTAATAAAATTGAAAATGATAATAAATAATTAATAGTGTGGTTATAAACATGCCTACGTAGAGTCTGTGAAATATAGCTAGATAGATAGATAGATACATAGATATTCTTTATTGCACAAAAAGAAAATACATGCATGATACAACAACAACAGACAGTACAATAAGGCGGTCTTATCGCTAGATTAGAATGACAGATATTATTGTAAAGAAAACTCCTCATTATTTATACCAAGTTTCATTCCATAAATGATTTATGGAATGAAACTTGGTATAAATAATGAGGAGTTTTCTAATGACATTAGACAGTCGGTTTCTCTAAAGTGATAACAGATGGCGCTACCCGTATCTGTATAAAAATTGCAGCGATTGGTCGCGGAATTTAAAGTGTTGCCATATTTTATTTTCATTTACCCATGAATGAAATAAAGAAGTTTTAATCAAAAATATTTTTTCTTTTGAATAATCAACAAATAACAATGAACTTCTTGTAAAAAATAAAATTCGATCGGAATATTTAAAAACATACTGCCCAGTTTCAAACGGGCAGCAATCAAAAATATCTCTATACGCCATGGCAGACATTTTCACAACTTATTTTAGATCTACGTGACGTTAGTATAAGTGTTATTTTCCATATAACAAACTATATGGTTACTTTGAAATATTAAGTAAACGTGAAAAACCTAGCACTGGGATTTTTTCCATAAATAAGGGAGCACAGGATTTATCACCCAACACCTGAAATATATAGAGATTGCTTACACCACCTAGCGAGTAACTTCAAAGTTAATAAATACCTACTGGAAAACTGCTCATTGAAATATAGGTCAAGTGACAGCTGTCATTCTTATCAAGTTATTATATTTTACGGAGTAAAGCAATAATAAATAACGTGAGAATGGTACTTTGCATTCATAGGTTATTTTGTATACCCTAGTTCTAAGTATAATTTGAGCTATAATAAATTCTTTTTCATTTTTCATTCTCATTTGCTTACAAACACTAAGGAATGCTACGAGAGTTGTTACGCTACGATAACTTTCGAATGCTACGAGCGTAGTTATGCTACGAACACTATGAAATGCTACAAATGATGTTTTGCTACGTGCACTACGGTAAGCAAGATTGTCGCTACGAACCCTATGGAATACAACGAGCGTGATAGATTATAAAAGTATTGTGCATTAAATATTTTGTCTAAAAACCATATTTATTTAAAAAAAACATGTCAAGATGTTTAACTTATTATTTAGAGTTACTTTTATAATTATTAGTTATTATTTGATGAAACAAAGAACACTAGATGATTATTCATTGTAATACCTGTTTAAATTATGTTTATATTTTAATAACATTTAAATAAGATAAATTATGTGTTTAAAAATATATTTAGAATTACTTTCATAATAAAAAGTATCATTTTTCCAACTCTGATTATTGGAACCACGTGGTCGGTTGTTTGTTCGCTAGTATAAAAGGAGGGGAGCCATAGAGCGGAGTGCAGTTGCCTCTGAGCAAGCGTAGCGACAACATCAAAAATAACAAGGTACGTTCCTATGATTTGGTTGGTTATGGGGATACTATGGCCGAAGTATATAATTAATATGTATATACAATATGTACATTATGTACTTTATAATATATAGTATATAATATATAATGATAGGCGTAGATAAGATACTATTTACTTTGCAGAAGTATATATACAATATGTACATTATATATTCTATTGTATATAATGATAATCGTAGATATGATACTATTTACTTTGTTATGGGTAAATAAAACAATACAAGATATGGTATATAACGTGTAAATAGTAGCAATTCAGATACATACATAGATATTCCTAATAAATATTATATACAAATGGATTAAGGTACATAATATATTGAATACTCTTTAAAATAATTGTTTGTTATTATGTAAATAATTAATAATGATATTAAACGTGTTAATATATGCTTACTTACTCTCTTATTGACTATTCCTATTCCCAAATTGCTAAATACTGGAAAAATAATTAAATAAATAGCTTACATTACTTAAATATATACCTTAAGGCTAACAAGCGTAGTTTCGCTACGGTCTCTATGCAATGCTACCAGCATAGTGTCGCTAACAACACTATACAATCCGGCGAGCTTAGTATCGCTAGGAACGTTATAGAATGAGAAAAGTGCAGTTTCGCTACTAAAACATTGACATTCTACATTTTATTCATAATTTGAATGGTATGGCCCTCTGGTGTGGCTGATGACCATGTCGTTTGCCTCCCTTTCTCATAAAAAATGGTTGTAATTTATATTATTTTTTCTTATTATTTACTATTTTGACATTTAATAACGCATGATATTTTTTGTAAGCCATGTCTTGGTTAAACATTGTGGCCATAATTCTGTAATTTGAAATCGGGGCGTAGTTTGCTACGAACACTATGAAATGTTAGAAGTGTAGTTTGCTACGAACACTATGAAATGTTAAGAGCGTAGTTTGATACAAACACTATGAAATGTTAGGAGTGTAGTTTGCTACGTACTCCATGAAATGTTAGGAGCGTAAATTGCTACGAACACTATGAAATGTTAGGAGTGTAGTTTGCTACGGACACTATGAAATGTTAGGAGTGTAGTTTGCTGCGTAGTCTATGAAATGTTAGGAGCGTAGTTTGCTACGATCACTATAAAATGTTAAAGCGTAGGTTGCTACGTACTCTATGAAATGTTAGGAGCGTAGTTTGCTACGAACACTATGAAATGTTAGGAGTGTAGTTTTCTACGGACACTATGAAATGCTAGGAGTGTAGTTTGCTGCGTACTCTATGAAATGTTAGGAGCGTAGTTTGCTACAATCACTATAAAATGTTAAAGCGTAGGTTGCTACGTACTCTATGAAATGTTAGGAGCGTAGTTTGCTACAAACACTATGAAATGTTAATACCGTAGTTTGCTACGAACACTATGAAATGTTAAGCGTGTAGTTTGCTACGGACACTCTGAAATACTAGGAGTGTAGTTTGCTGCGTACTCTATGAAATGTTAGGAGCGTAGTTTGCTACGATCACTATAAAATGTTAAAGCGTAGGTTGCTACAGACACTATGAAATGCTAGGAGCGTAGTTTGCTACAAACACTATGAAATGTTAATAGCGTAGTTTGCTACGAATACTATGAAATGTTAGGAGTGTAGTTTGCTACGGACACTATAAAATGCTAGGAGTGTAGTTTGCTGCGTACTCTATGAAATATTAGGAGCGTAGTTTGCTACGATCACTATAAAATGTAAGAAGTGTAGTTTGCTACGAACACTATGAAATGTTATTAGTGTAGTTTGCTACGAACACTATGAAATGTTAGGAGCGTAGTTTGATATAAACACTATGAAATGTTAGGAGCGTAGTTTGATACAAACACTATCAAATGTTAGGAGCGTAGTTTGATACAAACACTATCAAATGTTAGGAGTGTAGTTTGCTACGTACTCCATGAAATGTTAGGAGTGTAATTAGCTACGAACACTATGAAATGTTAGGAGTGTAGTTTGCTACGGACACTATGAAATGTTAGGAGTGTAGTTTGCTGCGTAGTCTATGAAATGTTAGGAGCGTAGTTTGCTACGATCACTATAAAATGTTAAAGCGTAGGTTGCTACGTACTCTATGAAATGTTAGGAGCGTAGTTTCCTACGAACACTATGAAATGTGAGGAGTGTAGGTTGCTATGGACACTATGAAATCTTAGGAGTGTAGTTTGCTGCAAACACTATGAAATAGTAATAGCGTAGTTTGCTACGAATAATATGAAATGTTAGGAGCGTAGTTTGCTACGATCACTATAAAATGCTAGGAGTGTAGTTTGCTGCGTACTCTATGAAATGTTAGGAGCGTAGTTTGCTACAAACTTTATGAAATGTTAATAGCGAAATGAAATTTTGGCAGTGTAGTTTGCTAAGAAAAATATGGAATGCTACACTACGAATTGTAAAACGTTTGCAGCGTACTTGTGACTTCACTGTTGTTAGTTATCTATTATCGCTTACCATCCGTATCACAAAAATAGAAAGGATTCTAGGCACATCCGATTCGCACATGAACGGGTTTTTATTAAATTAAAGTGCAAATTAGAAGCGGATTGTAAAGCTGCAAACATTTTGCAAAGTTGAATCAGGTTTTGGTATTTCGAGGGCCCAAAGTTTTTCAATCTCAACGGATCATCCTTTGGGTAAATATAATATTTATAAAAAAGGTTCATTTTTAACACAGTATACTAACCTATTTTTTTATGTACATTGACCAATATTTTATTTTTTTGTCCATTATAAGTGTACTTTCGTGACTGATACATATTGCAGTTGGCCGTGTGGTCCCCGGCAGAGTAGAATAGGCCACCCTCAATCTTACCGAGGTGTCGTAAAAGGCGACTAAGGTAAAGCTGCTGGCATGATCATCAGCACCCAGAGAAGGAAAACTCTGCGTTTATATCAAAACCCTCGCCAACCCGTCTGCCAAGCGTGGTGAGTATGGCAATTACCCATGTGATTGAGGGAGGCCCGTGCCCCAGCAGTGGGGACTTAAATGGGCTGACGTTGACGATGATGACATATTGCAGCCTATGTGCTGCTCTTTCTCTAAGGCTCATACGAAAGACCAGGTCAGGAAGTCTACGGCCCCCCGAGACATGCTGAGTATTATTTTATTTATTTATTTAAAACTTTATTGCAAAAAATGTTTATACAATAGGCGAACTTAATGCCAAGAGGCATTCTCTACCAGTTAATCTTTGGGTCATACAGAAAGGCTAATGATGCGGTGAAAGGAGATTACGAGATGGCGGTCAACAGAAAACTATAAACAATACAAAAAAGTATATCAATATATATGTATAATAACAATTGTAATAAAACATGCATATACATAATAATAAATATTATTATAAATCATCATCATCAGCCTATCGCAGTCCACTGCTGGACGTAGGCCTCTCCAATTGTTCGCCACCGTGTCCTATCCATGGCTTCTCGCATCCAGCTCTTGCCAGCCATCCTGCGCAGATCGTCCCCCCACCTAGCCAGAGGGCGCCCTACATTACGTTTGCCAAGACGCGGTCTCCACTCTAGAACTCGTTTACCCCATCGGTTGTCGGTTCTGCGGCTAATATGGCCAGTATATGCCACTTAAGCTTGCTAATCCGGTGAGCAATGTCGATGACTTTGGTTCTCTGCCGGATCACCTCATTTCGAATTCGATCTCGGAGAGACGCCGAGCATTGCTCGTGCCATAGCCCGCTGGGCGACCTTTTACTTGTGGACCAGCCGTACCGTAAGTATATTAATATTATTATAAATATGAAATACATAACAAACAATACATAATAATATTATTAATAACGTTAAGCAATTAAGTCAAATAATAATAGATATAGGTAATATTAAACAAAATTCTGAGGAAAAGTTATCTAAGGGTCTTAGAACATTTTTCCTCTTCTCTGAATTCTGTTTTAATTGTTTGCTGAGTCAGAGAAATTTTGTAGATAAAGGCAAAAGTACCTTTTCAGTGTTTTGTAATATTTATATTTACTCTGTTTTGCTTTGTTACAACTTTATATAGCTTTACACTGAATGTTATGTTCTTTTTTATTTCTATTTCAATAGAAGACAGATGTTTCGACGAGGGTCGCTCCGCTGAGTTAACAGAACTTTTATGATCACCGCCTTGCACAATGTTGATTTCCTTTGAAAGGAATAAGTACAGAGTGTCTTTTTTTTATGTGATAGGTGGCAGAGGAGCAGACGGAACACCGGATGATATACAATCGCGACACCATCATCATCATCATCATCATCATTTCAGCCAATAGACGCCCACTGCTGGACATAGGCCTCCCCCAATGTTCTCCACACAGATCGGTCCTGTGCCGCCCGCATCCAATGGATTCCCGCGATCTTCACCAGATCGTCGGTCCACCTTGTGGGGGGCCTGCCACGGCTGCGACTTCCTGTACGTGGCTTCCACTCGAGGACCTTTCCGCCCCAACGGCCGTCTGTTCTCCTCGCTATGTGCCCTGCCCATTGCCACTTGAGGCATGCAATCAAACGCGACACCAGTGGAGTCACAAATGCGCTGCCAAACTTTGAACCCCCTTTCCCCCGGATTGGGCCACCGGTACCCTCAATCACGCAGCGAAACACAGCACAGTGCTGCTTCACGCAGGTTTTCTGTGAGGCCGTGGTATCACTCCAGTCGAGCCGGCCCATTCATGCCGAAGCGTGGCTCTCCCACGGTCACATTCAGGGACAACAATAGGATCCATCTTTGTATCTATAAAGAAATATTCAAAGTACAGTGGAGGAAATTCAATGTTTAGCAGTTTAATCGTATGCATAATTTGTTCTTATAATAATGGGTAGCTCCGTGTCATGTTTTTTTTTATATCTAAAGTCTTCTTCTTCTTTAGAATAGTTATTTACTGGATTTCTACACGTACCTTATTTTTGAGTTTCCGAAATTTCGGCAGTGTTACAAGCGCCATGGTCATGGACGAACTGAAGTTTTAGTAGGTAAGATCTTACTGGTAGACAAAATGGTCTAACTTCTTAGCAGTCTTTTATTCGGCGCACCTGCGGTACCACTGTTCACTAACTCACTATTTTCTCGCACCTGTTCTCGACACGCAACACTCACAGTCTCTGGCCGCGAAATGACTCTTTAGAGTCACTGGATTCCAGACATTTGACAATTTAAACTCATCCTCACGATTGAACATTTTATACTTAATAACCTCCTAAATGCAATTTATATCGCACTAGTACAGTCTGTAATAGTCTACTGCATCCCAATTTGGGGAGGTACGTTTAAGACACGGTTTATGGACATCGAAAGAGCCCAACGTGCGTTACTTAAGGTGATGTATTTCAAATCGCGTCGATACTCTACAGAAATCTTATATAATGAATGTAATCTGCTATCAGTTCGTAAACTCTATATTCTACAAACTCTATGCAAGCGTCATAAATCTCTTGTATACGATCCGAGTATAACACTGAGAAGAAGAAAACATAATGTAATCCAGATAGAAAGAACCAAAACCGTATTTGCTAACCTACAATATATACATATTTCAGCATATATATATAACAAAATTAACAAAGTACTGGATATTTACAACAAAACCCAAAAAGAACTTAAATATACTGTAACAGAATGGCTAACAACGTTAAAGTATGAAGAAGTTGAAAAGTTACTTAAATAAGCGAACATAACACACGCACACACAAACACACACACACACACACACACACACACACACACACACACACACACATATTATGCTTTTATTTTTTATATTAACGAAATAAAATGTCTTTAGATTGTTATTTGTCACGTACCTAAACATGGCTCCTGGCACAGGCATCTATATGCTTAAAAGGAGTCTCCAACCATAATTATGTAAAAATACCTATGTTCATGTAATAAAGCATTTTATTTTTTTATTTTTTTTTATACTTTGTAATTTTAATCGCTCCCCTGACCAGTATTGGTATGTAATGGCGTACTGTCGAAATTATCTGAGGGTTATAAAACTCAATCCAGTGATTTGGACCCATCATCATCAGCCCATTTAAGTCCCCACTGCTGGGGCACGGGCCTCCCTCAATCACATGAGGGGTAATTGCCATACTCACCACGCTTGGCAGACGGGTTGACGAGGGTTTTGATATAAATGCAGAGTTTTCCTTCTCTGGGTGCTGATGATCATGCCAGCAGCTTTACCTTTGTCGCCTTTTACGACACCTCGGTAAGAGTGAGGGTGGCCTATTCTACTCTGCCGGGAACACACGGCGTCAGTGTTAGATATTCAATGTCATTGTCAATTCTTTGATTTATGTAGTATGCCTTCTTTTGAATCAGTGAAGGGAAGTTGGATGAAATGAGGAAGGTACTGTTTGGGCTGCAGATTAACGATTGGTCTATCGTGGCCTAATATAGGAGAAAACGGCGGCCAAGTTTCACTATGAATCACTGAGGCAACAGAGTAAGTAATTAAGTATGCCTGGAAGGGGTCATAGAATATGACCCCTTCCAGAATTATGTCAACCGGTCAACATTAAATTGCCGTGACTGTACATCATACATCAACGTGATCATATACGAATCCCTTACACTCTCGACTATTAAGGCTTTTCGGAATCAGATTTAGGAAACGACCTTAGAAATATCATTCTCATTTTTATCGTTATCGAATTTGGAGCCTGTCCGGTAATAGTGCGGGAGAGAGAAGTGTGACCATTATGTAGTTTGTGACAGGATAAATTATGTTTTTATCAAATCTATATCAATGTTGACCGTGGAAGAGCCACACTTCGGCATGAATGGGCCAGCTCGACCGGAGTGATACCACGGTCTCACAGAAAACCGGCGCGAAGCAGCACTGTACTGTGTTTCGCTGCGTGAGGGTAACGGAGGCCCAATCCGTGGGAAAGGAGAGTTTAAAGGCAGGGCACATGTGACTCCACTGGTGTCGCGGGTGTCCATGGGCAGCGGCAATCGCTTACCATCAGGTAATACATCTGCTCGTCTGCCACCTATTACGTACAAAAAAAAATATCATCAGCCTGTCGCAATCTCATATCATCTTAGCATCTAATTCCCGATAGCGTCCAAAGCTCTTGCTTTGGAGCCCGGGGTACGCTTAGACAATGATTCAGGATTTGTTGAGTCTTGAAATTACAATAAAATGACAGACGTCTGACCTTCATAGCATTGAAACATGGGAACCAGACTGGATCACGACTACCCGTTCGGTTTCTACCTAAAAAAAGAACGATCAAAAAACTCTCTTCACTGACTGTTTTGATGTAGTTTTTTTATGCTACGAAACGAACAAGCGAGTCACCTGATGGAAAGTAATCGACGCCGCTCATGAACATCCGCGAAATCAGAGAGATCGCTTAAGTGTTGCTGGCCTTTTTAAAAGAGAGTATGCTCTTCTCTTGAAGGTCCCTAAGTCGTAGCCGTTGGGAAATACTCCCGCATCCAAACCGTTCCAAAGAACTGAGGGATAGTTATATAAAGTTTATGCAATAAAGTGTAACTATCTATCTCATCATCATCATCATCAGCAACCCACACTCGTCCACTGCTGGACATAGGTTTCCCCTAATGCACGCCACTGCTCCCGATTTTCGGCCACTCTCATCCAGCCCACACCAGCCAGCCTTCGAATGTCATCATCCCATCTTGTCGCAGGGCGTCCTACACTACGCTTACCGAGTCGCGGTCTCCACTCAAGGACTTTACGGCTCCAACGGCTGTCAGTTCTGCGGCTAATGACCAGCCCACTGCCACTTCAGTTTGCTAATGCGGTGGTCTATGTCGGTGACTCTGGTTCTCTGTCGGATTACATCATTTCTGATGAAATCATTTCATTTCTATCTATCTACCACACCTTTATTTTGTTTTGGTGTAATGCTATCTTCGAATAGAGCCCTAATATTATCTTTGATTTGTCGTGTTACAATAATTATCATTGTATCGCGTGACTTGTAACTATATTCTTGAATAATTTAATTCAAATAATGTAATTAAATAAATAAATATTTGACAACATCACATACATTGATCTGACTCCGAGATAGGTAGCTCAAGCACCTATGTTACGGATATCAGAATCAACAGTGGGACTACAAATATATACAAATAATACTTTTCTTTTGTAAATACATACTTATAGTACAAAGAAAACATCTAGAAAATACAAACATACATGTTTATACACACTGATGTTTGTACTGTGCAGGGATAGAACCCGCAACGGCAGCGATCACTACCTCTGTTCCAAACGGTTTTATATGAATCAAATAAACAAATAATAATAAAAAACACTTACACACATTGGCAAAAGACTACCTCGACTAGAACAGTCTAAGGCGTTAATACAGGCGTTCGATCAGAGACGAGCTGTAGAAATAATAAAACTGAGTAGAGGACATGTTAGGGCACTAACTCGGACCCTCACAGGGCACTGCAAACTAAACATGCACCTGCACAACATGGGCCTTTCAGATACCAAAATCTGCAGGTTCTGTCGCGAGGACGAGGAAACGATTATCCACGTCCTCGGCGAGTGCATAGCGCTGTACCGCTGCAGAAGCCGGCACCTGGGAGCACGCATGATCTCAGCTGACGAGATCAAGAGCTCCCCCATCAGCTCCATTCTCGGGTTTATCCTGGAACTGGAGCTACATAAGCTGCTGTAATAGGTTACGGGGCTGCCACAATAGATCATCTACTGGTCGCAGTGGCTATGAGACGCAGGACTCACCCCATTTCTATCAAATAATAATAAAAACACATTGGCAGTCAGCAGGACGTCGATTGAGAGGCAGGCCCAAAAAGAGATGGCGTGATTATTTAGATCACTTCTCGGGCAATTGGCAAACCATCGTTACAAATAGAGTGGGCGGTTTTTAGGTGAGGCTTTTGCCTACCAGTGAGACGACGCAGGCTAAAAAAAAATATAAAAATAATACTTAGAAAAACTCTTTGAATAAAGTCTATAAATAAAATGAGGGGTACTAATAGGATATGCTTATTCAAATTATTGTATATTGTATATATATTGTATATTGTGTATAATTATTATATATTGACAATGAGAGCTGCCTTTAGATATACTCGTACTTCGACTGTGCTTCTCACTTTATTATTAAGTAATTATTATAATTTTTGCTAAAAATATATTTTGACATTTATTAACACTATGTAATTTAATTTTGTTTGACAGATAATATTTTTGACATTTTATTCGTATTGTATTATTGACTTTTTTGATACTTTATTTATTTGACTGTCCATTTTCGTTAGGCGTTTGACTATTTACTGTGATTGGCATCCTGAATTTTCGGGCATGCTGTTCGCATGTAAATACCTAGACTCTGTTCTTGAATATTAATTTACCGAAAACTTAATGTATGTATGAATAATATTGAATCGTATAACGCTTTGGTATTAAACTGTAATGCTATGCAATTGTATGCAGCGCTCCTTTTTCCGCGCTCGTGCAAACTCTGGAATGACCTTCCAGCCGCGGTGTTCCCTGATCGCTATGACATGTCCTTTTTTAAACGAGGTTTGAAAAGAGTTGTTCTCTCACGGTAGACAGCGGCATGACTCTGCTCCGGCATTGTTGATGTCTATGAGCGGCGGTTACCGTTTACCATCAGATGGGCCGCAAGCTCGTCTACCTACTATAAGCAATAAAAAAAAATGTTAATAATAATAAATAATAAATAAATGTTGGTTACCCTACTCCGGTTTACCTTTATTTAGGAAGATTAAGGAAAGTTTCGCCATGATTTATCGGTGATACGGCGAGTTGTTATGAGCCATAATTGAGATGTATGGCCGGGGAAGTACTTTGGTGTGATTGCTATTTTTGGGACGTAAATGACATCATGTGCGTAAAGAGCCTCCAGCTTAGTACAATAGGTACGAATTTTGTGTTATTATCGTTCCAACCCGCATCGTTAAAAAGGACTAAAACGAGTCTAGTTCTGGAACTTTCTTTGATTGCGTTTTGTAATACAAACTCTTAGTAATATGAATGATGGGGCTGTTTGGGAAGGCGGGGTACATATACAAACCTCCCAAAATTTCTACAGACAAATACTATGTATAATAAAATATGATATATAATGAATATAATATGCTGAGACAAATGTATGAAGTGCAGGAACACAAGTGCGCTGCCATTGTTGAACTCCCTTTGCCCGTGGACTAAGACTGAAGTAAAGCATAGCGCAAACATGTCCATGGGCGGCGGTAATCGCTTTCCATCAGGTGATTCGTCTGCTTGTCTGCTCCGTATCTCATGAAAAAACGCTGCCTTACGCCAGTAATCTGTGAGGCTGGTCTCACTCCGGCAGAAGCCTTTTAATTACCCTGGTAAAATGTTGTTCAAAATGTTATGGGTCGATTACTTTAATCATACCCTCTACTGGGAGGCGAACGGGTTATGTGGCGCTCTCCTCTGGTCACGTCCTAAAGTATACCTACCCACTTACACACTCGGCAACATATATACTTCCACGTGGAACTCTGTTATTGGCTAAGTGTTTAATTTTAGTTTTTTTGGCATGATTATTGTAAATATGCTGTTGAGTTTCCTTAATCAATGAAAATAAAATAAAAAATAAAATGTAGGTACACAAAGAAAATTCGCACATGAATACAATAATATTCATGTGCGGACGTTCTTATAAATATCAAAAAAAACTTTTATTATTATTAGGGTTTTTTTTGTTTGCTCTCGGTTAAAGTAGGGTTAGGGATTTTTTCTTGCCGTTTAAAATGTAACAACGCACCATAATTATAATAAAAATATCATTATCATCATCAGCAACCCACACTCATATGCTGCTGTACATAGGTCTCCCCTAATGCACGCCACTGCTCCCGATTTTCGGCCACTCTCATTCAGCCCACACCAGCCAGCCTTCGAATGTCATCATCCCATCTTGTCGCAGGGCGTCCTACACTACCCTTACCGAGTCGCGGTCTCCACTCAAGGACTTTACGGCTCCAACGGCTGTCAGTTCTGCGGCTAATATGACCAGCCCACTGCCACCCTTATAGATTCGTCATGTCTGTCCGTCTGTCCGTCCGTCCGTATGTCACAGCCACTTTTCTCCGAAACTATTCAAAAAAAAATTCAAAATTCAAAAGTGCTTTATTTGCATAGGCTTATATACAGCTCTTACAAATCGTCATACATGAAAAATATAAATTATAGCTATGTTTATTATACATGTTATTAAACATATATGTCGATACAAAAAATATACTAAGAAATGAATAAATATAATGTGATTCTACCACCGGAATCGGAAAGTTGATTCTGACGAGAAGATCCGGCAAGAAACTCGCCAGTTACTCTTTTTAATCACCAAATTTTTTTTTAAGTACAGTGTCATGGGTGTAGGCGAACAGTTTATCATTTCCACAAATTCTTGTCATTTAAGTAATCATTAACTGTATAATAGGCTTTTGCCATTAAATAATTTTTAACATGTGTTTTAAATTTGGGCATTGGTAAATCAACAAGATTTTGTGGTAACTTATTAAATATTTTAATACTCATTCCTACGAATGAATTACCAATCTTATGAAGTCTGAGATGTGAAACAGCAAGCCTGTGTTTATTTCTAGTATTTAGGTTATGGTTGTCGGATTTTCGAGGGAAGTTTTCTAAATTTTTATAAACATACATAATACAGTCAAAGATGTACTGTGATGCTAATGTTAAAATGTTAATTTCTTTGAACAAGTTTCTAAGCGAGTCTCGTGGTCTAAGTCCGTATATGGCCCTGACAGCTCGTTTCTGTAGCACAAAAATAGCTTGAATATCAGTCGCAGAGCCCCATAACAGCAGACCATAAGACATAACGCTATGGAAATAACTGAAATACACAAGTCTGGCTGCTTCAATATCGGTCAGATGTCTTATTTTTTTGACTGCATATGCAGCCGAACTAAGTCTCCCTGCCAGGGCTGCAATATGAGAACTCCACTGTAATTTTGAGTCTAACGTGACGCCTAGAAATACTGTAGAATTAATTACTTCAACATTTTGACTATTCATATTAATCCTAGTGCTGACCTGTCTTACGTTGGGCAATGTAAATTTGACACATTTAGTTTTTTTAGCATTGAGAAGTAAATTATTTACAGTAAACCAATGTAGCACTTGAGTGAGAGCATTATTTACATCGTCAAAGTTATCTTTATGTCTATTAGTTTTGAAAATCAAAGAAGTATCATCTGCAAATAATACTATGTCACACAAGTTTTTAGTAAAGTAAGGTAGGTCATTTACATATATAATAAACAGTAAGGGCCCCAATATCGAGCCCTGGGGCACTCCCATCTGTAAAAGGGCGCCAGAAGAGTTAGTTCCATTAACATTGACTTTTTGAATTCTATCACTTAGGTATGACCGTACTAAGCTCAGAGAGCTATCTGTGAGGCCGTAATGCTGTAGCTTCATTAATAATGTTTGGTGATTAACGCAGTCGAATGCTTTGGATAGGTCACAAAATATACCTACAGCATCTTGCTTATTTTGCCATGCATCAAAAATGTGCTTGATGAGTGCAACTCCCGCATCAGTAGTAGATTTGCCTTTAGTAAATCCAAATTGTTTATTACGCAATAATTTGTTTAGATTTAAATGACCCAATAATTGATGGAATATAACTTTTTCATATATTTTACTAAGGGCAGGTAAAATGGATATTGGTCTGTAATTAGATGGGTCACTTCTATCACCTGATTTGAAAAGTGGTAGAACTTTGCTATATTTCATCAGATTTGGAAATTGACCAATATCTACGCATTCATTAAATATTACAGCTAAATATGGGGCAATGATTTTTATTATATTTTTTAATATTTCTACTGATATTCCCCACAAATCTTCTGTTTTCTTTACGCTGATCTCTTTAAAAGTTTTAAGTATAGTTTCCGGGTTGATGTGATGGAAACTAAAAGAAGTCAGGCACTCGTCCACACTCGATTGAAGAAGACAATTAGCAAGCTGAGGACTAGAATTTAAGTTACTAGTGGTAATAAGAGGTATATTAGCAAAGAAAGATTCAAATGCCTTTGCTATTTCTACGTCCTCGTTGAGTTGTTTATTATCAATTTTCAAAGAGTACTTGAGGTCTTGAGTAGTATTTTTACAAGTCTCTTTATTAATCATATTCCAAGTGGCTTTGATTTTATTATTTGAATTTTTAATTTTATCTTTTAAATAATTAGCTTTTGCTATTGCGCAGACTTTTTTAAATAGCTTGGAATAGTTTCTAACATGTTCAGTTATTGTAGGATCATTGGAGTTAGATTTAATGTCATATAATTCAAATAAAGTGGGCCTGCTTTTGAAGATGCCTTTAGTAGCCCAATCGCTAAATATTGTTTTAGTATTGTCTACTTTGACTTTTTTCTTAGTAAAAATTACTTCAAACTCCTTTTCAATAACATTAAACAAAGTATTGTATAGTTCATCAATATTAGCATACTTACTTACTTGCATTAGGGAAACGTTGTTTTCAACATTTTCCTTAAATTTTTCCACACGACTAGTGGTGATTGGCCTATAGACAAAAGAAGAGGAAGCAGTTGCATGACGGTGTTCAAAAACAGCTATCTGTCCTGTATGGTCTGAATTTATAAAATTTATTATTGATTTTTTAATTGCCTTACAATTACAGAAAATATTATCAATACAAGTAGCTGATGTGGGGGTAATGCGTGTAGGGTCATTAAACAGATGGCGTAAATCAAAAGATTTAAATAGATTAAGAAGCATACCCGAGCTTTGACTGTGTTCTAAGATGTTAATATTGAAATCCCCACATACAATTACTTGCTTGTTGCAATTAGTTGATTTTCTCAGCACCTCCTCCATGGCAGACTCAAAGTTATTGTAGTTACCAGAGGGAGGTCTGTATACACAAATAATGATAAACCGTTCAATCTCTACACAAGATAGTTCAATAGTTCGTTCAGTTGAAAGTGCGACTATGTCTTTGCGCTCCTTTGCTTTTAATGAATTATGTAATAATATAAGTGACCCACCCCTAATGGCCGACTTTCTTGTGAACGCACTTATGACTTTATAATTATCAATATTAATAATAAGTTCATGTTGCCTTAACCAGTGTTCAGTTACACAGAGGACATGTATATTCATTTTATTTAAAAAAAGTTCCAATTCCAAATCTTTACCGGAGAAGCCCTGTATATTTTGATGAACAATATTTAAATGCCCTGACTTCCCCTTTGTCATTAAATCTAGTGTGCAAGAGGTGTTCTCTATTGTCTCTAAATTACATTTAAATTCATTGGAACTAATTCCAACGTCTGATTACACATGTCATATTTTTTCTGCTCAATAGGAGCAGATATGGTAGCCAAATTTTTGGCTGAGCAATCTAAATAATAAGATAGCGACATTGCTATTAGTCGTTTACAGTATTTATTAAGATAATATTTATCCTTTGTCAAATGAAAGTATGACTTTATATAATTATTTATGTCAATAACATGGATTTTTTTTACATTATATGTCAAAGTATTCAATGTCATATTTAAATTATATCTATAAGTATTTTCTACCTGTGGCAAGCTGTTATTATAGGGAAGTGTAAATAATACAATTTCATTTACATCTAATAAACTAAGAGAGTGTAGGTACTTAGACAAAATGTTTTTATTTACATTTCCCCTATTCCCTACCATAATTACTATTGAGGTATTCTTATGGAAAGTTGTTTGTATAATTTTATTCATTATGTCAGAAAAAGATGCACCCGGTACACAATGATTGATAATTGACTGTCCGGAAGAAAATAAAAGGTGTCCCATATCTCTACCTAACTCGTCACTAAACATAACAATTTTTTTGTTTGCAATATGTTTATCATTCAAATTTGATGTTGCAGAACTATTGGTATTACAATATGCTGGTGGAGGGCTGCTATGGGTGGTGGGGGACTGATGATTGGATGGGGTATTGTTTGATATAATACTGTCTTTCTCGGAAGGATTTAATAATTCCTGCATTGCAAGCATCAGTTCTCCATACTCATTTCTGGTTGAATTGTACCTATGAGTCATGTCTACTAATGACTCCTCAAGTTTTAAAATTTCGGATTGAAATTGTTTCATGTCATTTTCATGATTGATTATGTTATTTTCTATTAATAAAGAATACAGGTCCAATTCATCACCTAATTGCCTTCTTTGTTTAATACATTTAAGCTTATTACATAAACATTTATTTTTCTTAACTAATTTCTGGGTTTTTTGAATGTATTTATTTATTTTAACATATTTTTTAATTTTATTTCTGCTGCACATAGCCAATCTTCCCTTATTAGTTGATTTTAAGGTATCATCACAAGTAAGATCAATGGTGAAGGGTTCTTGGCTATTTGAAGCAGTTATTTGGCTGGGCACACTACCTACTAACTCTTCAAATAGGCATTGGGTTTGGGAAGCGGCAAAGTCCTGTTTTTCTGACTGGAGGTGGCTTATGGTGTGATGAGCCTCCTGTAGCTCATGCTCCAGGACCGACATTCGATTGAGGCCCTGGGTGTACTCCTCGCTGCACTCCTTGAACTGGTTGATGATAGATAACAACCGGTCTCGTTCGTCAACTAACAAAATATTCTCAGTGTGTAACTCAGCCATTTCTTTCTTTATCTTATTATTATTTTCAAATGCCTTCAATAGTTCCGCCTCATTATCATCTCTTTCCCTATCCAAGTGTTCATTTAACTTTCTGACAGCCTGCAATTGCTTCAAAGCCTGGTCGAGTTGTTTCGAAACTATTTCGAGTTTACTCTCTTCCTGGCGAGCACAAGCCATACTACGTGTGGTCATTCTGTTCATATCCACGTAATTATTAAGAAAATAAACAAATCAGATAGTTGCTTGAACACCTTAAGAGGTTAAGTCAATTCAAGACTAACCTCTTCGCGCGAGTGAGTAAGTCACTGTAATATGAGTACTTCGATCTATTTATAATTACTAAATCGTAAATAAATAACAAAATACTAGTAATAAAGAGATAATAATGATTCACAAGATAATTTAGTACCTAACTTCAAATGTCAAAAACGCAAGGTCATCGACCGTTGCCGGCTGCCGTATCACGCACAAAATCACTTTTAAATCACTGTGTTATGCACTAATTTAATTCTAAGAACACCTTATATTACTAATGTTATAATTTAGTGACGAAATCAGGACAATATATGGGTTTAAACTATGATTTATAAAATATTTTGTCGGAGCAATCGAAATCAGCTGTTAGCGGTAGTGTTGCCACAAGCGAAATTGAACTATAAGAACTATACTATTGAAACTTGCTAAATAGATGTATTTTGTTAACCGCATTACGACTTTTACACAAAATGGTATCCATACTTGAAACTGAAACTCAAAAATCTTTTTTCATCAAACCTATACGTGTGGGGTATCTATGGATAGGTCTTTAACATAATAATAATGAATTATGAAACTAAAAAAAATATATTATGATGTACATAATCATGAAAACTACAATTTACCTTCCATATATCTTACTTGCTGCTACGGAACCCTTCATGGGCGAGTTCGACTCGCACTTGGCCGGTTTCTATTCTTAATCACTAGGAGTGCTCCCTTATAGCCACAATGGGGAGGAAATACGAGAACCGACTAGGAGTCCCAATTTCATATCCCTCTCTAACCCCGATAGAGTTGACCCAAACACAGTAAAAATGTTTTTTTAATGAGACAAGTGAAGGAAGTTATTTCCATGCAAATCAATACGGCGACATTTATAATTCAACCTTATGTCAGAAATAAAGAGAGGGTTTATTACTACATTGTATAAAACGAAGGAGCTTTCGCTGTCTGTATGTTCCTATGTATGCTTAGATCTTTAAAATGTTTTTAATAGATAGAGTAATTGAAGAGAAAGATTTATATGTATAATAAAATATCAGTCCTTTAATTTTTTTTTATTTTTGGGTTTTATTAGAACTAGAGACACCAAGCGCAGCCGTCGCTTTAAAGTGCGACGCATTACCCGCTACGCCGAGGCAGTCATCTTTCTGCTCATACAATTCACTCTCACACTTACATACACACATACACACAGACATGCACGCACGCACGCACGCACGCACGCACGCACTTACGTAAGCACGCACGCAAGCTCGCACGCACGTACGCCCACGCACGCACACACACACACACACATCATTGAATGTAATTAATAAGCTGCATAGTTAAGGTTAAATTATGTAAAACCTTAAATATTTTTCGTAAGTCTGAAACGTGCGGTCATTAACGCTACAATTGTTAGTAAAATAATGTTACTGGTTTCAATAAATATTTATTTATTATTTACTCCACCCACAGGAGTAGATAATTAACTTCACAGATTCAATCAGTAACTTGACTAAACTAAACGTTCCCGGGCTCTTGATATCTAAAGATCGCGGTAATTACCCGCCGCACCTGTAATGGCTAAAGTTTATGTCTGTTTGTTTTGACTTCGATTGTCCCAGCAATTTGTCTTTGTAACGAATTTGAATAAGACACTCTGTATAAAGTTAAATTGTGGTGGTGTTGATCGGAATTATAGACCCGGATGCCCAGCAGCGTCGTTCCTCGCGGAGTCGTGTGCTGAGCAAGCCACTCCCCAGCGTTGGGTACGCTCACGTACTCCAAAGGCCAAATGGGCAGCGGATTGTTTTTTTATAATAATTCTCACAACAACTCATACGTTGACCTGATTCCGTAGGTACTAAGTAGCTTAAGCACTTGTGTTACAGATATCAGACAAGAGAGGAACACAAATATTAACTTAAATACATATTAGACATATATATAGACGACCCGATTGGAACAGTGGTAGTGAACGCTGCCTCTGATACAAGGGTTGCGGGTTCGATCCCCGCACAGTACAAACATTTGTGTGCATGAACATGTTTGTTTGTATTGGTCTGGGTGTTTGCTATGTATTATAAGTATGTATTTACAAAAGAAAAGTATTATATGTATATATTTGTAATCCCACTGTTGATTCTGATATCCGTAACACAGGTGCTTGAGCTACCTAACTCGGAGTCAGATCAATGTATGTGATGTTGTGAAATATTTATTATTTATTTATATATTACACCCAGACACTGAACAAACACAAGTTTTCATCGTACGAATGTTTTTACAGGGTGGGGATCGAATCTACGACCTTTGGCGTAAGAGGCAGGGTCACTACCAATTGCGCCATCCGGTCAGTCAAGGACGGTCAGTTAGTTTATGTGATAGGTGGCAGATGAGCAGACGGACCACCTGACGATAAGCGATTGCCATCGCCCATGGACACCCGCGACACTAGTGGAGTCACAAGTGCGATGCCAACCTTTAAGCCCCGGATTGGGCCTCCGGTACCCTCACTCACGCAGCGAAACACAGCACAATGCTGCTTTACGCTGGTTTTCTGTAAGGCCGTGGTAACACTCCGTCGAGGCGGCCCATTTATGCCGAAGCGTGGCTCGCTAACGGTCAAAATTGCATAACATCTGCTCATCTGTCATCTATCACTTTTTTTTTTAATCAGCCTATAAACTGTCCCACTGCAGGGCAAAAGCCTCCATCATAGAAATCATGTTATCGCTACTATGACGGGATTAGACTTAATCACCACGCTTGCCAAATGCGGATTGGTGATCACAAACCCGAGCTATGTCCGAAAAATTCAAAACATACTTTTTGCTCGACCCGGGAATCGGACCCAGGACCCTGAGATCACGGCCCGGTACTTAAACCACTAGACCAACAGGGCGTTCACACATAAAAAAATATATCACTTATTATCAAAATCTTTCGCCAATAACTACCCAATATCAATACACGCAGCAATAATCCAAAGAAAATAAATAAAAAGCGAAAATACAGACTTATTGGAAGCTTATAAGAGTTCCGAGGGTACGATGGAATTAACCAAATAAACTTAGCCAGCTTTTCCCAGCGGTGGAGAAGTTTCTCCTAACATTATTTATGAACACGTTATCGTATTTGACGGCACCATGACGGCACAGATGGTCTTAAGGGCCTTTTTAAGACTCAGTGGTACCAACAGATATTTACCGATTGTAATGAAACTAAGGCAGTAAATAAAAAATGAGGAGGCTGTGGGAGTGATTCCCGACGGCTGCGAGTTAGGGACCTCCAAGAAAAGAGTGGCCTTTTTACGGTTCCGTAGCCAAATGGCAAAAAATGGAACCCTTATATATTCGTCATGTCTGTCCGTCTGTCCGTCTGTCCGTCTGCCCGTCCGTCCGTCCGTCCGTCCGTATGTCATAGCCACTTTTCTCTAAAACTATAAGAACTATACTATTGAAACTTGGTAAATAGGTAGATGTATTTTCCTCTTACGCCAAAGGTCGTGGGTTCGATCCCCACCCTGGACAAACATTCGTGCGATGAACACTTGTGTTTGTTCAGTGTCTGGGTGTAGGTAATATATGTATTTAAGTATATATTTGTGTTCCTCTGTTGTCTGATATCTGTAACACAAGTGCTTAAGCTACTTAGTACGGGATCAGAACAACGTATGAGATGTTGTAAGAATTATTATTTTGTTAACCGCATTACGATTTTTACACAAAAATTGAAAAAAAAAAAAATTGGGGGGTCTTACTTAAAAATACTTTACAATAATACTTTACAACTGAAACTCAATTTTTTTTTTCATCAAACCTATACGTGTGGGGTATCTATGGATACGAGTAGGTCTTTTAAAATGATGTTGAGGTTTTTAACATCATTTTTTCTAAACACAATACTTTCCGCAAGAGACGGTCCCAAAGTGGTAAATTGTGCCCCCCCCCCCCCCTCTAATTTCTATAATAAATGAATTATAAAACAAAAAAAATATAAGATGTACATAATCATGAAAACTAACAAGGAAAATTGGTTTGGACTAGATCTAGTAAGCAGTTTTTTTTTAATACGTTATAAACCGTCAACCGCAATTTACCTTCCATATATCTTATTTGCTGCTACGGAACCATTCATGGGTGAGTCCAACTCGCACTTGGCCGGTTTTTTAAAAAGGCCGGCAACGCATTACCGATCTCTCTAATTTAGCGAATGTTCATGGGCAGCGTCGATTACTTTCCATCAGGTGACTCGCTTGCCTCTAGCAAAAAAAAAAGATCACATTTCTACCACTAGCTCGGTGGTGAGGGAAAACATCCAGAAGAAACCTGGCATATTTCAGTTTTAAAACGTAACGTAACCATGATTCAGTTCTACTCTACAGGTGACCACACGACCAACACATTTGAGTCCACATTCCATAGGAAATAAAGATTCTCACTTTACATTGGTGAATTCTCTCATAAAGAAAAGTTAGAATCCATTACAGGAAAAAAAAAAACAAAAAAGATAGTTTGAACAATTTCAACACTACTTAACTAAAACAACCGCAAAACACGAAGCTAGTGAAAAAGTGGGGCACAAAAGAATACATTTATTTTCAGAAATAAGAGAAATTTAAAAAACATTTCTTCAAAACCGTAAGCCGCATGAAAGCTGAAAAAGAGGTTAAGTGCCTTCAAGTCCTTTGGGTAGTGAAGTGACATTAGTCAGTTTGTTTGAGTGGTTAGTCATTTCACCAATTCACTAAACTTCCAACAGTCTGTCATTTTTTTATGTGATAGGTGGCAGACGAGTAGATGGATTACCTGATGGTAAGCGATTGCCACTGCCCATTGCACATATTTAAGTGCATTATTTACTCAAAAATTAATTGCAATAAAATTGCTATACTCAAAAAAATCCCTTAAATTATGAATTGATCGTCTTTTATCACCTAAGCTATCATCGCGCAGTAACTAATAAATAATAAAATAAATATATCACAACATCACATACATTGATCTGACTTCGAGATAGGTAGCTCAAGCACCTGTGTTACGGATATCAGAATCAACAGCAGAATTACAAATAATACATATAATACTTTTCTTTTGTAAATACATACTTATAATACATAGCAAACACCCAGACCAATACAAACAAACATGTTCATGCACACAAATGTTTGTACTGTGCGGGGATCGAACCCGCAACCCTTGGACCAAAGGTAGCGTTCACTACCACTGTTCCAATTGGGCCGTCTCGGGCCGAACTAAGCTCGGCGGTGATGAAAAACACCGTGAGGAAACCTGCACGTCGCGAATAATTTTTCAAAAATTATAGATACCTACAGTATTTGACATAATGAATCTGAACGTGTAACCGTGATCCAGTTGGTCTGGTTCCCCTGTCAAGGGTTGCGAAGGTCAGATGGCAGTCGCTTCATTGTAATTACCAGTTATCCCTAATCCTGGAACATGGTCTAACGTATCCGAGGTACCCCGGGCTCCAAAATAACAGCTTTGGATTTGTACCGGCAATCCTATGCCGGCGGGATTCGGGAACGTATGTGTGGCGTTTTAATAATAAGGCAGATCTTTGTAAATAAAAATAAACTAATTTAATCCATAAAAATATACAAGAAAACAAGCGATGAGTGACAGCAGAAGAAGTAAAATTTTCACCAAAAATGACAAAAGACGAACGACTTTTGAATATGGAACGCGCGCTCCTTCGCGCCATAAAATGAGCACAGAGGTTTCATGCTGGAGTCTCGGCGTGTGTCCTCGACAGGATGCAAATGGAAATTACAAGATAAGAAGAAGGGGGAGACTAGACGTGACTATAAAGACTCTCTACTGATACGATTCAGTGATCCGACTCAGCCAAATGATACACTGCTCGGAATCTCTAATGTTCGCTCTGAATGTATCATTCGACTCAAATGGATCTCGAGTAAGAGTGAACCGAATGATCCGAATGAGCTGAATGATCTGATGATCCCAATGAGTTGAATGATACGAGTGAGCCGAATGATCCGAATGAGCGAAATGATCCGATGAGCCGAATGAGCGGAATCACGGATCTATCTGAGAGTCTGAAGTGAGAGTGTTCCAAATGAAGCGTTTCACTGTTCCGCATCTCTGCACTGATCCAGATGCAAATGTTAGGTTTAAAGACATTTTATTTCCTATAAGAACTTACAGTTTACTTAAAATAAGATGATTAAACTAATTAAAAATAAAAGATAGTTTGCTGGCGCAGCGCAGCCAGTTTTGTTCACAAATAAAAAATAAAGGTAAGCAGCGCACTTGTGACACTACTGGTGTTGCAGGCGTCCATGAGCGGCGGTAATCGCTTACCATCAGGTGATCCGTCTGCTCGTCTGCCACCTATATCATGAAAAAAAATATTACACACTATGCAACACTTTACTATGTACATTCCTGAATCAGTGACAACCTCAGTAAAATATAAAAACAATAACATTACATTTTTCTCGTTACTGAAAATCAAGATTCCAATATTTTGAAAGATATGTTTTTGCCAGGTCTATTGTTAAGTTGAGTGAGGTTGTAAAATAACTATAATGACTGAAGCTAACTCTGACTCAGGTCACTTCACTAGTTTACGGTAACTTATGGGCAAGTTGCCGAGGCATGTTTTTACTTTTAAACTTACTGAATTATATTACGGAGACCTTATGACTGAGTGAATATTATTTTTTCATTTCCAAAAGTTTGAAGTAGGCACGTTGGAACAAATACCTACTTACTGAACTTTTTTGACGCCGACATAATTAATGCTGTAACAGTTTATTTTGAGTGCAATAAAAGTATATTCATTCATTCATTCATTCGTGTGTCTTCGTGGTGGACTATGAATTGATTTCCTGATTTTTTATAGCATTTTTAAAAAAAATATATTTGAGTAAATAACGTTCTTGAAAATTTCATTTCGTGTTCAGTCTGGAGTAACATCCTCCACATACCGGGTTACTGTTTTCCAATTAAACAACTAGACGCTTTACTAAGCCGATGGAATATTAACTGCTAAATTCACTTATATATCAAATGAGGTGAATCAAGCACTTACTTTCGTTCAGCAGTTAAAGTGATAGAAAAGCCACCCGGAATGTATTACTGATATCTACAGCGTTTAAAAAAAACAATAATACTTAAGGTGACGGGTAGGGCACACTAGCGACGCCAATCTATTTCAATTGTTAGGTACTAAAACGGATCTATTTTAAACAATGTCGGGGTTACAACCTCTCGGCAAACACTTATACTATATATTAAATAGCCATGCCAAAATGTTGGGTCCAACGCGTACGCGAAAAAGTGATTCACGCCATAAGAGGCCGCTTTTGGCACTGCATCCACAGCCACGCTTCGGCATGACTTTGCTGGCTCTACCGGAAGTAATACTACGGCCTCCGAGGGTACCGGAGGCCTAATCGGGGGAAGGGGGGTTTTAAACTCGTGAGTCCACTGGTGTCGCGGTTGTCCATGGGCGGCTGCAATCGCTTACCATCAGGTGTTCTGTCTGCTCGTCTGCCACCTATAACATAAAAAGAATGTGTGCCTAGCTAGCGTTGTATCGTATCGTATAGGTCTTTCTCGCCGTTGGGCGAGAGTACGGGCCTCGAGCCTACGCTCTTTACCCGGGCATCTTCTCACAGACCCTCCCGGGTCTGGGTGTTGTGGAGCTGGCCCGGCGAGGAGTTTGCTCCTTCAGCCGTGCGGGCCTCATGCGGGGAGGCAGGGCTTGAAGTGGGGGGGGGGGGGAGTCAAGTCAACGGTGGTCTAATTTTTTTTTTTTTTTTTTTTTTTTTTTTATTTTTTTTTTTTTTTTTTTGTTTTTGAGTTGTCTTTTTTTTTTTTTTTTTTGAAGACCACCAGTCGAGTCGGATCGGTCGTGTCACCTCAGTCGTTCCTAACCGTCGCACCTACCACCGGTGACAAGTCGGTGGCAGGTATAGTCGTCGTAGTCAGGGTCGGTGGGTGAGGACCGGGGCCGTCGCTGTGGCGGCTGCCCGAGGTCTGGGGATGCGGACCGAGTAGTATCTCCACCGTGGCCTCAAAAATTCCTGCGTAGATCGCACGGAGTGTTTGAGTGTCCACGGTGGATAATGTGTCGCGGAGCGCAGTGAGGTGCTCGCGATAAGCATTGAGGATGCCTACCGCGAGCGCCCCACCGTCCCCGCGCGGTACTGCGAGTGGTGATGCCATGTGATGTTGATGTGTGATGCTTGGGCGGGGAACATGTTCCTTCGCCCGTGTGATGGGTGTATGCGTGGTAAGCGGGCATGGGGGAGGAGGGGCCGGGGTAAGTGCAGTGGGGGCCGAGGAGGTGGGGGGGGAGGAGATTTCTAGTCTCCTCCGTGGGGTTTGGCGTGCCACGCGGGGCATGGCGGCCTGGTCGGGGATGAAGGTGGGGGCGGAGGCCACTGGCTCCGCTGCCTTCGGTTTGTTGTTGCGCCTGCGTCGCCTGCGCCTGCGCCTGCTCGTCGCGGCCGCGCCGCGCTCGATGGCGTCGTTGGCAGGCGGAGCCAGTGTGGAACCCATTGCCCTCTCTGGCATCTCTGCCGAGGGGACAGTGGGGGCGTGGGCGGAACAGGATTGGGCGGTAGTGGTGGTGGCGGGGGCTGAGGTGGGGGGCTTGTCGGGGACTGGGGGAGGGACTTTGGAGCCCCGCTTGCGCGCCTCGCGCCGAAACTGCGGGCAACGGCGATCATTCGCCGCATGCGCGTTACCGCAGTTAGCGCAAGTCGGCGGCTCCTGTCTGGGAGCGTGGGCAGTCCCGGACCAGATGGCCTCCAGCGCATCGCACACATTTCGTCTCCCGCCGGCAATTAACCGACGAGTGGCCAAATGCTTGGCAGCGATGGCACTGGGGCGGTCCGGCCCGCGGCCGCCACGCTTGGATACGGATGCCCGGCATGTGTAGAAGCTCGTCGACCGCGTACAGCCGCGCCAGCTCCCGCTGGTCCATATGGGACAGCGACGCGTGGTGTACGCAGCCGGCTCGCTCACGCCGGGCTGGGATGTGGCGTACGTGGGTGACCGGAAACCCTAGAGTGGTGAGGCTGTGTTTTATGTCTCCAGCCTCCGTGGAGGCTGGGAGGCCTATGATGGCAATCTTAATGGGCCTCTCGGAGACCGGTGCATAGCAGTGCCACTGCACACTGCTATCCTCCTCCGAAAGCTCCACCAAGAGTCGCTGTATAATCCGGTATTCGGTATCTGACCGGGGCAGAAACCGAATACCGGACTTGAAAGGCCTGGCGTTGGCTGTGAAGCCCAGGCGAGATTTTAACTCGCGCAGGACTTTCGGCCACTCTGGCAGGTTATCCACCACGATGGGTGGGTAACCTTTCAGAGAGGGTGTGTTGATGGGTGGCTGGGCTTGTGTGTATTTGTGTTGGGTCGGCAGCGGACTCGACGTCTGCTGCGGCCCGTGTGCACGAGGAGATGGGGGTGGGGTGGCAGCTTTCGCCGCATAGGATGCACTCATACCTCCAGTCCGAGTCGCGCCAAACGTCGCGTACGACGTCGACGCAGTCATCGTCGGGGATGGCCTCCTCAGGAACTCCTCGAATCCCTCCAGGTCGGCGTCCGTCATCACGACCGGGGAATTCGCTGCTGGTGGTGTGGGCGTCCGCGATGTCTCGACCCGCAGATATGGCGGGGAGTCGTATCGCGGACGCTTGTCCGTTTCGGCTTCGTCGTCTGGGCTGCGGGTCGCCGCCGTGCGCGCCCGCGGCCGCTGACTGCCAGTGGGCTGTGATTCCTCACGAATCAGGCCCGGCATCCGCGGCCGCAGACGTTGACGGCGTCGTCAGTGTCGTCGGCGGACGTGGGTGTGCGTCCTCGTCGGACGCATCAGGCGAGCGAGGACTCAACAAGTCCTCGGGGTGCTGCGGCAGTGAGCGGGGCTTTCGCCGCCCGCCCATAGCTCCGCAGAAAATGTTCGTGCTCGGGTGGGTAGTTGGCAGCTGGTGGGGGAGAAGCTCCCTCTGGCGAGGAGCACCCTCAACTTATTATCAGAATAAGTGAGGGTGGTCCATAAACTGGATTTTCGGTGTACCCGCACAGTATTAACAATTACACCTAATGATCCAATTGCACTATTCACACACTGACTCGACGGGGTCGCGCTCCTTGTCGGGGGTGCGTGGAGAATCGACGCGATCGCGAGATCGCGGACTCTCAACACAGCACGGCCGGGGTACGCGACGGACGGAGAACGAGTGATCTAAATACAGTAAAATAATTTACCAGTGAGCTAGCGTTGGAACGTCAGCACAGTGGCGCCCTCTATCATGTTTGGAAATGTCAAGGAACTTCCTTGGGCAGAGACAGCATAGCGATTGATTGATACTTTTTGGTTATTCGGTTGCCATTTACTTTGATTTTAGCGAGCTGTCAGTATGACGTTTGGACTGGAGAGACGCGGGAGTATCTTCTACTTAGTTTGTGGACGCGGGATTCGCTAGAGGTATTCGGTGTGTTTTTCTTAAAAAAATACTTTGTGTTTGCTTTGTTTTTTTATGATGGGATTTGATGGTGGTGAGACCAAAACGGACTGTGGGATCGCGCAGTGAACAAATGCAGACGAATGTAGAATAATCATCGCTATGCTGAACCTGCCGCGTTTCCGATTTGATCTTTGTGTTCTTTCGTATTAAATATTAATAGGTAGTTTGTTCAATAGACGCTTGAAACTTCGGAAGTGACTTCGCTTTGTGATTTGTAGACTCTAATTTCAATATTGCCATCTTGCACATCCTATCTGATAACGAAGAGCTAGTCCAGCCTCCGTTATACATATAATTTATGCCTAAGTGATGGCGAAAATAATGGGAATCAAATCAAATACAAAGAAGTAGGAGCCGTCGCCCGTAAAACACATTTAATTTACATCTTTTTCTCTTGCTAAAAGCCTCGTAACATTATCAAGCGAAACGTACCGAGTACAAGTAAGAATGAAGCGAAATAAAATACAATTTCTCATTCATTCATGGCAAAGAAAACATGACGTTCAGACAAACGTGATTTTATTGTAGCTTAAGCCGTTTACAAAAGCCTGTGTTCCCTTCCGTTGATTTCAAATTTCCACTTATAAAAAAAAACACGAATCTTATGGGTAAGGGTTGTTTGGCACGTGGCAAAAGTCGAAACTAATGCTGCATTGATATTTTCGCATAGAAAAAACGTTGTACAACGCCCTCTGGTCAATGTCACTGAAGTGATTTCTGATCTTGGTAGGTCTGTATAATAAAACGATTGCTGTCTGAAATTTGCAACCTTTGGACATTGACGTGACTATATTACCCAATTAGTCATCGTCACTGCTGGGGCACGGGCCTCCCTCAATCACATGAGGGGTAATTGCCATACCACGCTTGGCAGACGGGTTGGCGAGGGTTTTGATATAATGCAGAGTTTTCCTTCTCCGGGTGCTGATGATCATGTCAGCAGCTTTACCTTAGTCGCCTTTTACGACACCTCGGTAAGAGTGAGGGCGGCCTATTCTACTCTGCCGGGACCACACGGCTATTACACCCAATTAGTATTTTTGTATTATTTTTGCATATCCTTTTTTCTCGGCCAGATACTGTGAGAGTTGTGTGTCGAGAATAGGTGCGAGAAAATAGTGAGTTAATGAACAGTGGTACTGCAGGTGCGCTTAGTAAAATACTGCAAAGGAGGGTAGACCGTTTTGTCTGCCAGTAACATCTTACCCGCAAAAACTTCAGTTACTCCGCGACCATGCCGCAGTGCAACAGTGCCGAAATATTGGTAACTCAAAAATAAGATACATGGTACAAATGCCGTAAATAACTATTCTGATGTTATTGTATCTCTTATGATATGCAAATAAATAATGTATCAATCTATCTGTCTATATTACACTTTTCATTGAAATTCACTATGTAAAATATATTGTAAGTAAATAAATAAATTATTGTCAAATATTACGTCGAAAACTCAATTACTTTTTGAAAATTATTTATGTTTGTTGTTGTTGATGTTGAATTACCTGAGGATGTTTTAAAAACAATACCTGATTCTATAGTTTTTTGTTTTAGTTTTACGCGTCTTTTTTAATTTATTTTAAGGTATTAATAGTTTTCTCAAATTTGATTGACTTGATCGCATTTGGAGTGACCCTCCCTCATGCGCCAATGGTCGTGGTTTCAACTCTCACTCCGTACAAAAATTCTGATGAACACTGTTTTTCTTTTTGTAAGTCCTTTGTTATCTGTCTTTTTATTCGTACAGTGCAGAATCAAAATATAAAGAAAAAAAATCAATGAACTAAAAGTCACTTAACCGTTTGCAATTCCCCACATTTCGGGGAGAGCCTCCCGAGATGGTCACAATAGCAAACCCTTTATACGCAAGCTTAACCATGTTTCTTTTTGCAGGTACTGAACCGAGAATTCAAAATGGCGGCGCCCACCATCCCACACCTCCATACAGCCAGCCCCTTCACCCTGACCAAAGAGATCAATCTGACCTAAAAGACATGTGAACACACAAGCAATGAGAGTGGAAGTCGTATTCAATATAGACACCCTTGAGAATTTCACGCTAGACTTCCGAGAATTATCCACATCAATGTATCTAACAGATTCATACGTAAACAAGACTTTGGAGGTTAATGAAAGCACGAGCGATCTGGTGTACAGTAACCAGTTCGAAGATGAGCCCCTAGTCGTTTTCCTGATCATACTGAAATGTGTTATTATGCTCTTCATTATTTTGGCTGCGATCTTCGGAAATTTACTCGTCATTGTATCAGTGATGAGGCATAGAAAGTTGAGAGTGATCACGAACTATTTCGTCGTGTCATTGGCGTTTGCAGATATGTTGGTCGCGATATGGGCGATGTGCTTTAACTTCAGCGTGGAAATCACGAACGGAAAATGGCTTTTCGGATACTTCATGTGTGACGTTTGGAATTCTTTGGATGTGTACTTCTCGACGGCTTCGATCCTTCATCTGTGTTGTATCAGTGTGGATAGATACTATGCAATAGTGCAACCTTTAGATTACCCGCTGATAATGACGACGGCAAGACTCGGGGTTATGTTGGCGGTCGTGTGGTGCAGCCCAGCTTTGGTTTCTTTTCTGCCAATCTTCATGGGATGGTACACCACTGAAGACCACATGGAGTTCAGGCGGCGGTTCCCGAAAGTTTGCAGTTTTACCGTGAACAAAGTGTACGCTGTGGTGTCGAGTAGTGTCAGTTTTTGGATTCCTGGAGTGATAATGTTGTTTATGTACTATAGAATTTATGTGGAAGCTGATCGGCAGGAGAGGATGTTGTACAGGTATGTGACGGTTTTTTCTTTGTTTCATTGTTATTAGTGTTGCTTATCGATAGTCCACCACAATATCGTAAAAGTAAAATCAATAGTATCGATAGTATTGCTGGTTGTCAATAGTATCGATGGTAAAATTAGATTAATACTATTGATAACGCTAATACTATCGCTACTATCGATTATTTAATGTCCTATACTATCGATAGTATCGTACACATAATCAGGAAGCAATACTATCGAAACAAAGTTGACTATCAAAAGTACAAAACTATCGATACTATTGATAGTATCGGTAGTTTTTGATTAATTCTGTTAGGTAACACAGTACGATCGATAGTATAGAGCATTAAACAATCGATAGTATCGATAGTATTGGCGTTATCAATAGTATTGATCAAATTTTACTATCGATACTATTGATAGTATCGTTAGTTTTGACCAGTAGCTATACTATCGATAGTTCCGCAACACTAATTGTTAGTATCGATGGTTTTGACCCCATAGCAATACTATCAATAGTACTATCGATAGTCTGAATGATTTTCGAGGTCAACTATCGATAGGGAAACTATCGATAGTTCCGCAACACTAATTGTTATACCTACAATGTTACAGGCATTTTGAATAAATCCGCTGTTACATACTATGTCAGAACAAAAAATGTTGCCGAAGGCTCTGTAGTCTTTTTACTATGAGATAGGGAGCAGACGAGCAGACTGATCACCTGATGGTAAGCGATTACCGCTGCCCATTGTCATCTGCAACACGAGAGGTCACAACAAAGTTATTATTTTTTTAAGTAATATCAATACAAATTGTATAAGAAACAAATGAGCTTAAGGCTCATGGTAATTTGAAGGGGTAACGCAGTCTATTATTGTCTTACTGGTAACATTTGGGTGTAAATACCGTTGTACATAGCCTTTTGAATCAATCAATCAAACGTTCATTTATTTATTCGTAAACATAGGTATACAATGACGTCATCTTATAATATTAGAAACACTATGTTTCACCAATTCGGTATACGAAATAGCTGCTCACCATCTCCTGTAGGTCTTGTAGGGTTTCCGCCAAGATGACGATGTCGTCTGCGAATCGTAGGTGTGACATGTACTCGCCATTAATATTGATTCCGCGCTTTCCAATTTACCGTTACGAACATGTTCCGAAAAATAAATATATTATACATTAACATGAATAAGAATAAGAATATTTTTATTTGCGTGAATAATGGTACAACACTAATGATACAAAATATAAATGAACTCATAATTCACCAAAATCTGGCATGCAAACATATTAACAAATAAGAGATAATTATTGGATTATTATATAAATATAAATTACTATGATTACAACATTTATTAATAAAATAAAATAACTGGGTTACAACACTCGTTAGAATGAGTCAAAGTATTCAATGATTGAGTAAAAACTATTTTTAGTTAACCATTTTTGAAAACTAAGAACGAAAATTGGTTTGAACTATACCCGAAACTGGAATTCAAGACCAAAAAAACTACGACGACGATACGTCACTGTCTAATCTCTCAATGTCACTTATGTCATTGTCAAATCAAGTTTTGATGGTTTTGCCAACCATTTTGTTTTATGCTTCTTTTTTTAGTATAGGCTGGCACAATTCATGACAAGGAATTTCTCAAAAAAAAACTAAATTACAAACTTTATTTTAAAATGAACTAAAATTGATAATTATTTTTGTAAAGAACTTAAACAAATTGAAATACCCATGAACACCCACGAAAGTGTGGCATAGACTGTATGGAAAAGTTAATAAAACCATCTTTTTATTAATTGCTTTTATTTATCTTCATCTTCACCATAACTAATTTCAGAATCTCTGACTACGTAATCTTAGTCGGTCACTTATATTTTATGTATAATAAAGTTTTCCACCTCTCCAGTAATTAATTCGTCCAGTTTTGCACATGTTTTCGATTTTAGGTATTATTAAGCGAAATGACTCGTAAGGAAAATTGTTAAGTGATACTTTAACAAAGTAGGTAGTCGAAGTCAGTCAACCTACGGATTCTGTCGAGATTACTCTTAACGAACTCTAAACAAATGTTGAAAACGATGTAATTCAAAGATTCTTATATAAATATCACTTTGCGGCACCTCACTGCACGAAACAACAACATGTAAATTCAAATGTTGTACCAAATGTTATTAACTCCTGAAGTGACACAAGCTCAATACCAGCTTTTCAACATTACGAATGATTAAGTTTTTATTAAAGCGTCTTGTATTTAGGTAAAAATAAGTCAATAAAATTACTTTTTTAAATAATAGAATTTAAATTACCAATAGATAAATTTTGTTAGAGTATGTTTTTAGAAAATAGGTACATACTATTGTACGATCATTTTATTGCAGTAGCAACATTGTAGTAACTTTTTTGGTCTTGAATTCCAGTTTCGGGTATAGATAAACGAATAGTAAGTTGTTTTTTTAATACGTTATAAACCGCTCCCTTCCATAAATATCTTACTTGCTCCTACGGAACCCATGGGCGGTCCGACTCGCACTTGGCCGGTTATTCACTTCCCGGCCCTTCAGTACCTAAGGCAAAAGTGTCCATATTATTAATTATTGCTGTAAACGAACCTAGTCTAAGTGCTTTTATTGCTTAAGTGTGCAAATAAACACATGAGCGAAAATGCCTAGGGATGTCGACGGAGCAAAAAATTCGCTTAAAATTTTCGTCTTAAAACTAGATTTTTCACTTCATTTTGCTCCGTAGAAGCACTTAGCCTTAACTTTATTCTATTAGTCAGTAAGTGATGGAAAGAGTAAAGCTGGAGTGCACTTTGTGAAAAACACAGCCTAACCACTGACGATCTAGCCTTTTTAGGGTTTCGTAGCCAAATGGCAAAAAACAGAACCCTTATAGACTCGTCATGTCTGTCCGTCCGTCTATATGTCACAGCCACTTTTCTCCGAAACTATAATATTGAAACATGGTAAATAGACGTATTTTGTTAACTGCATTACGATTTTTACACAAAAATTGAAAAAAGTAAAAAAAAAATGGGGGTCTCCATACTTGAAACTGAAACTCAAAATTTTCTTTTTCATCAATCCTATACATGTGGGGTATTTATGGATAGGTCTTTAAAAATAATGTTGAGGTTTTTAACATCATTTTTTTCTCAACACAATACTTTGCGCAAGAGACGCTCCCAAAGTGGTCAATTGTGTCGTCGCCCCCCCCCTCCCTCTAACTTCTATAATAAATGAATACGATGTACATTACTACAAAAAAAATACGATGTACATATCATAAAAACTAACTACGAAAATTGGTTTGAACTAGATATAGTGAGTAGTTTTTTTAATCCTTACTAATATTATAAAGGCGAAAGTTTGTTTGGATGGATGTATGGATGGATGTTTGTTCCTCTTTCACGCAAAAACTACTATACGGATTTTAATGAAACTTTACAGTAATGTAGCTTATAGATCAGAATAACACATAGGCTATAATTTATAAAGATATCTATAAGACCTTGCTTTTATTCGAATTACACGCAGACGAAGTCGCGGGCAAAAGCTAGTACGTTATAAACAATTTACCTTCCATATATCTTACTTGCTGCTATGGAACCCTTCATGGGCGAGTACGACTCGTACTTAGCCGGTTTATTCTTCTTCGATCGAGACGGTAGGATACTGGTTCAGAACTCGCCGTACGTATGGCGAGTTCTGAACCACTATGGGGGTCGTCAAAAAAATCAAAATCAAAATAACTTTATTGTTAACTACAGATAGTTGTTACATTGTGTGGGCCTCTTCTTTTAAGTTTGGCAAACCTGTATTAGAAGAGACCCCTCTCTTTAGTAAACATTAGTAAACTGTAGTTGGGTACAAAGAAGAACTTATAATAAATTGAATTATGTTCTAATCCATTTATGATAATAAGAAAATGTTAAATAGAATTTGATAAATTAAATGTTATGATTATTAATTAAAAAATAAATAAATGTGAATATTAAATTATTGTAATTACGTATAAGATACACTTACATATTAACAAAAATACATGATTTTAATAATATAACCTATTTATAATATGTAGAATAGAATATAATGTTTATTATGTATTGTTTCCCTTTCTCTAACACCAAAATATCAGTGTGAATTGTTAGTTAGGAGGCCCTCCACAATTTCGTAGTTTTGCAATTTTAACCATGTTGTTGCTTTCTTTTTACATGCGAAGTATGGTAATGAACTGAGGTTTAATGTTTTATTTAATTTATTATATATAAACACTGATTGTCGTGGTTCTTAAAAGAAAAAATAATCTTGATTTAATTTAGGTCCATACAGAACACTTATGAATGTCAAAATAGGTACACACATAGGTTTTACCGTAGAAGAGCCACGTTTCGGCATTTTTATGTATTTTTTTATAAGATAAGTGGCAGACGAGCAGACGGATCACCTGATAGTAAGCGATTGCTCGGCCCAAGGACACCCGCGACACCAGTGGGGTTACAAGTGCACTGCCAACCTTTCAACCCCCCTTTCCCCCAGATTGGGTCCCCGGTACCCACACTCACGCAGCGAAACACAGCATAGTGCTGCTTCACGCTGGTTTTCTGTGAGGCCGTGGTATCACTCCGGGCATATTTGTAGGTCGAAGTTAATTATAAATTACTAACATTGTAATGTTACTAACACGAATAGACTAAGTTGTCTGAAACAAATAAATATTAACTCCAAAACTCCACTCGGCAAAATGCGCTGTTTGACGCTGGTTTTTTGTGAGTCCATGTTTCACTTTGGTCGCGCTGGCCCATTGCTGCCGAAGCCATTTTTTTATGCTAGAGGCGACAAACGAGCAAGCGAGTCAGCTGATGGAAAGTAATCAACCCATGATCATCCGCAAAATTAGAGAGATCGCTAATATGTTACCGGCCTTTTTAAAAAGGATCTTCTCTTGAAGGTCTTTAAGTCGTAGCCATCCGGAAATACTCCCACAGCCAAATCGTTCCACAGAACTGAGGTACGTGGTGGAAAGTTCCGCGAAAAACGCACAGTGTTAGACCGCCATCAATGTATGGAAACCTTTTAGCCGTAAGATACATAAATGTTTGTGTCTATATACGAATACCGGGACCGATTCCAAATACGGATGCAACCTTGATGGCTCTGTGGTCAGAGCGCCTACAACGAAGTGGCATTCACGAAGAAGCTTCCTTCTTCATCTTCGTCCCTGTCAAACGCGCTGTTCGTCTCTTTCATCATCGTCATTTTAGCCAATCTACGCCCACAGCGGAACATAGGCCTCCCCTAATGTTCTCCACATACATCGGTCCTGTGCCACCCGCATCCAATGGATTCCCGCGACCTTCACGAAATCATCGGTCCACCTTGTGGGAGGCCTGCCACGGCTGCGACTTTCTGCACGTGGCCGTCACTCGAGGATGCTTCCGCTCTAACGGCCGTTTGTGCCCTGCCGATTTCCACTTGAGGCATGCAATCCTTTGGGCTATGTCTGTGACCTAGTTCTCCTGCAGATCTCATCATTTCTGATACAATCACGCAAAGAGATTCCGAGCATAGCCCTCTCCATTGCTCTCTGGGTGACTTTGAGCCTCCTTAACCGGCACATTGTAAGCGGGCACGTTTCGGTACCGTATGTCATCACTGGCAACACACACGCATTATCGGATTTCATCCGTAAACAAGAATATACCTGTGTAAAGTATATTCTTGTTTATTGAGGGATTCGTTATAGACCTCCATGTTTTGGCTCGAAACATGAAAGTTTTCGTGCCAAGCCTCGGATACCTACCATCAATATTGTGATTAAGCGACTTTGAAAAGGATTTTATAGACTACATTCTCTCGTAAAAATGCCCAAAGTTAATAAAACCGGCCAAGTCGAGTCGCACTCGAGCACGAAGAGTTCCGTATAGACTAAACAACAGAAGGTACACAAAGGCGACCCGGTTGGATCAGTGGTAGTGAACGCTGCCTCTTCAGCGTCGAACCAGCGGTAGATGATAATATGTGTACATATATTGACCTTCATAAGTGTTCTGTATTGACCTAAATTGAATAAAGAACTTTTATCTATATCTGGTGCAAGGGTGCGTGTTCGATCTCCGCACGGTACAAACATTTGTGTGCATGAACATGTTTGTTTGTTTTGGTCTGGGTGTTTTCTTTGTATTATAAGTATTGTTAGCCGAACAAAAATCGGATGGCTAAACATCACTAGTCGATACCCCATCCCTAGTGGCGTCTGTCACTCGAGCTGTCAGATTCATTGTAGATTTTCGCGCGTGCTGATATTTGTTATTAATTTATCGCTATTATAATTTTAAACCTATATATTTGTAATTCTGCTGCTAGGTTTAGGTTCAAAGAAATTTATTCTCAAAAGAAATTTATAATTCACTTATAATGAGAAATACAAGCGAATATTTAATTAAATTAAAGTAACGATATGATTAAATCCCTCGCCAACCCGTTTGCCAAGCGTGGTGAGTATGGCAATCACCCCTCATGTGATTGAGGGAGGCCCGTGCCCCAGCAGTGGGGACTTAAATGGGCTGATGATGATGATGATGATGATGATTAAATATCATCGACCGGCACTCTTTTCCAAAATGTGTTGCTTGAGTTTGTCGGCTCATCGGGTAACTCATTAAATTAAGCTGTTGGTTTTGATATCCGTAACGCAGGTGCTTGAGCTATCTATCTCGGAGTCAGATCAATGTAGGTATGTGATGTTGTGAAATATTTAATAGTAAAAAAGGACATTATCTTTTTTTGGTTCGAATGCCGCCCAGAAACATTTTTTGCGGTATTCTGTAGTACTTGCCCCCCTGAGTACCAATGCATTACTATGGCATCAAAGCTGTAGGGCTATCCTAGGTTTTATTTGAAGTCACAAATCAACATCTTCATACATTTTCAGTGAATTCGTTATGCCAAAACTTGACATTTGAACATCAGGCATGGGGTGTAGGGATATTCGATATATGTACATCGATGTATTGAAAAGATCGATGTTTATAATGCGATACATCGAATCGATCCGATGTTATGAAAGCTATCGTTATACTCGATGTATAGATGTTTTCTCATAAAACATCGAATCGATGATAACCGGTTTATGTCACAAAAACTCAAGTTTATGTAAATGATTCAATAATATTTAAAACTAATATTATTATTTTTTGACAATAAATTACAGTTTACCTAATTTTTTTTATAAAAATTTCGAAAATATAGTCATAATAATAAAATCCTGTCCTGTGTAAAGTAATAATATGTACGATAGATTGATAGATATGAGTGTAGATTGTATAACAAAGGAAATGCAATCTATTATTTTATGAAAGATGAAAATATAAACTGTAATAAAATACAAAAATTTTCACACTGAAAAGATGACCTGTTATGAAAGGCATTTTTGACATGACTTTAGCTTTGCAATATAATTAAGTATAAATAAAAAGATAATATTTTATAAATAAAAAGTAAACTCGGTGTTTAAAAAACATCGATGTTTTCATCCGATACATCGAAAGACATCGATGTACAGTTTTGATGTATCGAATCGATCAAAACATCGATTTTTTTCAAAGTGGACACCCCTAGGGGTGTCCTTACAGAATACAGCAATGTTTTATTCTGGCCGGCACTTTCACAAAATGACACAAATTGACACTTGACTAAAAAGTATAAAAGTCCGAAGATTCATGTTGTTTTTTGCATCGGAGGCCCTTAAATATTTATTATATGGCGGCAACAGAAATATGCAAAATTTCGGCTGTTTAGCTATCGTGGTGGCTTGAGATATAATCTGACACCTGTGTGACAGACAGACGATCGGATAGGCAGCGAAGTCTTATTAATAGCACAGTATAACAAAGCTCTTTGTCAAACTATATTAATAGGGTACCGTTTTTCCATTCGGGCGTGGAACCCTTAAACCATACGTTTTGTGATTGGTTCAGAAAATTGGGATCTTAAAAAGATGATATTGATGATCCTGATTCACTCTCCCTTTGATGTTATTATAAACTAACTTTATTGAAGGGCCCGAAGAAGAATTTATGTTCCTAACTTTTTGGTTCAAATCGTTATATATTTTTATAAACTATGCTAAAATATATTAAAAATAACAATCTGAAAACAAAAGAACTTAGGTATTTACTTTCAAAAATGATTAAATTTAACAAAACTGTAGCTGACACCTTAAGGTAGGGCACACTAGCGACAACCGCCTAGTCCGCCGTATAGGCGGACATCCGCCCGGGGAATATCGTGGAGGGAGGCTTTGGCTGTATCACCATGATATTCCCCAATATGGGCGATGAAAGAGAACCGCAGGGGGTTTAGTGGGTATGCCTTTGCCTGGCTTCTCCTTGGGAAAAGCCCCCCGCCAAAGGAGAGCCCCACATAACCCGGCCACCCCCCGGTGGTCTGGTATGCATAAGGTAGTCGGCTCATCTCTTGAGCCGGCGGCATTCACCCTTCGAAACAAAAAAAAAAAAAAGGGCACACTAGCGACGCCAATCAATTTTAAGTTTTAGCTGCTAAACTCAAAGAATCACTCACCCCTGGATTTTTGAAATATCATGCCATTCCGTCGCTCCGTTTTGCGGTGAAAGACGGACAAACAGACAAACAGACACACACACTTTTACAATTATAATATTAGTATGGATAATTGCCATGTGGTCCCCGGCAGAGCAGAATAGGCCACCCTCACTCTTACCGTGGTGTCGTAAAAGGCGACTAAGTTAAAGCTGCTGGCATTATCATCAGCACCCAGAGGAGGAAAACTCTGCATTTATATCTAAAGCCTCGCCAACCCGTCTGCCAAGCGTGGTGAGTATGGCTATTACCCCTCATGTGATTGAGGGAGGCCCGTGCCTCAGCAGTGGGGACTTAAATGGGCTGACGATGACGATGATGATGGATAATAAATATTTTTACGAGCTACTCGTACAGTGCAACTCAGCAGCGACACACGTGCAGTGCGCCCACGGATGAGTGCGCCTGACCGATGGACCGTCTTCGTGCAATATTGGAATAGGGGCTCCCATTCCAATATTACTCCGAAATTGACACCACGAGCCCAATCCTCGTGCTTGTGATATTTTCATACGACATATGTCACTAATACATAGTTTTTTGGTATGGTTTTCAGGTGATATCCGCCATGTTTCCAAAATCTCACGAGCACGAGAATTGGGCTCCTGAATCTTAAACTACACGTAAAAGTTATATTCTTTATAGAAGAGGTTTTTTATTTATTCAGAATACATTTGAATTCTGATGTCATTTTCAGAGTAAAAATTTAATACTCAAATATTTATTTGCATAATTTTAGGTTTTACAATACATATATTATTTGTAAAGAACATTTGTTTCACTAAAATTGTACTAATTCTTTAGTATGACAATTTTGAAAGTCACATCACAATGAATTACTTGGGTGCATACGCGGATTCGAACCTAGACACACGCCATCGCTCTTTTTAAGGTGACGGGTAGGGCACACTAGCGACGCCAAGTTATTTAAATCGTTAACAACTAAACCTTTTAAATCTTTTTAAAAATTTAGAAACTGTAGCCTCTCGGATAACACTTATGCTATTTATTTAATACTTATACTGAACTTTTGGGTCTGCTTTTGTACTCGAAATTTTTAATTACCGCCAAAAACGGCCACTTATGGCGTTAATCCATATTTCGAGTGCAAAAACAGATCAAAAAGCAGTGCACAATTATTAAATATAATAGTATATGTTTGCTTAGAGACTGTCGCTCTTGCTTAAAAAAAATCAGGTTTAGTAGCTAACAATTTAATCGATTGGTGTCGCTAGTTAGGGCTACCCTTCCCTTAAGATCAACTTTTGGTTATTTCTAAATAAATATTGAATTAGGTCTGACTTGTAAAGATAGTTGTTAGTGTGGAAATGAATAAATAAAAATAAATAAAATTTAAATCCTAGTAACAATAACCATGCATGAATGCTTAAACTTATGATTTTGTAATTTTATTTAATTTAATTTTGTCGCGGAGAAAATGTTAAAATTTTATTTATTTATTTAATATAATTGTACGGGATAAACCCAATTACATAATTATACAAAATTAGCTCTTATTGTATTTATAAACACATATCACTTTTATTTACTAAAGACTTAACATTATCTGTAAATATGTCTAGTTCTGGATGCAATTTTGTAACCCTTAAAAAAGAATAAGCACAAATAGGGCACGGAACCAGTGTCCGTGGAATTCAATGTATATTAAAAAAAATGGAATAAAACTTGAGCGTCAAACAATTCGATTGTAGTTCATCACGCCGAGGCTGTCGATATTGAATTGCCTCTCTCCAAAACTTGCAAATATTTGCTACAGCGTCAGTTAGTTCCATCGGACAATTTATTCGGGGGCGAGTTGATTTTAGTTCGAATATTAATGGAGAAGCTTGCATTTGTTAGAATCGAGTCTGGAGTAAAAGTATAATTTTAAGACTAACGTTAAAAATAAATAAAATTTAATGAATGAATATTGCATTTATTTCGACACACATAGATAAAACCGAAGAAAAACAGACTATGTATGAATAATATAAATAATGATGATAACAATATTTAAAAAAAAAAGATGTTAAACATACATAAAAACAAAACAATAATAATAAGCACATTAAAATACAAAGGTTATTTGTGAAATGATTATGACTAAAGTATCAGCCTATATACTGTCCCACTGCAGGGCAAAGGCCTCCATCATAGAAATCAAGTCATCGCTACTATGATGGGATTAGGCTTAATCTCCACGCTTGCCAAATGCGGATTGGTGATCACAAACCCGAGCTATGTTCGAAAAATTCGAAACATACTTTTTCGCTCGACCCGGGAATCGAACCAAGGACCCCGAGATCACGATCCGGTACTTAAACCACTAGACCAAGAAGACGTTCATTATAAATAAAATAAAATAAGAATGATGTATTCAGAAAAACACCATTACAAGAAAAAATATAGGACTGTGTGTGTGTGTGTGTGTGTGTGTGTGTGTGTGTGTGTGTGTGTGTGTGTGTGTGTGTGTGTGTGTGTGTGTGTGTGTGTGTGTGTGTGTGTGTGTGTGTTGTATGCTTGTGCATGTGTGCACACAGACACCCAGCGTCTGTGTGTGTAAGAGTTGTATACCTCGAAGTGTGGTGATTATGTCTAAAGTGATAAGTGATGTATTAATATTTAATTTCGATAATGTATAGTGTGACCGCGATCAGAAGGCACTTCAATGACATTAACAGGGGGGCGTTGTACATTATTTTTATGGGAAATTGTCAAAACAGCATTAGTTCCGACTTTTGCCACGTGCCAAGTAACTGTAGGGGGACTATAGTCGAGACCAGATAAAGAAAATTTTAATGTACAGTCGAGGTCAAATATATTTTTACATTACAATGTTACAAAAAGATCTTTACATTTAAACATTGATGCCGTATGGTGTGTCAAATACTCGTTTACGTGATACATGACACATTTTTCACTGAAATTGCCCAATACATGTTTACGCTACTTCTCATTATATGGAAGTTGACATGTTGTCAGACTTAAAACGTATCTATATTAACATATCTTTGACCTCGTCTGTACAAGACAATAAATATCACGCCCCGACTCTGTTTTCAGCGGGTTCCCCGTGTGTCTGTTTTGGTACTGTGAATAAGGTATTGACAGCATAGAAAGAGGCATACGTTTTCTTGTCCGAGAGAAGAAGAAAGAAAAGAAAACTAAATCATAATTATCCGGGACAGAAATTGTTGATCTGATTAGAATAGAGTCGTGACTGAAGTAAGAATAATTTTGAAATGTGAAAAAAAAAGATAAACCTAAGATTAAATAAAACTAATTAAAATAAAGCGTGGCAATCATCGATCAACTGACAAGCGCCCGGTAGGACGCGCAAGTTATCGCTGGATAGACCGGGTCGAAAAAGATCTTGCCCACCTACAACCGCTGAACCAGCGACAGGTGACCGAAATAGACCGGAATGGCGAAATCTGGTGTCGGAGGCCAAGATCCACGTTACTATTTTTTTTTATGTGATATGTGGTCCGCCACCGAACAGATGCATCATCCGATGGTAAGCGATTGCAGCCGCCCATGGACACCAGCAACACCAGTGAAGTCACAAGTGCGCTGCCAACCTTTGAACCCCAATTTCCCCCAGATTGGGCCTGCGGCACCCACACTCATACAGCGAAACACAGCAAAGCGGTGCTTCACGCCAGTTTTCTGTGATACCGTGGTATCACTCCGGTTGAGATGGCACGTTTGAAGCGTCCTGAATCCTGTTTGAGTCAAATTTGGAGTTTCGAGTTTCTTCTTCTTTAGCCTGTTTCAACTACTTGAGAGTAAGCCTACTTCAGCATTTTCCATTCTTCCCGGCATTGAGCTTTTTGCATCCAGTTCGAGCCAGCAACCCTCTTCACGTCGTCTTTCTCTTCTTCTTTGTGAGATCTTCCTCTTCTTCTTTTTCTTTCTTCTCTTCTTCTTGAGGTCTTCCTTGCGAGCGTTTGTTTCAACATGGCTACCAATCAAGAAGACGCTTGCACCAAGATGCTTTATTGCGGGCGACATGTCCTGCCCACCTACACTTTAAGTGAGCCACTCGAGTTTTAACCTCATCATCATTTCAGCTATTAGACGTCCACTGCTAGACATAGGCCTCCCCAATGGTCTCCACACAGATCTGATCTCTTTATTGAACATCTAATTATGCTAGATGTTGGCAGTATGTACGCACTTATGACCCTTTCTTTTTTTTTAGTCGACATGCAATTGTAAACTCTCACTTCTTTCTTTTCGTTCTTCTAGTATTGGTTGGTATTATTAGTATTAATTCGTTGGTAATGGCAATTGTGAATTTGGGCTCTGAACTCCTACCGGATATTGAGTTTGTCAAGTACCTAGGTACTTCTAGGAAATCCTAGAATTTAGCTTAGATAGAAGGCTCACCTGGGCAAACACATACGTAGGAAAAGAGATGAGATCTATGTGAAGTTTAAGAACGAGCTATGGCTCATGGGGAGAAACTCCAGCGAAAATGCGTCTCATCATTTCAGCCAATAGACGTCCACTGCTGGACATAGGCCTCTCCCAATGTTCTCCACACAGATCGGTCCTGTGCCACCCGCATCCAATGGATTCCCGCGATCTTCACCAGATCGTCGGTCCACCTTTTGGGGGGACTGCCACGGCTGCGACTTACTGAACGTGGCCTCCACTCGAGGACCTTTCCGCCCCAGCGGCCGTGTGTTCTCCTCGCTGTGTGCTTGCGCAATGAGTTTTAGCCTATCATTACTAAAAGCCACATAGCCTTTGTTGACCAACATACGCCGGGCCGCATACTGATGGACGTTTCGTTCAATTTACAAGAATTAGTTGTGGTGCTGAACTGTACCTGAATTCTGCCACCGAGATTGATTTTGGCGTATAATTTTACTTTGAATAAAGTCGTGTACGTGAAACTATAAATTGTTTATCGTATGCAGTGTTTACTTGAGTTGATTAATTTACAAATTACTTGTAATGCTCATCTCAGCATGTACGAGTAATTCCCAGTTGCATCGTAAGCTTGCGCAGTGGAGCCCAAGGTACGCTTGAACGATGATCAAAGATTTGGGGAGTCTGGTAAACTATGAAGTAATCATTATGGTATGGTAACTATCGCCTGCGGTGTTTCCGGACCGATCATCATCATCAGCCCTTTTAAGTCCCCACTGCTGGGGCACGGGCCTCCCTCAATCACATGAGGGGTAATTGCCATACTCACTACGCTTGGCAGACGGGTTGGCGAAGGTTTTGATATAAATGCAGAGTTTTCCTTCTCTGGGTGCTGATGATTATGCCAGCAGCTTTACCTTAGTCGCCTTTTACGACACCTCGGTAAGAGTGAGGCCGACAGGTGCGCCCTGTGACATTTTTGACGTGACAGGTGTCTATGGGCGGCGGGAATCGCTTACCATCAGGTAAATAAAAAGACATCGCCGGCTCACCTTTGTGAAAGGAAAATTGATTTATTTTTTGGCTGCTAAACCGGATCTACATTTAACAATTGCGGATCGGAGACTAGGCCAACCTGTCTATTTTTAAATAATTGTGCTCTATTTTTTGATCTGTTTTTGTACTCGAAATATTTAATTACGACAGTGGTCGCTTTTGATGTTATTTTAATTCACGTTCAATTTTGTATTTTGTGTTGCCAAATTGGTTGCAAATATTGAATTTAGATCAAGTTTAGAAGAAGTTTAAATTATTGGCGGGGCAATGCACACTAAGGCGACACCGTGACGATACTAGCGCCGCCAAGTAATTTATATTGATTGTAGCGAATAAGAGATGTTTTTTTAAAGTGAGCAATCAATACCTTTTTTTTTACCTACTTTAATTAAACATTTTTGAGACAAACTTATGTAGGTAATAATTTCTTTCTGTAAGTAAGATTAATCTTGATAATTGCTAAATGTGGCCACTTTTAGCAATTATGGAGATATGATGGAGGCCCAATCCGAGAGAAACGTGGGATTAAAGGTTGGCAGAGCATTTGTGACTACACTGGTGTCGCGGGTGTTCTTGGGCGGCGGCAATTGCTTACCATCAGGTGATCCGTCTGCTCGTCTGCCACATATCACATAAAAAAAATGTGTGCGGAGTCGCCTTAAGTGGAACCAAACTTGCTTGATCGTTGTTACATATTTAGGAACAATCGAAAACATGCAGGTTTCCTCACGATGTTTTCCCTCACCGCCAAGCTTCTGGTTAGAAAATGAAATGATTTTTACTAAACAAGCAAATGTATTTCCAACATTATTAATAATAATTATAGCCATAATGATTACGTTCACGAATTTCATGAAACTCTTCGAAAATAAACGCGAATTTAATTAATCTTTCAACTCGTTCAAAACCGCAGCTTCTGTTCAAAAGAGCATCACAATTCCATTACTTCTGCCTTGGAAACAAATACGGCTAAATTAATCCTTATATCTGCAACAAATAAATTATTTAAATCCAAGAGCGGCCATCTCACTCGCCTTGTTAGGGCGTTTCAATCCAAAGTTGAAACACTCCGCCTCCCTTGTCTCGTTACGGTGTTTCAGTCCAAGTATTAAAGTTTGAATCACTTTGTCGAGTTTGCCGAATGGTCGAGTATAGGTTTGCTGTAAGGTGTGTACTGCAGATTTGTTTCTGTGTTAAAATCGAAATTAGTGTTGCAGAACTATCAATAGTTTCCCTATCGATAGTTGACCTCGAAAAACATTAAGACTATCAAAGCCGGCGTCTCGTATCCCTCTTGAATAATTGAATGTTGTATTAAATTACAAGATAGTTTTGGACGCCTACCGAGTGTACTGTTATGAAAATTTATTTTAAGTGTATAAAGTGTTGAAAATATTTTTTTATACTTTTTAGTTCGTGGCTTTAAAGGGCGGTTTTTTTTTACTTTTACTATCGATAGATTATCATAGTGGACTATCGATAAGCAACACATTAATTGTAATAGCTACCGTATTAAGACTGCTATCGGTCTTCCGAATAAAATAAATAAATAAACACTAATTGAAATTATGTTTCGAAACGTAATGTTTTAATAACGTTTTAGTACTGTTTTAACTTTAAACTCTTAAAATGGTTACTTGCACTCAAAGAGGTATAATTTGATATTTAGGGGTCGCTACCGAGATTTAAAATTTATATTAATAATTCTCACAACATCTCATAGGTTGACATGATTCCGTACTAAGTAGCTTAAGCACTTGTGTTACAGATATCAGACAACAGAGGAACACTAATATATACTTAAATACATATATTACACCCAGACACCGAACAAACACAAGTGTTCATCGCACGAATGTTTGTCCAGGGTGGCATAAGAGGCAGGGACTACCAATTGCGCCATTCGGTCAGTCAAGATAGTATAGTCAGTCAAGATAATTATGAAATGTTTTTTTTATTCACCAACTATCTGTATAATATACAAAATTGTGAATGGAACTACTCAATGACATGACGCCCTGTCAGTCTAATTGTTTAAGTACCAGGCCTTGATCTCGGGGTCTTAAAAATAATGTTTCGAATTTTTCGCATATAGCTCTGGCTTGTGATGACAAATGATGGTGATGACCAATCCGCATTTGGCAAGCGTGGTGATTAAGCCTAATCCCATCATAGTAGCGACGTCGCCCCGTTGGTCTAGTGGTTTAAGTACCAGGCCGTGATCTCGGGGTCCTGGGTTCGATTCTTATGTTTATATTATGATTATGTTTCGAATTTTTCGAACATAGCTCGGGATTGTGATCACCAATCCGCATTAGGCAAGCGTGGTGATTAAGCCTAATCCCATCATAGTGGCGGTGACTTGATTTCTATGATGAAGGCCTTTGCCCTGCAGTGGGACAGTATATAGGCTGATACTACTAGCGATAACTTGATTTCTATGATGGAGGCATTTGCCCTGCAGTGGGACAGTATCTAGGCAATATCAATCTACCTTACACAATCACAATATAAAACTCTTTTATTTCCAAACAAGAATAAAAAAAAAGGTAATAAAAAAATATAAGCACCTACATACTTAGAGACCTATAAGAAAAGAACATACTCTTTTCTTAAAGGCCGGCAAGGCCTCAGTGACCTCACTGATCTTGATGGGCGGCGGTGATTACACACTATCAGGTAACCCGATTGGTCGTTTGTCGAAGAACAAAGTAAGAATAGCAAGCTTTAGTACTTTAAACGGTAGATCTGTTGCTGTCTTTTTAGGAAGTGACAGGGTTTTCACATTTCTCTTTGTTTTATAAAAGCTTCATGATACGAACAAAATGTGTTTCTACTTAGATCTTTCGCCGTTTTAGGGATAAATGATTGCTATCAATTTTGCAAATAAATGTTCCGAGAAAATTCTTACAAAAGACGACGCTAAGTAGGTATTTCGTGTCCTTACAATAAGTTTACGGCAAGTTCCTTATTGCCTATAACAAAATGCCGATATTTATGAAAAGAATTTTGCTATCGGTACGTGCTACGAACACAATATTAGATGAACTCTATGCGTGATGGATAAAGTCGCCGAATCCCTTTAGTCAAATTTTCCGATCGGAAAATATCATTTTTGTATTTACGCTTATCACGAAGATCCTATATGTTTTTACTAGTGGCCCGTCCTCATTTCCACTTTGAACCCCGTTTTAACCCTTATAGTCAGCCAGCTCATATCCCCTGAAAACCAGCGCCTCGGCATTATCTGTCTTGGCATTATGCTGAGCGTCACCTATTCGGCACAAAACATTTATTAGTCATGTGAGATTCAAATGTTATTAGTCATAAGTTTTTGTTTGCTGAATAAATATTTTGTATCTACCCATCTATATAGATTTTAGATTTATGAATAAAACGTACTCTTTCATTCTCAAAAAGAATACGTCGTGTACGACATTATAATAATATATTTCGATTTTAAGTCTACATAAACATGTTTATAAGTCGACGTTTCGGCTATGTTTACTTATAATTGCTGTGGAAACGAAATAAAATTTATTTTTTATATAAAGCATGATTATGAACACTATGAAGTGTCATGTCGACTCAAAAAGGTATTGTTATTCTTGAGAAATATACATGTATGTTTAGGTATGCATACCTACTATAAAAATATACTTAATTATTTACGGTCTTATTAATAATAATTAGAACGGTGTTATAAAGCACTTTTCACTTATTAAAAAAAAATGTATATGTTTTTTTGTTTTAAAGGTCAAAACTACTCTATAATACCGATTTAGCAAAAGGTTTACCTATTAAACGTTTATGAATAAAGTCCTTAAAATACAAATGCTGGTAGAAAATTATATCAATAATTGATCCTTTTTTTTTTTTTGTTGACCCAGGAGAAATGCGTTACGCATACCCATCCGTCTGTAAACGGATGGGTTATGTCGGACTCTCCTCTGGCGACGGCTTCTCCTAACGAGAAGCCGGCCTTAGGCATACCGACTAAAACTCCTGGGACTCTCCCTCATCTGTCCATGAGTGGGCGAGTGACATGGGGCCAAAGCTCGGAGCCTCTCACCACGTCGCCCCCCGGACAGGGACGCCCGCCTACACGGCAGGCACGGCGCTTCTCCCCCCGGGGTCGGGGGGAGGGATGGGGACAGCCGAGAGAGTCGTGCCGTCCCCACCAGGCGTAGGAGGAGGTCCGTGCAATGCCGGTGGTGGGGTTACAGCCCCACGCACCAGCGAACCTGCTCCTCGCAGGGGAAGGAGACGCAAGTATTGGCGTCGTCTCCTCCCTCTACGTGCCTTGCGGATCGCGGGGGCGAGAGGGTCAGCCTCTCGCTCGCGTTCCGCCGCCTCCTTCGCCTCCATCACATGCTCGCAATATGCGGCAAAGGCCTTCCAAGCATCCTCACTCGCTAATATAGCTCTCGCTATATTAGAGAGTGAGAGGTCCTGGTCGACCTTTGCCACCAATGCGTGGCGAGCCTGTGCCCACGGCGCACACACTGCCAAGGTGTGCTGCTTTTAAGTTAAATCAAGAATGTTTTTTGCATAAGCCTTTGATACATTTCACTTACAAGAAATCGCACGTTATATCATTCAGAAGTCGTTAGGAAACCTACCTCAACGTGACCTCTTTTCTTATGACACTTATTATTTCCATCACGCACCGAGTTAGGCGTGGGCAAATGAGAACTAACGATCCGGAAGGAGTTCCTCAAGGCACAGGTTTCGGCCCACTTTTAAATTACTTACCGGCGACGGTGCTAACTCTTGCTAATGATGCTTGAGCATGAATATTGATGAATTGCGATGAAGTTTTGCCTCTTTTGTGGATTTTGATACGGTCAGGTTTATAAAGCCACTTTATTATTAACCTTACATTTTGACAAAGGACTTGGGAATATTACAAAAGCTGAAAGAGTTGTAGTACTCGAATACTAAGAATTTAGTCTTGGGAATGAGAGACGTGGGGAAAAAATCTAGCTTGAATATCTCTTATGAATTAGTTTTTGGCACGGCTGACAAGACTGTCAACTTGCAGACTTCGGATTGATTGGGACTTTTGTAACCTCAGGTAAATGATACAATCAGGTATACTATAAAATGTTGATTTGGTATGAAGTTACTTGGACGGTAAAAGTCATCAATGAGAAACCATAAACTCCATAACAAGTTTTTTTTATAGTATTATGAAGATGAATAGTGACAGAAATTTATAAATTTACTACTACTTCTGAGAAATATGTATATGACCTTGTATATGAACTTGGATCATGTTTCTCAAGATTAAATATTGGCATTCGTTTTACAACCCTTGACATCTTAGAAATAAATGGCTGGAAATATTCGTAAATAGCGTGAAATGAAGATCTCATCGGATCGTAACTCAGATCTGATATATATATATATTTTATATGTTAAGTGACTAGCAGGCGGATCACCTGATGGCAAGCGATTACGGCCGCCCATGGACACCCGCGACACCAGTGGAGTCACAAGTGCGCTACCAATCTTTAAGCCTCTCTTTCCTCCGGAAAGGGCCTCAGGTACCCTCATTAACGCAGCGAAACAAGCACAGTGCTGCTTCATGCCGGTTTTCTGTGAGGCCGTGGTATCTCTCCGGTCATGCCGGCCCATTCATGCTGAAGCTTGGCTCTGCTTCGGTTTAAACTAAATAAGGTTTCTCCCACGGTCCCACCGTTGATTATGAACGACGTTGATTGATATGGACCTCTAGATTTTATGAATATATTTGCGTAGTTTACTGTCTAAACTAGGAATTTTCTAAGAAACTGCTCCTAAATAAATATAAATAAATATTTCACAACATCACATACATTGATCTGAATCCGAAATAGGTAGCTCAAGCACCTGTGTTATGGATATCAGAATCAACAGCGGAATTACAAATATATATACATATAATACTTTTATTTTGTAAATACTTATAATACATACAAACACCCAGACCAATACAAACAGACATGTTCAGACAGAAGAGAATTTGTAAGCGTAAGAAAATGTGCCATATAAACGTTATTCTACTTTATTCTATTCTGTTCTGTTCTGTTCTTTTCTGTTAAGTTCTGTTCTGTTCTATTCTGTTCTGTCCTGTCCTTTTCTGTTCTGTTCTGTTCTGATCTGATCTGATCTGTTCTGTTCTGTTCTGTTCTGTTCTGTTCTGTTCTGTTCAGTTCTGTTCTGTTCTGTTCTGTTCTGTTCTGTTCTGTTCTATTTTCGTTACTTTTTTTATGTAATAGGTAGGCAGACGAACAGACGGATCACCTGATGGTAAGCAATTGCCGTCGCCCATGGACACCCGCGATACCAGTGGAGTCACAAGTGCGCTGCCAACCTTTAAACCCCCCTATCCCCCGGGTTGGGCCTCCGGTATCCTCACTCACGCAGCGAAACACAGCACAGTGCTGCTTCACGCTGGTTTTCTGTGAGGCCGTGGTATCACTCCGGTCGAGCCGCTACTACAAAGACAAAAAAGAAAAATGTCTTATTTTCAATAATGGCCAGTTTCAATAAGGCCTACCGTTATGGTAAATTACTCTTAAATATTCAAGCGTTAATCAAGATTGGCCTGTCCCAGTTACCAGGGGACAGTAACACCACAAAATATTTAATAGTATGTAAATTTTTCACCTCAAACCCTTGCGGTAAGGGTAGAGTTGTATTTATTAAATTATTTATTTAAATTAAGATCCTTGGAGATTAGAATCAACTGAAAACTGGTTGAGTGGGAGTCGAACTTGCGCACGATGGGTTGCGTGCCAAATAGGCAAAAGATGGCGGTATTTGTATTATAGCATTAGCACATTTATTTTAATTTTATTCTTCTTCTTCATCTTAGCGTGTATTTTCCGGTTGCATCCAAAGCTTTCGCTTTGAAGCCTAGGGTACCTATGCTATTTATTTTAATTTTATTATTAAAGTACACGCAAGCGATTGTCATTCCATACATGGGTCATCATCATCATCATCATCATCAGCCCATTTAAGTTCCCACTGCTGGGGCACGGGCCTCCCTCAATCACATGAGGGGTAATTGCCATACTCACCACGCTTGGCAGACGGGTTGGCGAGGATTTTGATATAAATGCAGAGTTTTCCTGCTCTGGGTGCTGATGATCATGCCAGCAGCTTTACCTTAGTCGCCTTTTACGACACCTCGGTAAGAGTGAGGGTGGCCTATTCTACTCTGCCGGGGACCACACGGCCCGTCAAGATGCGCGATTGTCATTCCATACCCATGGGTATGGAATGACAATCGCGCATCTTGACGGGTGGCGGTCTAATACTGTGCGTTTCTAACACGTACCTCAGTTCTGTGGAACGGTTTGGCTGCGGAAGTTTTTCCCGACGGCTACGACTTAGGGACCTTCAAGAGAACAGCGTACTCTTTTTCAAATAGGCCATCAACACATAAATTATTTCTCTGATTTCGCGGATGTTCATGGGCGGCGTTGATTACTTTCCATCAGGTGACTCGCTTGCTCGTTTGTCGACTTAACACAACCGAGTCCTCCACAATATTTTTTTTATAAATTTTCTACGGGTTTGTGTTTTCTGGGCCATATTAGGTATATCCTTAATCCTTATCATATTTTTTTTATATATAAATACACACGAATTGTCACTTTGTAATTAATTTGTAAATATAGGCCACGCTTTTTAGATTCATCGTCAGCCCATTTAAGTCCCCACTGCTGGGGCACGGGCCTCCCTCAATCACATGAGGGGTAATTGCCATAAACACCACGCTTGGCAGACGGTTTGGCGAGGGTTTTGATATAAATGCAGAGTTTTCCTTCTCTGGGTGCTGATGATCATGCCAGCAGCTTTACCTTAGTCGCCTTTTACGACACCTCGGTAAGAGTGAGGGTGGCCTCTACTCTGCCGGGGACCACACGGCCCTTTTTAGATTGGCTCCAATTAAAGGACTTGAAGATTTAATTTCGGTAAAACAAATAATAAAGCTGAACGAAAGGGAAAGATACGAATATACGGGAACATAAATAACTTAGGGTGTGGCACAATTATATAGCGCTGTCTCATGCTGAGTGATTTGGGGAAATATGAAAAAGGTCACCGGAGGCACAGTGAATCCAGTAGTACGAGTTAAGGGGCCGGCGACCAATGTATTTCCTATACAAACGTAATACCAAAATAATTTGCAATTTAAGGATATCTTGACCTTTCCTTACTGTTTCTCGGATTAAGAAAGTATTTATTTATGTCTCGGTTAACACCTGCTCTTAAAAATATTTACATATTTAACACTATATGCGATTACATTTCGTAAATGTATTGAAGTTAACGACCTAATTTCTGTCTATTTGTTTTATATTAAACACTCAATAATTATAACAATAATAATAATTCATTTATTTTCAATTATTTGAAACTCATTTACATTTTCGATTAACATTCAATATAATAAATAAATTAAAAATAATCTAAAACAATAAAATAAAATAAACATCATTAGTCACATTACATTAGAGTGGATTACATTGCATTAAACATTGTTTTGTTACAGAAAATCGATTGTAATCAAGTTTCATTCATCATTTTTGCTAGGTTCGCGAATGCACATAATTTTCTTATTAATTTCAAACACCTATCTTGCTGTTTATACTCGCACGTAAGGGTCGCGGATGGCGCGACAGAGATAGCGAGATGTTATGAACGGCGAAGCCGCCGCGAATTGAATTTGAATGACGCTCCGCCGAACTCTTAAGACGTGATCATAAAGGAATGCTGTGAAGGAATTGAAATATATGGCTAGGAAGCGATCATAAATATTTGCGAGATCCGATGCGTCGGAAAGGCGTACGCTCGTTTTTTGAAGGTCCCTAAGTTATAATAGCGCGCTTTGGAGCCCAAAGTAGTAGAGTAGACTAAAATTCAGGATTTGGAGAGTGTAGTGTATGTATAATAGATGTTTATTAGTTAATACTGTCGTCTCGAGTGACGTACCATGCAGAGGTAGCGGGGATTGGGTTGCCGACCGCCGCAGAGTGAAGTCGTGGTGCGTGTACTACCGAGCCGATATAGATAAGAGCTAATCAGGTGGTAAACAAAGCCACTACATAAACTGGCGACGGAGAAAATATACCGTGAGTTGAAATTATTACTTTCGTTAAGAAGGCTACGTATGCATGAGTCTTAACTACTGACATCTCATATAATTCACATAGAAATACACCTCGATAAATACTTGTCTACATACCTACTTTCTAAAATTGACATGGGTATTTTGATGCGACTACTATCGATGCGATAGATACCTACCTACCTAATACTCAACGAGTTTCGAAGCAAGCGCAAAATGCCTCGTGCATGAGTCATACTCGTACGGCGTTGCGTTGGAAATAATTTATCATTCTTTTGATTCTTATGTGATAATTATTTCGGTTAATTCATTTAATTTATTAAATGGGTTTTGAGTTTACATCACTACGAGTCACATTAGGAGATAAATGATGTAGGTAACTAGTTATTAATAACCAACGAAAAGCTTGAAAAAAAATATATATCTAACCTACATTTTAATGCTAAAAGATAATGAAAGGAGTAGAAAATATAGTTTTTAAGATGCACTTGTTTTTTCCTCGTCAACAATTAGGTAGGTACGGTACCCGTACATGTTAAAAAAAAAAAAAAAATTGTGATGATTTGACGACTGCTGTGATCGAGCGGGCTATGTACCGGTATCCAAGGTTTCGCCGCTCTGAGGTTCTGGGTTCGATTCCCGGTCAGGTCAAGTTTGAATAAATGATTTCCTAAATGGTCCTGGGTATGGAGGTTACCGGAGTACTAGTATTATAATAACTGTGCAAGGTGGGACCCCAAATTTCACTTTGATTTGTAAATAATATTTTACATTCTTCGTAGTGAAATTAATTGTTACTGGCTAAGGTGTTAAGATGTGTGAATTTCTTGTGTATGTTGTTACATATAGGCTGTTGACTTTCTTTCTAATAAAAATAATAATAATAGAAACCTAGGAAACCTTACCAATGTTCCTAACATTGAAAGACTAGGCATTAAATTGCCATTAAAACATAAATGAAGCATTAAATTGCGACTAAGTAAAATGGAAACTATGCATTGAATTGCGATGGAAAACTAAATAAAGCATTAAATTGCGATTATGTTAAGTTTATACTAGGCATTGAATTGCGATTGAAACATAAATAAAGCATTGAATTGCGATTAAGTTAAGCTTATACTAGGCATTGAATTGCGATTGAAACATAAATAAAGCATTGAATTGCGATTATGTTAAGTTTATACTAGGCATTGAATTGCGATTGAAACATAAATAAAGCATTGAATTGCGATTATGTTAAGCTTATACTAGGCATTGAATTGCGATTGAAACATAAATAAAGCATTCAATTGCGATTAAGTTAAGTTTATATGAGCATTGAATTGCGATTAAAACCTAAACAAGGCATTAATTTACAAACAAGTCAAATAAACTATAGGTACATTATGAATTGCGATTAGGTTAAATTGCATTTAATGCAGAAGTAGTAAAAAAAAAAATACAATTAAGACTAACTCGCAATGTTGTAAAGACGGAAAAGATTTAAATAATCAAATAGTATCCAACATGTTTTGATTGTTACCAGGTACCTTCATGTAGATATGGCAACTTACACTTTGGAAAAATTCGATTGCAATGGGGAAACGGGCTCAGTGTCTATAAGATGGGAACGTTGGAAAAGAAGTTTAGATATTTATTTAGAAGCGGCGTCGGTCGATACTGATCCAAAACGAAGAGCATGTTTGCTGCACTATGGAGGTCCGGAATTACAAGAGATTTACTATAATATTCCCGGTGCTCATGCCACTTCAAATGAAGAAAATAAAGGAAAACTTTTTGAAATCACTATTAACAAATTAGATGAGTATTTTGCTCCAAAGCAAAGTAAAGTATTTGAACGACATGTATTCCGGCTAATAAGACAAGAAGCAGATGAAAAATTCGAAAAATTCTTAGTCAGGTTAAGACAGCAAGCAACCAAATGTCAATTTTCAGATCTTGAGGAACACATTATTGATCAGATTACAGAAAAATGTTCATCAGACGAATTAAGAAAGAAAATTTTAAAAACAGGCGATTCCATGACTTTAAATGATATTATAGCTGAAGCAAAAGCGTTAGAAAATGTAGATAGACAAATAGGAAACTTTAACCAAAAATGTAATGAAAATTTAGAAGTAAATAAGATTCATACAAATTCAAATGATAGTAAAAACCGGAAAAGAGATGCTTGTGGCAGATGCGGGAGTTTTCGGCATCTTGCTCGAGATAAAACTTGTCCTGCGAGAGGAAAGTCTTGTTTGAAGTGCGGAATTATAGGACATTTCCAGAAACAATGTCGGACCAAACAAAAAAGGAAGTTACCAGAAGAACCAACAAAGGGTACACAAGCTAAAAGATATAAAAAGACTAATAATATCGAAGAAACAGCTAATGTCCAAACGTGTAATAAACAAGTAGATTATATCTTTAACATTGAATGTGACGCAATGATTACATGTGATATAGGGGGAACTAATGTTGAAATGCTAGTAGATTCCGGTTGTAACCATAACCTGATAACAGATAAAACCTGGGAAGTGATGAAGCAAAATAAAACTCACATTAAAAATCAAAATTCAAACCCAGACAAAAGTTTTATGGCATATGGGAGCACGAAACCGTTGAAACTGCTTGGATCCTTTGAAGCTAATATTAATGTTAGCAAGAAGACTCAAAAAGATATTACCTTCTACGTGATATCAGATGGTACACGTAATCTGCTGGGCAATTCTCAGCAATATCTCTTGGCATATTACAAATAAATGTGGACGTCAACCAAATACAAGTGGAACCATTCCCTAAATTCAAAGGCGTCCTCGTGGAAATTCCTATAGATGATTCAGTCAAACCGGTGTCCCAACCTTATAGAAGAGTACCCTTACCCCTTGAAGAGAAGGTAGACAGAAAGATTAAAGAACTACTCGAAAAGGACATAATAGAGGAAGTTAAAGGTCCATCAATCTGGGTGTCACCAATTGTTCCTTTATTAAAAGATACAGGAGACGTTCGTTTATGCGTGGACATGCGGAGAGCCAATGCAGCCATCAAGCGTGAAACCCATCCTTTACCGACGATGGACCAACTTTTGCATAAAGTTCGTGACGCCAAATATTTCAGTAAATTAGATATCCAAGATGCATTTCATCACCTAGAGCTGCATCCAGAATCTCGGCATATCACAACGTTCATAACAAGACGAGGACTTTTTAGGTATAAAAGAATGATGTTTGGAATTACTTGCGCACCGGAAATATTCCAAAAAACACTGGAGACAATACTTTTACAGTGCGATGGAGTCATTAATTTTATTGATGATATACTAGTATATGGAAAAGATTTACGAGAACATGATGAGAGACTACAGAAAGTACTAGAGGTCCTAAAGCAACACAATGTCTGTCTGAAAAAAGAGAAATGTAAATATCGACTGAGCAAGGTCCAATTCCTCGGACATGAATTATCGGAGAATGGAGTACGGCCTCTAGAAAAATATATTTTAGGCATCAAGGAATTCCGAGCACCTACCAATATCGCCGAACTCCAGAGTTTCATGGGTTTAGTGAACTACGTGGGAAAATGAATTCCTAATTTAGCAACGATTACGGAACCATTAAAAGATCTGTTGCGAAAAAAATCAGGGAGAAATGCCGATATAAAGGAACTGTGGGGTGAAAGACAGCAGAATGCTTTCAATAAATTAAAAGCTGCCTTGGTCGATATTCCCAATTTAGGTTATTACAATCCCGAAGACACGACTCTAGTGATAGCTGATGCTAGTCCACTAGCACTAGGCGCGGTATTGGTGCAGAGTAATAATCAAGGTCACAGAATTATCGCTTTTGGAAACAAAACACTTACTCCATGTGAGCGCCGCTATTGCCAGACCGAGAAGGAAGCGTTGGCTCTTGTATGGGCGGTGGAACACTTCCATATGTTCCTCTACGGGAAACAATTTGAATTGGTGACAGACCATAAGCCCTTAGAGGTTATATTTGGTCCCAAATCGAAACCTTGTGCCCGCATAGAAAGGTGGGTTCTACGTCTGCAATCCTATAAATACGAAGTAAAATACGCCCCTGGAAAAAGTAACATTGCAGATCCACTTTCGCGATTGTGTAAATTAACTGTAAGCTCATCAAAAGAGGAGAAAAACTATATCCAAAACGTAGTGGAACATATTACACCAGTAGCTGCTATATCCTTACAAGAAATCATGGCTGAATCTTTACAGGATGCGGAAATACAAAAAGTTAGAGATGGCCTATACAATGGTAGTTGGGATGAATCGGTTAAAACGTTTAAAATTTTTCAAAATGAACTATGCTTTTACGAAGATATACTTTTAAGAGGTACAAAGATTGTCATTCCAAGTAACTTGCGACAAAGAGTTCTAAAAGCTGCGCATGAAGGCCACCCCGGTATCGTTGCCATGAAGTCAAGATTGAGGACCAAAGTGTGGTGGCCCAAATGTGACAAAGAAGCGGAAAATCTCTGCAAGTCCTGTAAAGGGTGTACTTTAGTTTCTGCACCAAACCCACCCAATCCATTGAAGAGACGTGAACTGCCTTTAGAAGCTTGGGTGGATGTTGCTGTTGATCTGATGGGTCCCTTACCGAGTAACGACTATATATTAGTAGTAGTAGACTATTACTCGCGCTACAAAGAAATCAAAACATGCCGATCTATAACCAGCAATGAAATAATCAGTCTCTTAAGTGATATTTTTTGTCGTCTTGGTAATCCTGCATCTATAACAGCGGATAATAGAAAACAATTTGTTAGCCAAGAATTTAAACAATTCTGTGCAGACCGGAACATAAGAATATACAACACTGTTCCGTATTATCCCCAGCAAAATTGAGAGGTGGAGAGACAGAATAGGGATATCCTTAAGAGACTGAAAATTTCCCAGGCTGAGAAGAAGAATTGGAGAGAAGCTCTCCGGGATTACTTAGTCATGTACAATAGTACGCCTCATACCGTCACTGGGAAAACTCCATCGGAATTGTTATTTCGAAGACAATTTAGGGATAAATTGCCCATGTTGCGTGACATGACTGCTAATTCTGAAGATATAGAGATTAGGGACAGAGATAAAGAACAGAAAGAAAAGGGGAAGGAGTATACGGATAGAAAAAGACATGCTATGAGTTGTGATTTAAACGTGGGTGACAAAGTCTATGTAAAAAATATGTCTAAAAATAATAAATTAAGTTTGAATTTTGATCCTGTCACTCATACGGTTGAATCTAACAAAAATGGAGATATAGAATTAAAAAATGATGAAACAGGGCAGCACATTAGAAGAAATATAGTTCATTTAAAAAAAGTGGAAGGTGAATGGCGAGTTCTGAACAGCGAATTAACAGAAGAAGACCAAGAGTAGTACAGTAGTAAAAATAATGATTATAATTAAGATTGAAGGAAAATAATAAAACAAATTAATCTAGCATGCATTATTTTATTTAATTCATTTTAAAATCGAATTTAAAGCAAGGGAGAGATGTAGTGTATGTATAATAGATGTTTATTAGTTAATACTGTCGTCTCGAGTGACGTAACATGCAGAGGTAGCGGGGATTGGGTTGCCGACCGCCGCAGAGTGAAGACGTGGTGCGTGTACTACCGAGCCGATATAGATAAGAGCTAATCAGGTGGTAAACAAAGCCACTACAGAGAGTCTGGTAATTACAATGAAGGAACTGCCGTCTGTCCTTCACAACCCTTTAACAGGGGAACCAGACCAAGTTCTCCTCAGTTAACCTACTATCTTTTTCTTCATCTTACCGTGTAATTCCCGGTTGTGTCTAAAGCTGTCGCTTTGGAGCCGAGGGTATGCTTAGAGTCTAAGGCTTTTTCAACCGCTGTGCCGCGATGATTAATTGAACTTGACAATCAGAAAAGAAAAGTCAGGCACAATAATTATTAATAAACAATTGCGTTTTTTTCTTTGGGTTAGTTATGAGAGTTTCCTGCCTAAAGGATATTAATAGGACCCGTACGTCAGGTACACATAATTCAAGGCCTCTAATTTACCTACCTACGCCTACCGAATTCTTTACTGGTGTGCCGTGAAAGTTCACTGAAACTAAAAGTGTTGAAAAAGTCTGGCCATGATTTAGGGTGCAAAGAGTCTAGTAATTAGAATAAAGTGCCTGCCATCTGACCAGAATAAAGGTTTCCTCACGATGTTTTCCCTCACCGCCGAGCTAATGGTAGAAATCATCATCAATCATCATTTCAGCCAATAGACGTCCACTGCTCGACATAGGCCTCCCCCAATGTTCTCCACACAGATCGGTCGTGTGCTGCCCGCATCCAATGTATTCCCGCGATCTTCACCAGATCGTCGGTTCACCTTGTGGGGGGCCTGCAACAGCTGCGACTTCCTGTACGTGGTCTCCACTCGAGGACCTTTCCGCCCCAACGGCCGTCTGTTCTCCTCGCTATGTGGCCTGCCCATTGCCACTTGAGGCATGCAATCCTGGTAATGGTAGAAATACGCACATAGATTTGAAAAATCTAGAGGTACATGCTGGGATTCGAACCATGTATTGATGGCGCGTAGCGAGCTAACATCGTTTTCAGTGCAATTGTGACTCAACTGGTGTCGCGGGTATACATAGGCGGCAACAATCTTTTACCATCAGATGATTCGTCTGCTCGTCTGCCACCTATCACATAAAAAAAGTTCACCTATTGTATATTACATATACTGTGCCGCAGGGCCCCTGAGATTGCCTCGACCCTTACCAAATTAGAGGCAAAGTTATTCCCACAAATATTTGTATTTACTCGACATTTAGGTTTAAGTCTATGAGCTATCACGTAATATCACTGTGATGTACATTTGACATTATCTACAACGTCAGAAGTACATGTATATGTCACCGGTAAATAACAAGATCCGTAAGTTTATCAACTTACTAGGAAGTTTATAAACTTTCGTAGGATTCTAAACGGGAGATAAATTGTATTATTTTTTGTCCACATTTTCGTACATTGATAACCTTACTGAACTTACTCGAAAAATAGTAAGTAAGCAATATCCTACCGCTACGTGCGATCTGATTGGCATTGCCACTATGACCATTGAACAATCAGACAGCAGTGTGTTATTTTACGTATGTCAAAGATTCGTATATTTAAAAGAGTTTTGAGTGATAGGTCGAACCATATAAAATTTTACGAATAGATATCCGTTTTATAATAATTTTACCGTGTGACGTCGGAAATTGTTTATTTTATGAAAGTGTGGACATACAATAATACAATTTATGTCCCGTTTAGAATCCTACGAAAGTTTATAAACTTCCTAGTAAATATAAACTTACGGAATTTGTTATTTTCGTTTTGTGACATATCGACGATGATGTGGTAATACCTCCTATCTAACAAGATTTTTCGAGAAAAATACTTCCTTATGTCATTGGTGTTAAGGTTGATTATTAATTTCAGTTAATTTGTTAGATAGGAGGTATTGACACATCATCGTCGATATGTCACCGGAAAATAACAAGTTCCGTAAGTTTATATTTACTAGGAAGTTTATAAACTTCCGTAGGATTCTAAACGGGACATAAATTGTATTATTGTATGTCCACACTTTCGTCGATATATATCGTGTAAGAAATTAAAATTCAGATACTCATATGAGTCAAAATAATACGATCTGAGCGACCATCCTGGTCGAGTTAAATTGACGGGTCCGGGACCAATTGATTTAAATTGTTAGCAACTAAACCGGATATCTTTTGAACAATTTCAAATCTACAGCCTGACAGAAAACACTTATACTATTTATTTAATACTTATACTTAACTTTTGAGTCTGGTTTTGTACTCGAAATTTAAATTGCCGCAAAAAACGGCTACTTATAGCGTAAATACAAATTTGGAGCGTAAAAACAGATCAAAATGTAGTGCACAGTAATTATTATGTAGTGTAAATGTATGCTTAGAGACTGCCGCTCCGAAACTGTATAAAATACATATGCACCTCTGGATATATCAAATCTGTGTGTATTTCTACCATTAGCTCTGCGGTAAGGCAAAACATCGTGAGGAAGCCTGCATGTTTTGGATAGTTTCTGAAACGTGTAACCATGTTCAGGTGGATTGCGAAGGTCAGATGGCAGTTGCTTCATTGTAATTACCAGACTCTATAAATCAAGTTCCAGAGTACCCCGGCCCCCGAGCAACAGCTTTGGACGCAACTGGGATTTACACGCTAAGATCAGAGAGACTTTTTGCTCGACCCGGGAATCGAACACAGGCCCCCGAGATCACAGCGTGGTCCAAAAGGGCGTTTTGAGAATCGAGAAGTTATCTATTAATAAATACCAGGCGAGTGTCAGCCCGGAGTCTGGATAGTGGTGGTCTTGTAACCTCGTGCCTTGGAAAGCACATAAAGCACTTGTGGTTTGTTTGAGTCTCTTCTGCCACCAGTAACATAAAAAAGCGGGTCTTCAACTGGGTCTATCCGGGCGTGTCTCATTCATCGGAATATTCATCGGAAAAGAGAGTACATCAACTATGATATAACTATGTCGATTTTTTTTTTTATATTAGTCTGTAGAGTCCCACTGCTGGGCAAAGACCTCCCCCAAGTCTCTCCATTCCTCCCTATCCAATGCCTTTACTTGCCATTCTGGGACATACGTATTGAAATCGTCACACCATCTTTTTTTGGGCCTGCCGCGTAGTCGACGTCCATCGGTCGGTTGCCATAGGGTGACGATTTTTGTCCATCTCTTAGGGTTCATTCTGCATACATGGCCCGCCCACTCCCATTTTAACTTCGCAGTTTTTCGTCCCACATCCGCGATTCCCGTCTTGGAGCGTATGTCAGAGTTGCGCACTCTATCTGATCTTTTGATCCCCAGAATGCTACGCTCCATAGCTCTTTGGCAAATCTTGAGTTTGGACTTCTGATTTTCTGTCAACGACCAGGTTTGCGCACCGTAAGTAAGGATGGGCAAAATGCAGACGTCGATGAGTTTGCGCTTAAGTGTCAGAGGGAGGTCTCCCTTCAAGTACGCTTTCATGGACCAGAAGCTCTTCCAGGCATTTTGGATTCGGCGTTCGATCTCTTTTTCTTGCCTATTGTGGAAGGAGACTATCTGGCCCAAGTAGATGTACTCATCGACGTATTCTATTAACTGCCCATCAACCATTATGTTACTATTCGTGCTATTGGTCATAAGCTTTGTTTTTGACCTATTCATCTTCAGTCCAATCTCAAGACTTGCCGCGCTCAGTTCTTCGAGCATGGTTTCGAGTTCCGCAGATTTGTTCGAAAACAAAACGATATCGTCAGCGAAGCGTAAGTTCGTCAGCTGAATCCCGTCCACATTGATACCTTTCGTGGTCCAGGTGCTTTCCAGCTTTTTAAATACTTCTTGTAAAGCACTTGTGAAGAGCTTGGGTGAAAGCGGGTCGCCTTGCTTGACACCTTTTAATATGCTAAAAGTAGGACCAAGGGAGTGCAGTTTGACATTTGCCGTACTATTATGATAGATTATTTGAAGGAGCTTTATGTACGTCTGATGTATGTTTTGTTATGAGAGTGCCGAAAATATTGAATGGTGTGTTATACTATCAAATGCCTTAGTATAATCTACAAAAGCGATATATAAGGGTTTATTAAATTCGTTGACTTTTTCAATTATTTGGTTTACTGTCTGTAGATGATCTGTGGTTGAAAATTTTGACCTGAAACCAGCTTGCTCAGGGGGTTGATGCAAATCCAACTCACGAGTTATTCTATTTAGTATAATTTTAATAAATGTTTTGTAAATATTTGATATAAGGCTAATAGGCCTGTAGTTATTAATGTCGGCCTTATTTCCTTTTTTATGTAGCAAAATGATGTCTGAATGACAAAGACTCTACGGTATCTTTCCTGTTCTCAGTATTGTGTTAAATAGGCCGATACGGTGAGGTCGTAGACTGGGTTTGCCGACTTTTAGTACCTCCGTCGTAACACCATCGTCTCCTGGGCTCTTGTTATATTTCAGGCTTTTTATAGCGGAGTTAACTTCTTGTTGGGTTATTAGAGGTATATCAAAATCTGAATATTGGTAATCTGTTGGTTGAATGCTGCTGTTGGAATCAAAATACAAGGATTTATAAAATTGTCGATATGTCGATTTTAAGAATAAATATATATCCTGTATTGCGGAATACGCCTTTTTTAGCACCGTCCCCTGAACGGCACCTGGCGGGGTGTGTAGGAATCCCTCTGGAAAGGTGACCCAGAGGTATACCCACTACAAAACCTACGAATCCCGCCCGCTGTTAAATTAGACGTGGCCTGCGTTCCCCCGCACCTGCCATCCAAGACCTTTCAGACGATCCATTGCCCTGACGAAGCCCCTGTTCTGCCTAGCCCCCGTCTTAGTCGGAGAGAGAGCTGATTTCGCTCCCTCTCTCGCTCAGCCACCTCCTTCGGCTCCATCACCTCCTCCGGCTCCATCAAGTCCTCGCAGAAGGAAAATTGCAGAATAGGCCTAGTATTTGTATGAAAATTCCATAACCTAAATTAAGAAAAGAGGACTACGTAAGGGTGGATAAATAATAATAATAATAATTCTCACAACATCTCATTCATTGACCTGATTCCGTACTAAGTAGCTTAAGCACTTGTGTTACAGATATCAGACAACAGAAGAACACAAATATATACTTAAATACATATATTACATCCAGACACTGAACAAACACAAGTGTTCACCGCACGAATGTTTGTCCAGGGTGGGGATCGAACCCACGACCTTTGGCGTAAGAGGCAGGGTCACTACCAATTGCGCCATCCGGTCAGTCAATATACCTGTGGTAGCAAATGAAAAATGACTAGTGAAACAAATGATGAGCTACCGGGGAATTCTTTGTAGCAAATGATAGAGACGATTTGTAAGAGTTGTGTACAAGCCTATGCAAATAAAGAATATTTGGCTTTGACTTTGAGAGTCAAACTCTCCATGTCCTCCTCTAGGAAAAATCTCTAGCTACGCTTATGGAGGACGTTATACGCTTTGCGTTGGTTACCTAGGACACCAAATAACTGTTTGCCCTCGACCCCTGAGAAACTGAGGGTAAAGATACTCTCTCGTGGCTTCACACAAACATTTGTATCTTGTCATTTTAGGTTGAACTAAGTAAGTCTGAAGGAGTCCAAATATTAGTTGTGAGACGAATAAATTACGCAAGAAGATAAATTTAGCGGGGGTGTTTTGGCCGTGAGTCCTTTACACTCCTTATTCAAAGTAATACCCTCCATGATATGGCGGTGAATCTCAACGATTAGCCATGCATTCCATATTTTTCTTTTTTTACCCGACTACGGCAAAGCAAAATGAGGGTTATGATTTTGACAGGCTATGTATGAATGTATGTATGTATGTTCATCTGTTTCCACGTAATTTCTAAACTAGTTATCATATTTGAACGAATGAGGTGTCGTTAGAAGCGTCTTGGTTGTTTACTGGTTGTAGGCAACATGACGTCACGTTAAATTTATTACAGCGCTCTCTAGGGGACTTAGAGTAAGGAACTAAAAAAAAAATTGCTTGACGGTACCGTAAGGGGTATCAAATGAAAGACCTTTTTTAGCACATTTCAAGTATGTAATTATATTTACTTAACTAAAAATATGTTTAATAAAAATAAAGTTTAAAAACTAAAACCCGACTACCAAAAAAACGCGATCTAAAAAGTATGTCGTATGCCACCTACTGTAGCAAAACAGATTCATTATAATAATAAAATAAAATCAATGTGGCATACGACCACGGCGATACGGCATAATCATTTCAGCAGAGACAATTTTCTTGTTTTGTACTTTTTAGATCGTGGTTTTTTTGGTTGTCGGGTTTTAGTTTTCAAACTTTATTTTTTTTATTATTATAATGAATCTGTTTTGCTACAGTAGGTGGTATGGCATATTCATTTCAGCAGAGACAATTTTCTTGTTTTGTACTTTTTAGATTGTGTTTTTTTGGTAGTTGGGTTTTAGTTTTTAAACTTTATTTTTTTAATTGATAGGTGGCAGATGAGCAGACGGATCACCTTTCATGTACACCCGCAACACCAGTTGAGTTACAAGTGCGTTGCGAACCTTAGCACCTTCAACCACGCAGCGAAACAGACGCTGGTTCACGCCAGTTGTCTGTGAGGCCGTGGTATCACTCCACCAGCCCATTCATGGCGGCTTGTTAAATTCAGGGCGATTATAACTCAGCGGATAAAAATCCCTACAATACGCTAAGACCATAGAGTAAAATGTGTATACCTATAATATCAGCGACGTGGTAGCGCTGTTCTGCCTATGATAGTCAGTTTCTAAGGTGTACGTACAAAAATTTACTTCGACATGATACTAATGTGTCAAGTTACTTTAGATGCTGACATTTAGCCCTGAAGAAAGCCCTTCCTTAAGTCGTGGCTTTAGCTTAGTGAGCTTCTTTTTGATTCAATGTATATATTGACCGGCCGTATTATTTAAACTTGTGGGTATTTCATTGGTTTTTTGTTTTATTTGTTGTTTTTACTTTCGCTTTGCTTTTCGCCAGTTTGTTTTTTTTTAAATTTGTAATGTTGTGTTTCGTGTGTGTTGAACAAATAAATGTTTTTTATCGTATTAGAACATGATTCAGGATTTGTGGGTCGTGCACCTGGCGTCGCACCAGTCAACACGATCCACCCATTATGGAGACGATGAGAGGGAGCCCAAGGATTTTAGTCGGTCGACCCCCACCGTTATGCGGAGGTAACTCATTTCCCCATGTGAAAATAAAAAAATATTCAGGATTTGATTAGTCTGGCAATTACAATTAAGCGATTGCCGTCTGACAGGGGAACCAGACCAACCGAATCATGGTTACACGATTCAGAAACTATCCGTAACGTGCAGGTTACCTCACGATGTTTTCCCTCACCGCCGAGCCAATGGTAGAAATACGCACATAAATTTGAAAAATACAGAAGTGCATGCTCGGATTCGAACCCGGTTCCCCCGTATGAACGGCGCGTTCTACCATGGCTCACTCGTAGGAGCCTTCATAGCGTTCATATTTATTTCAACCATCTATTATTTTCTAAATCGCTTTTTAAATGGTTTTCATTTAACCTGCTTAGTTTTTAGGGTAATGGCTTATTATTATGTTAGGAGTAACTAGCCTAAATTACACATTGCCGTGGAAATAACTATTCTAGCGGCCATTTTCGAGGAAAATTACGTATAAGTATACGAAACTACTTATGCCCTTATTAAGTATACTTTACCATATTTAATCATATATATGTGAGTAGTTTTTGATATTGCTTGAAGAAACATACATAATTAAAATATGAATACACAATATCCTAACTTTCTATATATGTAATAATATCTCTTCCAACCGATTACGGCTACGGCGGCCAATCTTAACGATCAGCCACGTACGCAGGATATATTATAGTGCTCAAGTGTGTGCGCAAACACAAGTGCACTCTCTAATTCCTTACCCTCATATTCCGATGGGACACCAAGGTGACACGACCGGAGAGGGATCGGGCGCAGGACCAACGGCTTAACGTGTTTTCCGAGGCACGGGGGTACAAGACCGCCAACTTCCAGACTCCGGGCAGACACTAAGAATTTCTTACCGAAAACTTAGGTACACATTTTTGACCCGACCCGGGGATCGAACCCGGGCAGCCGTCGCTTTAAAGTGCGACCCACTAACCACTACGCCACCGAGCCAGTCGGTATATGTATATAATTATTAACGCCCTGTTGGTCTAGTGGTTTAAGTACCGGGCCGTGATCTTGGGGTCCTGGGTTTGATTCCCGGGTCGAGCGAAGTATTTTTCGAATTTTTCGAACATAGTTCTGGTTTGTGATCACCAATTCGCATTTGGCAAGCGTGATGATTAAGCCTAATCCCATCATAGTAGCGATGACTTGATTTCTATGAAGAGGCCTTTGCCTTACAGTTGGACAGTTCATAGGCTGATACTTTTATATAAATATTAAGATTGCACTGCCCTATTACCTTCATCAAGTGTTCCTTTACCCTGAAAGGTTGCCTGGAAGAGATCACTCATATTGATAAGGTCGCCTTTGTTTTTTTTTATGCGATAGGTGACAGACGAGCATACGGATCACCTGATGGTAAGCAATTGCCGCCGCCCATGGACACCCGCGACACCAGTGAATCACCAGTGCGCTGCCAACCTGTTGTACATATCCTGTATTAATATTTCATACTTTATTTTGAGTGCAATAAAAGTATATTCATTCGTTCATTCATACTAGCAAATAGTGGCACCGGGTTCGAATCATAATTTAAGCTTAAACAACTCTAATTGAATACTATGTACTCACCAATTCTCTCTCTCTACTGTTCCCTCTTGACCGAGGATTGTGTTCATCAATAGATATGTATGGGTTGCAACCTCGCTTGTGTGATCTGCCTCCACTGGTGCATATTTATCGCGTCTCTGGCAACCGAGCAAAACTTGTTTGAGGGTGCTCCTCTCACTTGATTGGTCTATCTTGTTTCATCAGTTTGAATATGTACTTTTGTCACTTTTATTTATTTTGTATACCCTAGTTGTAAGTATAATTCGAGCTATAATAAATTCATTTTCATCCTGTTGGGGATCGTCCTTTGGTTCGCTTACCCTCCATGTCCCCAACAACGATCAAGTTTTCAAGGCTCTCGTCCCACCTTCTCATTATGTGGCCAATATAAGTGACTCACCAATTCATCATCATCATTTCAGCCAACGTTCACTGCTGGACATAGGCCTTTCCCAATGTTTTCCACACAGATCGGTCCTGTGCCACCCGCATCCAATGGATTCCCGCGACCTTCACCAGAGCGTCGGTCCACCTTGTGGGGGGCCTGCCACGGCTCCGACTTCCTGTACGTGGCCTCCACTCAACCAATTATCATGTTTGAAAATCTAAAAATAGCAGTAAGCCCTTATATCTACATAACTTTCGTGAAATCTTTTAGGCAGGATAACGGGATCCCTTTAATTGGCATAATGTGTTTTGTCCTAAAATGGATTGGCATAATTTATATAGCTTATTATTAATTTGGCCGTATTTGGTTTTAGATTAATAATGTACTGTGGCATAATTATAATTTAGCATAATGCATTTATGCATAATTTTTTTTGGCACAATTTTTTTAGGCATTAATGGTTGTTTGAATCTGAAAAATTAAAAAGTAAGTTAGTAACCAGTATTTCCAATATTATATAGAGTAAAAGTAGGTATAGGTGCGGCGGAGGTGGCCTTTGGGCCACCCGTAAGCCGCTTTCTAATGACTTATGGTTAATTATTTTATGCTTAATCATGTTTGTGCTTATTGCATTTATGCTAAAAACTGTTGTGCTTATTAGTATTATGCGAAATTATCATTAGTAGTAAATTTTACATTATGCTAACTTATTTTATGTTTAAAATTTTTATGCTTCTTGACAGTGAACCCAGGATAACTTTTTTATCAGTCCGCAAAGAGGCTTGGCGAAATATGATATTACTCATTTTATTTAAGCTTATGTTCTAACCTACCGATAAAATGTCTCCCTGAACAGGGACATTTTCTGTCTCTGTCGAATTACGAGGGCGCGACAGAAATAAAGCAAGGACGCGCTACCCCGAGGGATTGTGAAATGTTATTTTTAACTTCTCGCTGTAGCGAGAATCTATCCGGGTCAAATGTTTCTGTAACATTACTAAATTGGTGGCGCAGTGGCTAGTGGGTAGTGTTGCTTATTGATAGTCCACTATCGATAATCTATCAATAGTATCTATAGTATCATCATCATCGTCATCGTCAGCCCATTTAAGTCCCCACTGCTGGGGCACGGGCCTCCCTAAATCACATGAGGGGTAATTGCCATACTCACCACGCTTGGCAGACGGGTTGGCAAGGGTTTTGGTATAAATGCAGAGTTTTCCTTCTCTGGGTGCTGATGATCATGCCAGCAGCTTTACCTTAGTCGCCTTTTACGACACCTCGGTAAGAAAGAGGGTGGCCTATTCTACTCTGCCGGGGGCCACACGGCCCCAGGATCTATAGTATCGGACACATTTAATCCAGCAGCAATACTATTGAAACATAGCTGACTATCGATATTTAAAAAATATCGATACTATCGATAGTGATTCGCCGCCATAGTCAAAATATCGCTAGAATGCCGTTAGGTAGGTGTTATTATTCGTTGTCCACCTCGGCCTCACAGAAAACCGGCGTGAAGCAGCACTGTGCTGAGTTTCGCTGCGTGAGTGAGGGTATCGGAGGCCCAATCTAGGGGAAAGGGGGGTTTAACGGTTGGCAGCGCTCTTGTGACTCCACTGGTATCGCGGGTGTCTATGGGCGGCGGCAACCGCTTACTATCAGGTGATACGTCTGCTCGTCTGTCATCTATCACATAAAAAAAATCTATGGCATGACAAAAGTACAGAGAGAAGAGGCTACACGTGTTTCGTTTAGTGAGCAACCTCGGCAAAGGCGACTTCACTGGTATTAGTTACCTGGTGAGAGCCTCCCAGTTCATATACGAGATGGTAGGAATGATCATGAGCTGGTGGCGCGGGACGGGATTACTCTGTTCTCCTGTCATTTTTAACATAAAAAAATCATACAACATCAATCGCATATTAATCTCAATCCGTACAAAATATCTTATACATTTGTATTATGAGTATCAGACAACAGAGGAATTACAAATATATAAATAAATAATAAATAAATATTTCACAACATCACATACATTGATCTGACTCCGAGATAGGTAGCTCAAGCACCTGTGTTACGGATATCAGAATCAACAATGGGATTACAAATATATACATATAATACTTTTCTTTTGTAAATACATACTTATAATACATAGCAAAACCCAAACCAATACAAACAAACATGTTCATGCACACAAATGTTTGTACTGTGCGGGGATCGAACCCGCAACCCTAGTATCAGAGGCAGCGTTCACTACCACATACATAATACATATTATACATATAACACCCAGTTACTAAACAAACACAAGTGTTCATCACACATATGTTTGTCCAGGGTTACCCACGACCTTTAGCGTATGAGGCAGGGTCACTACCGTATTCACTATCCGGCCAGTCATAATAACACGGTAAGTAAAGTATCAGCCTATAAACTGTCCCACTGCAGGGCAAAGGCCTCCATCATAGAAATCAAGTCATCGCTACTATGATGTGCCATTAGGCTTAATCACTACGCTTGCCAAATGCGGATTGTTGAGCACAATCCCGAGCTATATTCGAAAAATTCGAAACATACTTTTCGGTCGATCCGGGAATTGGACCCAGGACCCCGAGATCACGGCCCGGTATTTAAACCACTAGACCAACAGGGCGTTCACGGTATCATAACACGGTACTATTTATTATTTTTATATACCGACTGCCTCGGTGGCGCAGTCGTTAGTGGGTCGCACTTTAAAGGAACGGCTGCGCAAGAGGTTATGGGTTCGATCCCCGGGTTGGGCCAAATATTTTTATCTAAGTTTTCGGTAAGAAATTCTTAGTGTCAGCCCGGAGACTGGAAATTGGCGGTCCTGTACCGCAGTGCCTCGGAAAGCACGTCAAGCCGTTGGTCCTGCGCCAGATCCCTCTTCGGTATTGTCCCACTGGTGTCCCATCGGAATATAGAGAGTGCACTTGTGTTTGCTCACACACTTGAGCACTTATGCAGGATATATTATAATATATCCTGCATACGTGACTGATCGTTGAGATTGGTCGCTGTAGCTGTAATCAGATGGAGGATATTATTATACCCTACGAGTAGGTACGTAATCCTTCCAACAAAAAGCTTCAGTAAATATTTCGCACGTTATTGTGAAGTGCGTAAATGTATTTCGCATCTGTACAACATGAAAATGAGTGCGAAAATAGTCCATTATGCGCCGACCACTAGCTTAAGTGCCTGTGGGGAGCTAGGGCTGGCAAAATGTTGTTATTTACTGTAACAAATGAAAAGAATAAAAATCGTTAAAAACATCGTTGTTTTTAAATACCCTGTTTATCACGGGGAGTGCTCTGAGAAACTGTTTAATTTACTACCTGGAGCTGAATTCTTACGCAAACGAAACCACACGCAAGCGATTGTCATTCCATCCTCAACATTTCGATGGATGGCGGTCTAGTACTGTGCGTTTCTCGCGGAACTTTCTACCACGTATTTTCAAGAAAAGAGCGTACTGCTTTTTAACACGCCGGCAACGCATTAGCGATCTCACAGATGCGAAGGTGTTAATGGGCGGCGTTGATTAGTTAGGAAGCAATTGGCTCGTTTTTCTCCTCTAGCATAAAAAAAAGAAAATTCATTACCTGTGAACCTATGTGTGTAATGTCAATGAAGTGTCATAATTTTGTTGTTATAAATGTTCAAAAACAATGATAATGAGACTTCAATAAGGTTATTCCAACGAAATGATTTTTAACTTAACTTAAAAGGTTAAGCTCAAATCCACGTTTTTGAGTTGATACTATGTTGATTTCATGTGCGAAATGTATATGCACTGAAATAGTAGCAGCATGCCCCTCATATGTTTATCTTTTTTTTATTTAATGCTGGAGACGACAAACGAACAAGCGTCATCTGACTTGCTATTCATTGATAGATTTTAAAATACATGTTGTAGATTTACTGTAAAAAATAACTAAAAGCAATCGATCTAGGTTAAAATGAAATTTTGTAAAGGAAACCCAGGAAGGATTTCTCCGTCGCACAATAGTCAACATTTTTTGCATACGTAAAGAAGCTTTATTGCGGAAGTACAAAGTTCAATTTAAAACTGGTGATTCTGTACCTACAAAGCGGGAGAAGCTTCGAAATTTCCTATCACCGAATTAGGTGAGTTACCGAATTATCCTATATAGCTAGTTTACCCCATGTTAAAATCCCGGAACTTAGTGATATTAACCTGAATTAAACATATGTACAGGATAGATTTGAATTTTTATACTTTTGACAACCCTGCATAAATATACCCTCCCTTACCTGGTGTAGGCAACTCGGCTATAAAAGGGTAAACAAAAACTTCTTGCCACCATCTAGCGTTAAAAATACTAAGCTTTAGTTAGATATTATTTATTTATGAGAATTTATTCTACTTAGCATTGTGACTCCTTCCCTTTCTTTTATTTTAAAGAATCGCATCGAGGAGCTTACAGCTAGGCCTTTTGTTCTCTGAAGGAGATTTCATTTCTGAGTGTCTTAAATTTATCAAAATTAATAAAATTAAATCGCAGCCGTAATGGATGGATGAAGCACCCTTAAAACTGGCGTGAAACAGCGCCTACGCTGTGTTTCGCCAAGTGAGTGAGGGTACTGGTGTTGCGAGTGTCTAAAGGGAACAGTAATTGCATACCATCAGGTGATCCGACTGCTCATCTTGCCAATCTATCACATAAACACAAATGGAAGGAACAAGCACCCTTAACTTTTGACCCTTTATATGGTTCCGTAGCTCAATAGGAAAAAAACTTCTTCTTTCTTAGTCGGTCCCTCTTGTGTTGAGGATTGCGACTTCCTATTCTTTGATCATATAGAAGCGCCATACTATTAAAATGGTCAGCGACTAACTTGTCACCAGTTTATTTTAAAATAAGGTACACACGGCGTCACGTACGAGTTACCCTTGTTAACCTTTGGATCGTCCTTATGTCTGGGGCAAAAGTGCTATATTTCTACTGCAGGGGGGTAACTTGATCTGACGCTGACTGTAACATGGTAGAAATCTCGTAAACAACTATTCTAATCTATATCGCAATCTTGTGCAACTCTATATACCTCACGGAATATGACTAATAAATAACAGACAGCGGCAAAGCTTATAACTAATCCGAGAAAACAAAACGCTTGCGCGATGCAATTGACACCTAGCGCTATCTATTGGTACAAAGTGGAAGTAATGTCCCAAAACGAAGTGAGGTCGGGCTATTAGTCTACGGCCTCATGGTGGAAAAAAGGGGAACCCTTTACAATATTAGTATCCGTCTGTCTGCGTGTCTGTGTCTCAAGACTTAAATAAAAATGGTCTTTATTTCCACAGGAGTAAAGTGGCAGCTCTCCTGCTCGACAAGCACCTTCAGATCAACGGCATCACGATGGGGGAGGTGATGCGCGAGCGCCACAGCATACAGATGCAGCCCATGGCCTCCAGCAAGATGAAGAGGGAGAGGAAAGCAGCTAGGACCCTGGGCATCATCATGTCTGCATTCTTGGCGTGCTGGCTGCCTTTCTTCTTATGGTAATCTAAGCTTTCAGTAAACATCTAGAAAGAAAGTAAGAAATATCATTTAATATCCATCATATTCACAACATAGACAGCAACATGATAGAACAGAGTTTCATCATCATCATCATCATTTTAGCCAATAAACGTCCACTGCTGGACTTAGGACCTTTCTGAGGACCTTTCTGCACCATCGGTCGTCTGATCTGCTCGCAATGTACCCTGCCCATTGCCACTTGAGGCATGCAAATCTTTGGGCTATGTCTTTGACCTTGGTTCCCCTGCGGATCTCATTATTCCTGATACGAGAAAAAGCTTACAGTTTACAATAGATACACATGACGAAACATAGATACGGAGAAGAGGTGTGAGTGTGTGTGGTCAATCAGGTCCCGACCTCAGCATTTGCTGCGGTGCCGCATCTCGGTAGAAGTAGTGTAGTACACCTGATTGATTAATCATTGCATAACACTAATTCATCCCGAAGCCTGGCTTTTCCAATCAACATTAACGAACTATGGACTATGAACGCAATAAATATCTCTCTCTCTCTCTCTCTTAAGTCGGTCCCTTATTCTTAGGATACGTTGTCAGCACTATGGCTGCATCTGGAACAGATGATCTGCCTCCATGGCGCGTCTCTTACGATTGCGCAGAATTTGGAGGACGCACCTGAGGGCTCAGGCCAGATGCAATGACTATGTGCGCAAGATGGCTGGTAGGAGCTGAATGTGAGTAGCCAAAATCGATCGGAGTGGTTATTTAGAGAGGCCTATCTCCAGCATTGGATTGCAACAATCTGAGGATGAAAATTTTACTTTTCAGTAGAAAACTACACATGACCTCAATACTCAAAACAGCCACACATTAAAATAATACGATACAGCGGAAATGACACGCTTCTGCATGAGTGGGCCGGCGCGTGACCGAATTGATTCCACTCTGAGAAAATTCGCGTGAAGCAGCGTTTGCGTTGTGTTTTGTGAGTGAGTGAGGGGAGGGTACCAGTTATTTGAGAGGCATCCAGAGAGTTCAAATTCGCAAATAGTTATTCAACTGGGTCATAGCCAAATTCTGAATCGCTCTCAGATCTGACCTCATTATAGAACATCGTGTGTATGCAAGCAGATACCGAGCGCATACAAATCCAGATAAATGACCGCACTCAGGCATCAGATGGCGGCGAGCCTCGGGATCGCTCGAGGAGCACGTTTGATATCGATTCCCGATCCATCAACATGATGGTTGGTCATTTTAGTGCACGCTAGTTGGAAAACAGAGTAGGTAACCTTAAACCCCTGGGGTGTCCATCTCCGCGCAATCGCGGTCGGAAACCCCACAGCCGGGACTAGACCGTACCGCTAATCGCGCTCCCCGCTTAACCCATATCTGGCGCAATGCTGTACGACCTACTAGGACACCCAGTAATGTCGTCCCCCGCGGAGTCACAACCTAACTCTGTCGTGAACTGGTGGTAAAATTTTAATTAGCTTACCACCGACCACCGCACATCACCTCATAATGCCAAATTATATCTACATCACTTGGATGGATAATGTTTCACTACAGTTACGTTTCTCACTTCATTTCTTGCCACGCACAGTAAAACTATAGAACGAGCTGCTATTACTATCGGTGATGGTCCTGAACAGCTGGTGATCTTTAAGGAAAGAGCAACGCATCTGTGAAGTTTCGGATTATGAGAGATGGCAGATGTCCATGTTAGACGGTGATTACTTACCATCGAGTATGCCGTCTACTCATTTGTCTAATATAATTTAAAAAAGTAATGCTGATGACCTTTTTTTTATATGATTAGTGGCAGACGAGCTGACGGATCACTTGATGGAAAGCGATTGCCGTCGCCCATGGACACCCGTGACACCAGTGGAGTTACAAATGCGCTGCCAACACACATCACAGCGCAGTGCTGCTTCACGCCGATTTTCTGTGAGGCCGTGATATCACTCCACTTTGATGAAAACACTTTGATGAAACACTAATAGCGATCTCATGTTCTCTACTCAGGTACATAATAACAGCGCTGTGCGGCAATGCTTGCCCTTCCCCACCACCAGTAGTGGCAGCCGTCTTCTGGGTGGGCTACTTCAACTCAGCCCTCAATCCCCTCATCTATGCCTACTTCAACAGGGACTTCAGGGCTGCATTTAGGAAAACCTTGGACTCTTGCTGCAGGTATGATTCTCATCTCATCTTTTTTTAATGCTAGAGGCGGACAAAGGAGCAAGCAAGTCAGCTGACGGAAAGAAATCAACGCTGATCAGAAAGTTCGCTAATGTGTTGCCGACCTTTTCAAAAAATATCTTAGCGTGTTGTTCTCATTTGCATTCACCCTGTCGCTTTAGAGCCCTTACGCTTAGACCATGTTCCAGGATTTGGTAAGTCTGGTTATTACAGTGAAGAAACTGTCATCTGACATTCGCAATTCGTAGGCAGGGGAACCAGACCATCTTAATCATGGTTAAATGGAGGCATGGCTGAAGGTATGATTGTCAAGACTGTGTGACCTTCATTTTTTTGTTCGTGGGTAAGAGGCGGTGGCCAGAAACACTATATGAATGAATACACATGGTAAAGAAGAAAATAGCAGAAAGGACACATCTGATATTAATAGACCGCAAATAAATGTATGATTAAAGATTTATTCATCGTGTAAATCATCATATTGTTGGGAAAAGAACCCGTAAATTTTCTACATGCCTTGTATTGGCTAGCCCAATTATTTCTTTCTTTTCTCCTAATATTCCTGCTTAGCATCTGAAAGGATACCTAAATCCTTAGCTGCTGGCAAAAGAAAGGACTCTAAGTTGATTGATAGTACCCAACTCCATCACAATCTAGTTTGACATTGGAAGAGGGTGGGAATACGTGCGCCAAAAAAGACTTCCTCTTATATGCACTCTAGTGTTTAATCTAATGAGGAAGTCACCATAAAATAAGCTAAGTGTTCCTAAATTTTAAAGATAATAGAATTTTTTAAAGTTTACATTAATTAAAATATGGGCCCTGTCGGGCGGGCATAACTTATAAAAACATAAATAAAAATAAATCTCGGCGGTCTAATACTGTGCTTTTCTCGCGGAACTTTCTACCACGTACCTCAGTCCTGTGGAACAATTTACCTACGGGAGTACTTCCCGACGGCTACGACTTAGGGACCTTCAAGAGAAGAGTGTACTCTTTTTTAAAAAGGCCGGCAACACATTAGCGATCTCTCTGATTTTGCGGATGTTCATGGGCGGCGTTGATTACTTTCCATCAGGTGCTCAAGGACTCGCTTACTCGTTTGTCCGCCTCTAGCATAAAAAAAAATCTTTCATTTCAATAATTAACCAATAAATTCAATAAATAATAACAAAAATAAATATGCGTAATAAATTGTACTAGAGTGAGTGAAGACTATTTACATTTTTATTCTTAAAAGTTTGAATTTAATTTAACCCGGGGTGACTTAGACAATTCATGTTTTAATTTTCATGAAGGTTTAAATTCATATATTCCATTATACAATGAGATTTAAGGCGAAGAACTCGTTTACATCATAAAAGCCTTTTTCCATTAAATAAAGCCGCATTTTTTTTGCAAATTTTACATACATTACTTCGTCTTGTATTTTTTCTGGCAAGTGATTGTAAATCTCTACAATTATGACCTTCGGCTCTCTTCACACATTATCTCGATCGATCGACCGTGGGAGAGCCATGCTTCGGCATGAATGGGCCGGATCGACCTGGAGTCACAGAAATAGGTACCACGTTCTCACAGAAAACCGGCGTGAAGCAGCTGTGTGCTTCGCTGCGAGATTGGGGGTACCGGAGGCCGACCGTGACTCCACTGGTGTCGCGGGTGTCCATGGGCGGCGGCAATGGCTTACCACCAGGCGCCCGTCTGTCGTCTGCCACCTACTCGTATCACATAAAAAAGTACTCGCTTTCCCTCATCATCTTTTCCACCACCAGGTCCCTCTGCGGCCACGTCGGGCGCAAGTGCTGCCAGCAAAGGCCGCGCAGGGAGCACCACCACTCCAACGCCTCTTCAGGATATCCACATGAACAACTGCGTCAAGTCCACCTCTGCAGACGTCTTGAAAGCCCACCAAGCTTCTACCTCGAGACCTGAGGAGGTCCCATTTGCGTAGGAAATGAAGCTTTGTGTTGTGAGGGGTAAGGTTGTGATCCCAATGACTCAGACTACGTGAATGATTGTCAAGTTCATAATAATGCCGTTCGCTAGCTAAAAGGTCGCTAAACCACAGCGACTCGTTGTAGGTTAGCGACTTTTTAGTTAGCGGACGGCAGAATAGCTGATATGTAGGTAAGGTAAAGAATTCTCGTCAGAGAAGGTATCGTTTTTAAAGAAAAGAAAGCTTTGAGTTACAAGGGGTAAGGTTGTGATTTGTTTGTGTTTAAAGTTTGGTTGATGTAATTCAAATTTTAATAGTAAAAGTTCTTTTGTGGTCTCAAAATACCAAAAATACTATCAGTAGACCAACATTTTAACAGTTTCAGTTATTTATTTATATTTTCCTATGTATTTGATCAACTTGATGGATAGGAGACTTGCACTTTGATACAAGTCATCAGCATCAGTTTCGGTTATTGTAACTTTGGTCTACTGATTTTCTTTTGTAATCCACTCATCGATAATGAGGGTTTACACGTGTGGAAAATCCGCTAGATGGTGTACTCTTGGACTGAGGTTAACACCAATCGCATTGGTTGTTTATTTTGTCAAATTGTCATTTTGATAGATCACATTTAAAAATAACCAATAAAAGATAAAAGATAAGATAAAAAAGATAAAAAAATATTTATTCAATTTAGGTCCACACAGAACACTTATTAATGTCAAAATAGGTACATAATATGTACCGCTGGTTCGGAATGTCGATTTCTACTGAGAAGACACCACCAAGAAACTCAGTAGTTACTCTTTTCAAATATTGATGATGTTACAGAGTTACAATCGAGAAAAAAAAATACAATTATGAAAGTTAATAGACTACTATGAATAACAACTCAAAATATTAATCAATTAACTTGACCAAGAATCCTTATCATTTAAATAGTCTTGTACACTATAGTAACCTTTCTTCATTAGGCAGGATTTAATATGAGACTTAAACTTATCCAGTGATAGGTTAATGACATTTTGTGGTAGCTTATTTAATACGGACAATCACATTGTATACGGACCTCACTCCTATATTACTCCATCTAGCGGATTTTTCACACGCGAAAACCCTTATTGATCGCTAACTTAACTACAAAATCAACACAGTAGATATTCGTAGACATACATAAAGCGAATAAGGCCGCTAAAGCTCGACATGACATCTTTTGTCATATTAATCATCGTAGACTAAAAAAGTTTTGATATAAGCTTTCAACATGTAAAACCTGTGACTCCAACAGAATATTAAGTAAAATGAAGGCTAGATTAAAATGTCAGCGGTTCTTTAAAATATTCTGCACTTTCAGTCATTCAAATTTAGTCTCTAATCCTTGGGTTTAAAGTTATCTTTACATGAACAGTGTTCAAGGATTAAGTTGAGTAGAGTCATAAAATGCACTGGAGTGAATGATATGCAAAGAATTCGCCATTGTCATGTCTAGGTCCTAGAATATTACGGTATTAATTCAATGTCGCCTTGAAAAGTTTCCGCGTTTGAAGGAATTCTTCTGTCCATTTCATTTATATTAACAGGGATCATCTTGTATGGTCATACGAATTTCATTACTTCTGACCTTTGTCCCATCCTTGAAGATGATTTCCGAGGTGATGTTGCATTTAAATTACTTACTTACTGCCGGAAAATAAATAAAGTGTTTGATTCCTTCAGCACTGAAAATTAAAAGAAAATGTCTGTTTGGTTCATATCTTTTTATTTTACTGTTTTAATTATGTCTTTAAATTTGCATTATATATATGGAGCCCAGTGTGAAGATCGGGAGTTGTGTTCAGAGACAAGGTAAACTCGCAGTCCAAAGTCGTAATGATGATTTATTTACCGATTCCTAACTATTTATACAAATTAAAGTCTACTAACTTATTGGCTAAAACATTTGCAAATTACAACACATTATATTTGTCCAATCAGAAATTATCATTTAAGTTGGTTTCGGAGGACGCGCTGTATTTACGTAGAGGGCCACGGAGTGACTGAGAGGGCGCGCTCGGACCTCTCGCGCGGAGGTGATAAATATAAGAGGCGCTCGCCAGTCGTAAATGAGGCAGCGTGCGGAGGACCGCCACATATATAACAAGGCAATCCATTCTGAAGCAATTAACATACTTAAAAATTTCATCGCCAGCTCATGGCGAATCAAGCACTTGCCGTGGGCTTAGTAATGCTTTCAGTTGTTTTTTTCGCAGAATAGGTTGATTCAGATCCTGCCTAAATACGCAATGAAATTTTTAAGTGCGTTATTTTGTGATCTACTTAAGTCTTAAAAGCTTTAAAGCCACCTAAAGCAAACCAAGTACACTGTACTCGGTCTTTTAAGCTCGCGCGCGGCTACTATCTTCGTTAGTCGAGGATTTGTAATAAAAATTATTCCGTAATAGTCATGGACTCAAAGTCGCTCAAAGAGCTATGGAAAGGGCTATGCTCGGAGTATCTCTGAAGGACCGCATCAGAAATGATGTAATCCGACAGAGAACCAAAGTCACCGACATAGCCCACCGAATTAGCAAACTGAAGTGGCAGTGGGCTGGTCATATTAGCCGCAGAACTGACAGCCGTTGGAGCCGTAAAGTCCTTGAGTGGAGACCGCGACTCGGTAAGCGTAGTGTAGGACGCCCTGCTACAAGATGGGATGATGACATTGGAAGGCTGGCTGGTGTTGGCTTGATGAGAGTGGCCGAAAATCGGGAGTAGTGGCGTGCATTAGGGGAGACCTACGTCCAGCAGTGGACGAGTGTGGGTTGCCGATGATGATGATGATGATGAGTCATGAACTTGCTAGTTTAGGTAGTTTTTTGTAATAAAGAGGGTTTGAGTTTTTTGATTAGCAAGCTTAAGTGGCAGTGGTAGTAAGCTGGCCTTATTAGCCGCAAAACCGACAACCGATGGAGTAAACAAGTTCTAGAGTGGAGACCGCGTCTTGGCAAACGTAATGTAGGGCGCCCTCTGGCTAGGTGGAGGGACGATCGGCGCAGGATGGCTGGCAAGAGCTGGATGCGAGAAGCCATGGATAGATCACGGTGGCAAACAATTGATGATGATGATTATTATGAGTTTCTTGAAAGTAACAGGCAAGTACCTAAACTAAACTGGCAGCGCCATTAACGAAACAAAACAAAAAAACTCTCATCTACGCAAAGGTCTTTACTTATTAATTCAGCAGTCAGTTAGTGAAATTCCGAGAACCATCAATATCGAATTATTGCGCTGCTGGAATTTTAATCTATCTCCATTAGACTTAAAGGTCGTTTTGCCTTGGTATGAATGAAAGGGAGGTGAGCAATTATCGGAAAGTACTTCGTAGAGATATTTCAATTGATTTTGTGCTTAGCGAATTTGGAGACCTTTGCTAATAATGGTATTCACTTTATTGTTTGTTAGATATGGGTTCTATAATCACAAATTATGTACAAGACTTCAAGATGATTTGTTTCCCATTAAAAACTGTAGTCACTTACCGACATGAGAAATTATTTGAAATAGTAAAAATTAAAGATAATAATTATTTTAGTGAGCCTTGGCCTCTGATAATAAGAGTCTCAATCTAGGCCAGTCCTGCGCCACCACCTGCCAGTCATCCGCCCGAAGTCCACGCAAATCCTTTTTGACCTCGTCTCTCCATTGGTACTTTGGACGGCCATCTGGCCTACCCTAAACACATACCCTGTACCATATAATTATATAAATATTATTAGACGCATTTTCAGAAATGATGAGATCCGCAGGAGAACTAAGGTCACAGACATAGCCCAAAGGATTGCATGCCTCAAGTGGCAATGGGCAGGGCACATAGCGAGGAGAACAGACGGCCGTTGGGGTGGAAAGGTCCTCGAATGGAGGCCACGTACAGGAAGTCGCAGCCGTGGCCTCCCTCCCACAAGGTGGACCGACGATCTGGTGAAGATCGCGGGAATCCATTGGATGCGGGCGGCACAGGACCGATCTGTGTAAAGAACATTGGGGGAGGCCTCTGGCCAGCAGTGGACGTCTATTGGCTGAAATGATGAGGCGTATTTTACGGTATTTTTTGCCCACCTACACATTTATTACACGATGATTTTAATACTGATGTGGGAAATATTCAAAAACGAATTAAAGAACTTAATAAAATTATAGATTATACTGCAAAATAAAGTCACGAATTTCCAAAAAAGAGTAATGGACGTCTTCGATGATAAGAGCCTCCATCTCGGTCTTGCGCCACCTCTGCCAGTTATCCGCCAAAAGTCCGCGCAGATCCTTATCGTCCTCGTCTTTCCAGCGGTAACTTGGATGGCTGGCCTTCGCCCATTAGGACGTCCGCGTCCCAGGTACACTCTCTTTACTGCACGATCTTCTCCCATTCTCTCGAGGTGTCGAGCCAGCGAAGTCGATGCGCTTTAGTCTCACCAATAATGTAAGACTATTATATGATACATAAAAATCATTCGAACATATTGTCAAGAAAATAATCCACAATAGATCTGAAATCTATTGTGGATATGTCTCTAACAAAATCCGGCTTAATCCCCTTGTACCTACTTGGAAATCCTTTTATGTGTCGTCAAAGGGATAAAATACACAGAGAATTTTATATTACAAGAGAATGGAGACAGTGCATTTTTTTGGATATTGGACTACAAAGGGTAAATTATCTATTTGTAAGATACTGTCAAATTTTACGTGTTACCACTACAAACGTTCTGGGACTTCATTTATTAAAGTATTCTTTATAAGAAAATTATATTTCTTTTAAAAACTTATTTTTTAAAAATCCCCCCCGCGCGTGTTTGTGTGTGTGTGTGTTTGTGGGTGTGTGTGTTTGTGGGCGTGTGTGTGTGTGTGTGTGTGTGTGTGTGTGTGTGTGTGTGTGTGTGTGTGTGTGTGTGTGTGTGTGTGTGCGTTTGTGTGTGTGTGTTTGTGTGTTTGTTTGTGGTTGTATGTGTTAGTGTGTGTGTGTGTGTGTGTGTGTGTGTGTGTGTGTGTGTGTGTGTGTGTGTGTGTGTGCGCGTTTGTGTGTGTGTGTTTGTGTGTTTGTTTGTGGTTGTATGTGTTAGTGTGTGTGTGTGTGTGTGTGTGTGTGTGTGTGTATGTGTGTGTGTGTTTGTGTGTTTGTGTGTGTGTGCGTTTTTGTGTGTATGTGTGTGTTTGTTTGTGTGTGTGTGTGTGTGTGTGTGTGTGTGTGGGTGTGTGTGTGTAAATGTGTGTGTGTCTGTCTGTGACATCGTAGCTCCCGAACGGATGAACCGATTTTGTTTTTAAAAGGGATAGGGAAAACGGGTCATAATAATTTGGCACTTTTTTCTGTAAAGTTGTAGCTGAATACAGTTGTAGTGGAAGTTGGAGGATATTATTATACCACCACTTACTTTAAAATAAATTCTGTAAAGTATTAGCATCCTTGCGAACCTTGATTTTAGGTAATACACTGGGCAGCAAGTAAACCGAGCCACCAGCTCACCAATTTTCATACAAACGTACTCAGTTCAGAGGCCTACAATTATGAAAATTTCACTGCTATGGAAATAATTTAAATGTAAATCGATGTCAGAAATGTTCAATTTTAAATTAATCATTTTCAAATTACGCCAGAAACATGCCCATTTCCTAAAATATTGCAAAATGTAGGTGGATTTCGCATCCCATAAAATCATGTATGAAGCAAAAACAATATTAACATTTGCTAATTTTTTTGGGAGTTGGCATATTTCTGGCGTCCATCAAAATGTTTATTTAAATGTAAAATTATTTGCACAGAACAAATATTTGTGTGCACGAAAATATCTGTTATCTGTGTAATATCACGACGGACGGGTTCACGCTCCCAGAATTTGTTTTGTCCTCCAACATCCAAAACTAATTATGCTAGGAATTCATTTTTATCTAGAGCATGTACCTCATATAATAGTGACTTTAAAGACATCGATCTATTTAATATTAATAATGTGTGCACTTACAAAAGGCAAATAAGAGAAAAGTTACTTTCATGAGTGGATAGCTCGTCCTGATTTTTTTTTTTGACTTAATTTGATTTAATCGATTTCAACCTTTATATTTTTATTAATTATGTTTTTTTATTATTATTAATTTTGATATTTATATATTATAATAATCTCAATGTAGGTGTAGGTGGTTTGTAAGTGTGTTTTGTTATTTTATTTAATTTTAGTTATAGCTTTGAAATTACTTGAATTTTTATATTGTATTTTGACTGTTATTATTTATTGAACTATTATTATTCGTCTATTTTTTTGTTTTTTGCATTTATTTTATAATTTTACGTTTGACATGTAATTTTCTGTGGAAACTTTGCTGATTTGTGTACTATTTAATTGTGTAAATTATTCAAAATTACTAAATTGTTTGTTTCCCAAATAAATAAATAATATATTTGTAATCCCACTGTTGATTCTGATATCCGTAACACAGGTGTTTGAGCTACCTATCTCGGAGTCAGATTAATATATGTGATGTTGTGAAATATTTATTTATTATTTGTTTATTTATTATTGACATTGATTTACATATAAATCATTACCATGGCAGTGTAACTTTTATATTTTGTAGGCATCGAACTAGGCGCGTTTGTATGAAATTTAACTGGTGGCTCGGTTTATTTGCTGCCCAGTGTATTTATGTTTCATTTTTTTTTTTTAATTTGTTATCCAATTTCAATAGTACAATATTGACAATATGATGTACGCAGCTTATGAAAAGTTGGCAAAATAATAAAAAAACTTAGTTCATCCTTTCGTAATGTAAATAAATGATTGTAAATATATATTGTGTTACTGATTATATACTCAAAAGGGTAATATAATTAAAATAAGCTTATAAAATAGCAATTTTAGTACAATCACATACAAGAAAACGACATTCTGACAAATTTCCTCAATTAAATAATATGAAACTTCCGTGGTTGACATTATTTTACAGATTTCTATATATTGCTGTGTGTCTGCCCGTAACATAAGCACCACGTTAATTATTATATGAATTTGTTAAAAAAAATCTACGTTTCACTTTTTTTTTTGTAAAGCCATTTAGTTGACATTCTGTTTATGACAACTGTAAATATATTATTATTCAAATCAATAATAAAATATTTACACTTGATTGCAAACGCAATCGATTAAAATGTAAGTATATTAATAAGTAAAGTGTATATTTAAAATAAAGAAAATAATTAATCGTTGTACATTAAAGAGCAATGGAATTTAATAAACGTTTACATATCTTTAATTTAGAGTGGCAATAATAGTGCCAAATGACGTCGACAAATTTTAACTCCCCTGTAAATATTGAGTGATGTTAAATAATAAAAAATAGATTATATTTTGTGAAATTGTACAGTGTGTTTAAATATTTAAACAAAAGTGTTTATTAGAAATCTAACTATCACACAGAGTAATCTAAATAATTTGTATAATTACATTTGTAAATACTTTAGGTAAATTAAATAAAAAAGTTTTTTTTTCTAAACTTGTGTATTGATGTTAGTTTTTTTTTGAAGTAGCAATAAAATGACCCCTGTTTCATTTATAGATATGTTATTGTAATACTGATAGAAGTATGAAACTCACATGTAAGACTTCATTTAACCACAAATGATTGAAATCGATGCTCGCATTACATGATCAAAGCAAAAAAAAATGTTGTTACATTCATCACACCTAGCTGTCGAAAAATATAATAGCATATTCATAAATATAGATTTTTATGCTAAAGCCCTTTTGATTATGTTGCGTATGGAAACTTCAAAGATACACACGTTCTAAAGATATTTCACTGACGTAATTCATTAAACCCAAAAATATTTTCCCGCTTTCGAAATTTTCGAACTTTCCACGAACGGAAACGATACGCGAAGCCTTCAAATTCCAGACGCCATATAGTTCCAGCTGGAATCCAATTTCTGAATGGAATCTCGTAAATTGGAACGATTGCATGCTCGCTGGAAAATAGCATGCAGATACGAGATTTTATTACAAAAGTAAAAACAAAATTTTAATGATTTATTGTGGATACTTGCGTTTTTAATCCCAATGCACAGCGAAGCTAAATTTATGTATGAATTTTATGGTCTTAACAAAGTAAAATTAATGGTCCCATTGCGACCATAGAAATCCGAGTTGACTAATAAACACCATTTAATGTTGTTGGGAAACAACGTACTGGTAACATTCATAATAATTATTAACATTTCAGGTATGAAAATGATTTGTTAAAAGGTATTTTTGGCTTTTTTTAAACCCACCCAAAGACTGTTCATACATCAGTTACTAATTTCTCCAAATGCATTTATACTCATTTCTGTTTATATCAAAAGACGTAAAGATCACGTTTTATTTTAGCTGAAACGATCCAAAATACCTATGCATAATTATAAGATCTACTCTTGGGTGGAGGGTTGATTAACTACGATACAGGATATATCCTTGTACTACCTGTGCGGATAAAGAATGGGATCAGGAATGGCGGCGAATCTATTCACTTCTCGCTCGCACACTATTTGCGTCTTTAGTCGCACTCGTGGGGTGCGAGTATAGACGCAAATAGTGTGCGAGCGAGAAGTGAATAGATGCGCCGCCATTTCTGATCCCATTTTTATTCGCACAGGTTGTATAGGTGTCAACCTGCCATAATCTAACTGTGTTAATATATCATAATATTGTTTGTAACTGACTTAACTTCATCTACTTTTCTGGTTGTTGTAACTCTGCCACTAAAAAACTCAATACCTGCGGAAAGCTAATTAGATTTGACTGACCGGATGGCGCAATTGGTAGTGACCCTGCCTCTTACGCCAAAGGTCGTGGGTTCGATCCCCACCCTGGACAAACATTCGTGCGATGAACAGTTGGGTTTGTTCAGTGTCTGGGTGTAATATACGTATTTAAGTATATATTTGTGTTCCTCTGTTGTCTGATATCTGTAACACAAGTGCTTAAGCTACTTAGCTACTTAGTACGGAATCAGGTCAACGTATGAGATGTTGTGACAATTATTATTATTATAATTATACGCCCATGAAACTGGTAGGTAAAATTAAATGGCCTAATTAATAACAAAATACGTTTCTCAATGTTTAAAAATATGTAATGTACTCGTAGTTACAAAATTTTTATCCGATTCAAAATTTATAGATTTATTCTAGACAATTTTGAATTTAAAAATCTTATAGATATTGTAATCATCTTTAAATCTTTATATGTCGTAGTTGGGTAGTTATGTGTAATAACGTAATAAATGGTTATTATACGGAATAAAATAATGTTAATGTTAGAATAGCTATTGGGAAAATAGTTACGCTTAAATAATAAATAAATGGATAAGATACCGGTTCCATCTCAATCTGCATCGATTTCAACTCATTTGAATTATAAATAAATGAGGTCATAAAAAAAAACATGCGAAAGATTTATGGAGTTTTTTTTTTCAATTTTATTTAATTGCAAAACTTATGGCTGGTCTTATATATATAACATATTAATTTTCAAAATTATACACATTTCTAATTTATAATTTAAGATCTAAATAGCAGATACTTAAAATATTAGTTTCTATTTGGAGTATAAGTACTATAACATTTAATCACAATCAAATAGGTTACATACAAGGATATTTTAAACATCTCGGACGTATAACAGGATCAGCACAAATATAATATAAGTTATTTATTTGTATAAATGGGTGTAAAATAAAATTTAGATGTACGTAGCGAATTTAAATTGTAAATAGTTTACTAGATTTATGAGTAATGTGCAAATAATTTGATTTTATTTTTTAAGAGTGTAAAAATGTCGTTAAATAAATAAATCGAATGGTAAATTGTGTTTTCATTCTCTCTGATATTTATTTAAAGATAAGTAAATTATTTCAATGAAAAAATATTTAAAATGTCATTTACAGAAAATGATTTTAAATGAAATTGCACAATTTTTTGTTTAAAAGCCTACAATCTTAAAATTTGATCGTAGAGATTAGTGGGGTGACTATATCGAAATATCGATAGAAAAACATTTATTAGTTTTAAGTGTATACTTTGGCATCTCTATAGATTGCTGCAAATGTTAAATTAAAATTCTCAAGAGCCAGTCCGTCTGGCGAAAAGCCAAAACAGATGCCTCACCTCGTCTGGATGGAAGTATTAAGTCTCTGAGCGGAAAAGCAGGCGTCCCTGTCTTTGCGGCGAAATTAAATTCTTTTCATATTGTATTTCAAGTCTGCAAAATGCCCAAGGCATTTTCGGTGAGCGAATTCAGCAATCAATCTAAGTTAATGTCAAATTTTAAATCTGTTACAAACCAATTTTAACTTATACTATTAAGGGCCGATCTGAACAATCTTATTTCAATAATAAATCTATGATAGATATGATGCTGTCATTCTATACAAACCTGACATTATACCATAGATTTATCCACGGATATAGTTTGGACGAATCAAGCCTTAGGACCGATTCAACCAATGTTAAACCGATAATAAATCTATGATATATCGCAGTCATTTTATACAAACCTGACGTTATACCATACATTTGTTCATGGATAAAGATTGGTCGAATCTGGTTTAAGTACCACAGGTCACCACCACCACACACCATTGGGTATTTCCTATATATTATAAGTATGTATTTACAAAAGAAAAGTATTATAATGTTAAAGGTCGCTCAGCGGGCTATGGAACGAGCAATGCTCGGCGTCTCTCTCCGAGATCGACTCCGAAATGAGGTGATCCGGCAGAGAACCAAAGTCATCGACATTGCTCACCGGATTAGCAAGCTTAAGTGGCAGTGGCCATATAAGCCGCAGAACCGACAACAGATGCTATGAGAACGTCTTTGGTGAAAATTTAATTAAAAATGCTCTTAACGGAATCTCTACATAAAAATTTGAACCTTTTTCCCTACTAAAATATGGTCATAAGAAATCTCCATTACTCTCAAACTTGTACACGAATGATTGTCTTGTCCTACCATTCCCTCAGCGGGACAAACTTCTGTCCCGGGAAATTAGCTGGAAAAGTTTGTAAATTAGGTTCCTAATTGGCGGTTGTTGCCCAGTTTGTGTCCTTTCAATTGCCTTTGTTTTGTTATGACTTTATTTTGTGCTAGTGGGCCGCCCTCACTTCGTTTCGGATCATTAGTTTCACTTTATACTAATAGATGGCGCTAGGTATCAATTACATCGCTTAAACGTTTCGTTTAAGGATTACCTTTAAGCGGTGCCGCTGTCTGTAGGATTTGGTCATTTTTTATGGGGAGTCAAACATTTCTTCGATGACTTACAAAAATACTTATAATTTACTCTTGTTCAGAATAGTTAGTTGAACTCGTGGTTAAGGAGTTGTAAATGTTTACAGATACACCCTGAATATCCTGCGTTCGTGGCTTATCGTTGATATCGTAGCCGAACTAATGGAAGGATATTTTCATTTATGTATATTTTTTAATACTCCACAACATCACATACCTACATTGATCTGACTCCGAAATAGGTAGCACCAGTGCTACGGATATCAGAACCAATAGCGGAATCACAAATATACTTTTCCACCAGTGGGGGGGTTTAGACCATAACTCACAACATTGGTCTCGTTCGTCAGGCAGCAGGATGTACCTCGTGCAGGTGAGGTTTACTTGGATCTTTCAGTTGTCTGTCTTGCTGTCTAAAAAAAAAACTTTCCTTTTGTAAATACATACTTATAATACATAGAAACACCCAGACAAATACAAACAGACATGTTCATCACACAAACGTTTGTACTGTGCGGGGATTGAACCCGCAACCTTTGCACCAGAGCCAACGTTCACTACCTACCACTAATCCAAACGGGTTGTCAATACTAGTTCTTTGAATTTGGGTTGAAGCATAGAGCAACAAAGTTTTTTTAACATCATGGCGGACAATCGAGACAAGTCAAATGATAGTAAGTTATTACCGTCTCCCATGGACATCTTCAACACATGAGACATCACAAATACGTTGCCGGCTCTTAAGGAAGGAATAACCTCTTTTCTTAAAAGATCACCAGGTCCGATCGAGCCAGCCCATTCATGACGAAGCGTGGCTCTACCATGGTGCCACCACGTTCTCACAGAAAACCGGCGTGATGCAGCACTGTGCTGTGTTTCGCTGCGTGAGTGAGGGTCCTCCGAGGGTAGAGCGATTGTAGGTCAATGGATACGAATGCGCCTTCCAAGCAGGTGGTCGAAGTTAGAATCCGAGCATGCACCAATGTTTTTTTCAAATCTATGTGCGTATTTCTACGATTACCATCTGCTCGGCGGTGAGGAAAAACATCGTGAGGAAACCTGCACGTTTCGGAGAAAGTTTCTGAAACGTGTAACCATGATTCAATTGGTCTGGTTCCCCTGTACTGTAACCCTTTAGGGTTGAGAAGGTCAGATGGCAGTCGCTCCATTGTAATTACCAGACCCCCCCAATCCTGAATCATGGTCTAAGCGTACCCTGGGCTCCAAAGCGATAGCTTTGGGCGCAACAGGGAATTACACGCTAAGATGAAGAGAAGAGAGTGAGGGTACTCCGGTACCCTCACTCACTTGGACCTCCGGGTCCAATCCGGGAGAAAGGGGGGGCTTATAGGTTAGCAGCGCAATGGCGAGTCCACTGATAACGCGGGTGGCCTTGGGTGGCGGCAATAACTTACCATCAGGTGATCCGTCTGCTCGTCTGCCATCTATCACATAAAAAAAAACACCAGGGGGTATCTGTTCGGAAACAACATCGTTGGTAACTGATTCCACAGTTTTACTAACGCAACAAAAATATTAGAAACGAGTTCAATGTTAATTAGACAACATACTTCGACATTGAAGGGGGATTATGGGGAAGATGTTCCGCCGACTCACCCCGGGGGAAGGTCAAAACAAGAATGATTGATTTATTTGTTACTCACCTAGCGCCTTTATGACGGGTTCCCTTGGAAACCGTCAAGTCACTCTGTTTTCGCTCGGACCAGGGGCGTCTTTACCTATAGTGCAGGGGGTGTGGTGCACCAGGGCGCCAGAAGTTAAAGGGCGCCGAAAGCTACTCACAGAGCCTCCATTGTAACGCTCCGCGAGGAGCGGGCGTGATTACAGATCGTTCTCCTCATCTTAGCGTACGCACCGGGGAAAGAGCCCTTAGCAAGTACCTGGTGAGCGTCTCCCAAGATTCGGTCCGTATGCCGAGATGGTAGGAAGGATCATGGGCTGGTGGAGAGAAAAAAGTCCTCATCTTAGCGTGTGATTCCTAGTTGCTTCCAATGCTGTGTTTCATTGCGTGAATGAGGGTACCGGAGGCCCAATCCAGGGGAAGGGGGGTTCAAAGGTAAGCAGGGCACTTGTGACACGGCGGCGGTAATCGCTTACTATCAGGTGATCCGTCGGCTCGTCTGCCAACTATATCATAAAAAAAATGCTGTCGCTTTGAAGCCCGGGGTACGCTTGCACCATGATACAAGATTCGGGATGTCTGGTGATCATGCCAGCAGCTTTACCTTAGTCGCCTTTTACGACACCTCGGTAAGAGTGAGGGTGGCCTATTCTACTCTGCCGGGGACCACACATCCATAGGTATAGTCGAACTTATTATAAGTATTCCATTTGGATCGCATTTTGTAACAATTCGGGCATTTTGTAACAAAAGGGCGCCAGGTTATTTATTGCACCCGGGGGCTTCTTGGGCTAGAGCCGCCCCTGGCTCGGACTATGAATTTTCGGGTATTTGGTGGATCGCACGTTCAGATGGGACCTTCCATGTTCCGGGTGCGAATGAAAACTCTCTTTTCTATCTTTATTTTACTTTATTTTATTTATTTCTTAAATACAAACACAGTACTTATTACAAAGTCTGCCAGACTGCAGAACAGTTTTTTAGATTTTCGCATTGAATTATAACTATAATGTATCAATACGGGGATTAACACGATATTTATTATGTGAAACAACATTGTGTACTCACATATTTGGCTCGACGTTTCGGCTACGCGGCCCCAGCAGACGACGCCGTGCTCCGCCAGTCCGCTCGTGACCACGGCTGCTGTAACGTAGCCGAAACGTCGAGCCAAATATGTGAGTACACAATGTTGTTTCTCATAATAAATATCGTGTTAATCCCCGTATTGATACATTATAGGTGCAGAACAGTTTGTCGGCAGTAGCTCTCGTGGATGCTTTAAACAGTTCTTAAGCACTAACAATGTATTATATTACTTATACAGACAATTATACATATAACCTTGGGGTAAAGATGGTACTTACTGCAATTTAGACTACAAGGACTTATAGAAAATAATACCTATATACCTATCTAGTCATGCATAAACATATATACGTACATGAGTCTAGTTAATCTCGTCTCTGAGGTCTCGGGGCGGGGAAACCATAGGTACAAGAATAAAACCGATTACAACCGTGAAAAAGGACTTTTTTTCATATACCTATTTAAACACATATATAATTATCTACATTATGCTTTTAAATAACTAATTTTATACCTAGTTTAATAGACACATCGATGCTTCATAAAAATAATGGTTGGACAGACACATTACCAAAAACGAAGGATAGGTAGGAGACAGACTCTGCCGTCCGCTAACGTGTGTGTGTCGTCTTCAGGTGATTTTTACTATGTATGTTGCTGATCAGTCCTTGAGGCAGCTCATTAATGAAGGTAGGTGTTAGCCAACGTGGTTCCCGCCATAGGTAATACATATAAGTTCCCGCTTACCGAAGTACAACCTGTGCGGAAAAAGAATGGGGTCAGAAATGGCGGCGCATCTATTCACTTCTCGCTCGCACACTATTTGCGTCTATAATCGCACTCGTGGGGTGCGACTATAGACGCAAATAGTGAGCGAGCGAGAAGTGAATAGATGCGCCGCCATTTCTGATCGCATTCTTTATCCGCACAGGTTGTAGTTATTTACCCTAGGGACAATTAATTTAGACACCTTTGTTGCTCGGGTCTGATAAGTCGGGTCCTTCTTCCTTTTGTACCTAGTCATTGTTATAAAACTGTTCAATTAAGAATTAATCTACAGGTGTATCAGTGAACATTTATATTCTAATGAATAAAACGCAAGATTAACTGAGTTTATTTATTGGAGATTTACTGATTACATTGCATAAAGCTTCTGTTTACATGTTCTCATTTGTAGCATGCTTTTTAAGCATGATAAATTTGAGCATGCTTAATGAACTGTCCACATTAGCAAATCCTCCAACCGATTACGGCTATGGCAGCCAATCTCAACGCAACGTACGCAGGATATATTATTGTGCTCAAGTGTGTGCGCAAACACAAGTGCACTCTCTATTCCCTTATTGGGATTAGAGAGAGATTGGGATTGGGCGCAGGACGTAAAGGTACAGTACCTTTTTATACATGATTATTTTCGTGCTTAAAGCATGCTGCTTTTGAGCAAATGCTACTTAGTAGCACGTGTGGATGGACGTGCTACTAATAATAAGCATGCTTTGTAGAGCTAGTTTTGAGCATACTCAAAAATCGTACGGCAGTCGATTTTCGAGTATGCTACCTGCAGTGCGTGGATGGGGTAGTGTAGGGGAGTGCTTAAGCACGTGTAAACAGGTTTGCTTATTTTTCAGCATGCTAAAATATGAGTAATATAGCATGCTTATTGATAGCAAATGTGAACAGTTCCTTAAATATGTGTAAACAGGTTTGCTTATTTATTTAAGCATGTTAATAGATGGCTAATAGATGACTGCTTCGGTTTCATAGTGGTTAGTGGGTCGAATTATAAAGCAAGATGTCCCGGGTTCGATCTCCGGGTCAGGCCCAAAAAATTGTACAGTCAACTCCAAAAATATGTACACACTTTAGGACCTTGTCAAAATACTTACTTAAAAGAAAGTAGAGGTTTACTTTCTTATATAATATATTGTGACAACGTCCTAAAGTGTATACATATTTTTGGAGTTGACTGTACCAAAGTTTTCGGTAAGAAATTCTTAGTGTCAGCCCGGAGTCTGGAAGTTGGCGGTCTTGTACCCTCGTGCCTCGGAATGTTAGTTAGCCCGTTGATTCTTCGCATAATCCCTCTCCTGGTGTCCCGTCGAAATATGGAAATGAAAATCTTTATTGCCATATGTACATAAATAACAAACTAATTGAAAAAATGCAAGAATATTGACTGACCGGATGGCGCAATTGGTAGTGACCCTGCCTCTTACGCCAAAGGTCGTGGGTTCGATCCCCACCCTGGACAAACACTCGTGCGATGAATACTTGTGTTTGTTCGGTGTCTGGGTGTAATATATGTATTTAAGTATATATTTGTGTTCCTCTGTTGTCTGATATCTGTAACACAAGTGCTTAAGCTACTTAGTACGGAATCAGGTCAACGTATGAGATGTTGTGAGAATTATAATATGAGGGTAAGGGAATAGAGAGTGCACCTGTGTTTGCGCACACACTTGAGCACTTTAATATATCCTGCGTACGTGGTTGATCGTTGAGATTGGCCGCCGTAGCCGTAATCGTTTGGAGGATATTATATGAACTAGCCTTAGTTACTAAATAAAGATTTTTTATTTGAGGGTTTGAAGGCCGGGTCTAGAAATACTGTCGTATCGTCCGTTATATCATCGGCTTATACGTGATGTCATGATGTACAAGTAATTTTCCAGGGACAAGAACCATGTTTCCCAGCATGACCCCGTTTTTATGGGCAACCCACCTGGCGGTAGGATTGCGCAGTCCCCAGGGTCGCAGGAAGCATTGCTAACGCGATTACGAAGATTGGGGGGTGGTGCAAGTGACAAGTAATTAGGCAGACCGATTGTGACAAATTGTCCACTGCTAAGCATTGTTATCCTTAGAGTAGGTATAGGTACATAACCAAGCTAAATAGCGCATGTGTCAGTCTCGATCCCAACTTTTCGAAGAATCGTAGCGTATGCGTATTGTAAGCAGTGGCGGATTTACCATAGAGACTAAGTAAGGGCAGCAGATTTTAGGGGACGGCGAGCAATAAAAGGGCCGCGAGTATTTTTTTTTCGATTTAATTCAATGTGTTGAAAAAAACATTAAATGTTTTTTTACTATTTTGCCATACAACCCAAAAGAGATAATGTCGCGTTTTGGTCCCCAAAAGTTTATAGCTACAGGGGCGACAAAATGTCAATAGTTTGCATAACCATCTTCTCTCTCACTTAGAATGAAAAGGTGACAAAGTGGGAAAGGTGACGTAGGCACGCTGTTAATTAAAATATACTAAAATAAAAATCTGTTCATTGCACAAATTATCATAACATTATTGGTCTTGAGACATCGCCAGTACGTAATACAATACTTGTGTTCGGGCTGACTCGCGCTCCTTCCCAAGATTTGAAAAACATTATGTACAATAAAACTATAATTTATTTATTTATTTATTCTTTATTGCACAAGAAAATAAAGTACAATTGGCGGACTTAATGCTATACAGCATTCTCTACCAGTCAACCATTAGGCGATGCAGAAATATGTATGACGGCTAAATAAATTTATATCCATAAACATATATGTGAGTAATATATATTATGACTAAATATACATACATAACTATATAATACAATAAACCTACCTATAATAATAATAATGAATTAACTTATGTATTTAATTTGGCATTTAAATGAATTGGTGGCTGAATAGCGAGAGATTCTCCCGCTCCGTTCATTATTTTAGACCACTCCCATCTCCCTGGGAGAGATGCGCCCTACTTACGACCGTCACTGTAATTCAATATATCGAAGTATATCCTTGCCTCATTTCAGTCGTATTTGTACCACCTTATAAATACTTATCGGGAATCAAAGAAATGAGATCTTGGCCTCTTGTTTTCCGAGTCAATCGGCTTAACGAGTTAGATTTATTAGTGAAGTTGGCATGGAAAAGGCGTCGCTGATTTTTTTTTAATGTTACAATGCAGTTAAATGCTGTCTCCTCTACTCTTTGCTATTTTCATAAATTCCATTACCCACAATCTCACTTCTTCCTACCACTTATATGCAGACGATCTCCAAATTTATACGCAGGGTAGCCTAAGCGATCTCTCCAGTGCTGTAAAGGCTATTGATTCAGATTTAGACCGTATTTCGGCATGGAGCAGATTTTTTGGTCTCTTGGTTAACCCTAAAAAAACGCAGGTTATAGTTATTGGTAGTTCAAGGTTGTTATCCAGGATTGACTGGAGCACATTGCCAAGCATACTTTTTGACGGAATTCCAATCCCCTACAGCAAAACGGTTAAGAACCTTGGGATTCATATTGACAGTTCCCTATCCTGGACTACTCAAATTGCTGAAGTTAGTAAGAAACTGTTCGCAGCAGCTGGATCACTAAATCGACTCCGCAATTTCTTACCAATACCCACCAAAATTGCGCTAGTACAAACCTTACTTTTCCCAATTCTTGACTACGCCGACTGTTGCTATCTCGATCTAAATGAGGTTCTACTCAACAAGCTCGAACGTCTCCAGAACTATTGCATACGTATTATTTTCGGCTTGCGTAAGTATGACCACATATCTAAGTATAGAGCTCGTCTACAATGGCTTCCTATCCGTCTTCGTCGTGACTCCCACATTCTTTCCTTACTATATACTATTCTTTTCAGTCCCAAATCTCCACCATACCTCAAAGAGCGTTTCCAGTTTCTCCAGCGCACTCGAGGTCATATGCGTTCTTCCAAACTTCTCCATCTTAAGTTCCCTCCTCATTCATCTCAATCCTACTCCCAATCCTTCACCGTGCAGTCTATCCGACTGTGGAATGCTTTACCTCTGACAATCAGGCAATCCAATTCCCTACCCATCTTTAAAGCCCAAATTAAATCACATTTCCTGACCCTTTGAGACCACTGTTCCCACTTCCTCTCACCCATCTCTTCTTGTCCTCTGAGAATCATTCGTCTGCTTTGGGATCCATTGTTATTATTTTAGTTGCTATATTTATGTGTTTATTAATCATATATATTATATATATTGTATGTATTAGTATATTCATATTTTATTTATGTATTTGCATTTAAACTTTCTGTGTAAGTATATAAATATTTAAGATTGCACCGCCCTACACCTTCATCAAGTGTCCTTTATCCAAAGGTTGCCTGGAAGAGATCGCTCATAGTGATAAGGCCGCCTTCGTTGTACATATCCTGTAATATCTAGTTTTAAGTTTTCATACTTTATTTTGAGTGCAATAAAAGTATATTCATTCATTCATTCATTCATTCATTCATTCATTCATTCATTCATTCATTCATTCATTCATTCAATGCAAGGATTTGACCTCAATCACACCTGACGTTAAGTGAAGATACATTTTACATTTATCTTCTTTTACACTTATCATAAATATTACACAACATCACATACATTGATCTGAGGCAGCTAAATCACCAGCTGTGTTACGGATATCAGAACCAACCATTACAAAGATATACATATTTTGACGACCCAATTGGAACAGTGGTAGTGCACGCTGCCTCTGATACAAGGGTTGCGGGTTTGATCCCCGCACAGTACAAACATTTGTGTGCATGAACATGTTTGTTTGTATTGGTCTGGGTGTTTGCTATGTTATTATAAATATGTATTTACAAAATAAAAGTATTATTTGTATATATTTGTAATCCCACTGTTGATTCCGATATCCGTAACACAGGTGCTTGAGCTACCTATCTCGGAGTCAGATCAATGTATGTGATGTTGTGAAATATTTATTTATTTTTATTCTCTATTGTAAGTAAATACATATAATACATAAAAACACCCAGACCAATACAAACAGATATGATCATGCACACAAATGTTTGTATTGGGCGGGGATCGAACCCGCAACCCTTGCACCAGAGGCAGCATTCACTACCAATGATCTAACGGGTCGTCAGATTGGGTCTGCCATGCTTGTCTGGGAAAAGCCTATTCATTCTTGAGGCCAAGATTATATTGTTCAGGAAATACATCGGCGGGCCATGAGTTCGACTCCTTGGCTGTGTGCATCAAAAAAGAGTTTGCGTAGCGCTCAGAACGGTCGGCTGGAGCATCAACCATATAGGGATGATAACCAAGTCTTCTATGATTCAATAGAAATCAAGACGTATCTCATTAGTGACGCGTGATTGAAACCACCTTTATTAGACAGAACATTATCTTTAATTTACTTATAAACCATTTATGTACACATACATATAAACTATTTATGTACCACATATATCGTCCGTGCGTCACATTAGGGCTCACATAAAACCAGCGCCATGGCCTGAAGGTACTCCTACCTAAAGCCATGGCCGAAGCTGAGTGAGCTACTTTTCACTGACTATCGCGACATACCTCACACACACACACACCTGTACGCAAATACTTAGTGCCCGGCTTGAGAAGCCGTATTATTACTTTGTTTTTTTTTCTCTTTAATTTTTTTTTCTCTGTTTGTCTCCTTTTATATTTGTAATGTTATGTTTGCGATTTTAGTTTGTGTTTGATTTGATTATACTTGTTGCGTTATTATCTGTAAAATGTGGTGTGTCGTATTTTCCAGTGAATAAATGTTGCTATCTATCTATCTAAATAATAAAATGATTTGCACGTCTTTTTTTATAAAATATATCTTTATCCTTCTTATCATTGTCGCAGCACTCAAGCTGAAGTATTTTATTAAAACATTTGAGTCAATCGCAAACATTTATCAAACATTATCTCCGACGGAATCTGGCTGAGTTCCGCGAGGTAATGTGAGAGTTAAAGCTACTGTCGTTTCTGAAACTTTTTGCTTCAGGTTCTTAAGTTAAGGTGTATTTAGGAAAGTTATTACCGTACTAAAGCGCATGTTATCCCGTTCCAACACGCAATATTAAAAGGGGCTGGCATGAATTTTTTTCCGGGCCTATCCTTAGTGTGCGATTTGTAATAAGGGAGAAGTTATTTAAATAAATATACCACGAGTAAGGCACTGTAAGTATAATTTATAATTCTCACAACATCTCATAGGTTGACCTGATTCCGTACTAAGTAGCTTAAGCACTTGTGTTACAGATATCAGACAACAGAGGAACACAAATATATACTTAAATACATATATTACACCCAGACACTGAACAAACACAAGTGTTCATCACACGAATGTTTGTCCAGGGTGGGGATCGAACCCACGACCTTTGACGTAAGAGGCAGGGTCACTACCAACTTCGCCTTCCGGTCAGTCAAAAGTATACATCATTATCATCATCATTTCAGCCAATAGACGTCCACTGCTGGACATAGGACTCCCCCAATGTTCTCCACACAGATCAGTCCTGTGCCGCCCGCATCCAATGGATTCCCGCGATCCTCACCAGATCGTCGGTCCACCTTGTAGGGGGCTTGCCACGGCTGCGACTTCCTGTACGTGGTCTCCACTCGAGGACCTTTCCGCCCCAACGGCCGTCTGTTCTCCTCGCTATGTGCCCTGCCCATTGCCACTTGAGGCATGCAATCCTTTGGGCTATGTCTGTGACCTTAGTCTCCTGCAGATTTCATCATTTCTGATACGATTACGCAGGGAGATTCCGAGCATAGCCCTCTCCATTTCTCTCTGGGTGACTTTGAGCCTCCTTAATCGGCACATTGTAAGCGGCCACGTTTCGGTTCCGTATGTCATCACTGGCAACACACACGCATTGAAGACTTTCGTCTTGAGACACTGAGGTAGATGGTAAGTATACAGTGCAACTAGAAAGCACTTAAACGACATTAAAATAATAAATAAAAATCTTTTATTTCAAGACCAGAAGTCCATATGGGTTAGTAACAGAAAGGCCTTAAAACTATGTTAGTGATACATGAAAGGACTATGGTAAGGGTTCTCTCATTTCATCGCTTTGCCTGCGTAAGTACATGCAAAGCGATGAAACGGGCAAAGACAGACGCGTCCAAACTCCACGCGTCCACCATCATCAGGATTCCATTGTTGCTCCCCCACAGCCTTCGTATAATAGACGCATTGTTCTTACGAATGATTGCGTGGAAATTGTCTATGCGCGCGTCAGCAAACATACCTGCTCAACAAGCCACAGGTGTCCCATTGATAGGAGCGTTTTGTACAACAACTTTTCTATGTCAAGTCAAGCCAATTCTTTATTTGCATATGCTTGTATGATTCGATCACGATTATTTGGCTTGTGGCAAAATTCAAAACTACTCTTGGTGGATGACTGGCACGAAGTGGCGCAAGACCGACCAAAATGGAGGCTCTTATTAATAAATAATATATAATTCTCACAACATCTCATACGTTGACCTGATTCCATACTAAGTAGCTTAAGCACTTGTGTTACAGATATCAGACAACAGAGGAACACAAATATATACTTAAATACATAATATTACACCCAGACACTGAACAAACACAAGTGTTCATCGCACGAATGTTTGTCCAGGGTGGGGATCTAACCTAACCTAACATTTGGCGTAAGAGGCAGGGTCACTACCAATTGCGCCATCCGGTCAGTCAAATTTATTTATAATACTTATTTATAATTACAAACTTATAATACTTACTAACAAATTTATAATACTTATTATCAGAGGCCAAGACTCACTATGGGTCGCTGCGCCTACCTAGTTCGTTAGTTAGCTAGTAGTAGAAATACATATATGGATAGATAGATAGATAGACGCCGTGTGGTCCCCGGCAGAGTAGAATAGGCCACCCTCACTCTTACCGAGGTGTCGTAAAAGGCGACTAAGGTAAAGCTGCTAGGCATGATCATCAGCACCCAGAGAAGGAAAACTCTGCATTTATATCAAAACCCTCGCCAACCCGTCTGCCAAGCGTGGTGAGTATGGCAACTACCCCTCATGTGATTGAGGGAGGCCCGTGCCCCAGCAGTGGGGACTTAAATGGGCTGACGATGATGATGAGATAGATACATTTATTCACAGAAAATACGACACACACGGACATAGACATATAAATAATTTATAAATAAATTAAATATACATAATGTTCTGTCTAGGGGTGTGCAAATCAATATACAATAAGATACAAATTAATATTATGGTGGGATATAAACAATTATAGTGTAGTGAGAGCGAGATGCTTCACCACGCGTTGGAAAAGGACCGAGGCGACGATTCCCGCAGAGCCTCGTTTGCCCGTATATAACATAGATTGTATGGATTTGTTATAACTTCTGTCACAAGTCAATTTGATGTCCCATTCTCGATCGCTTAGAGTAATAATGCTCGTATTTGTAGGGACACAACACGCGGAAATTTGAGCTTTCAGATTTGTGTGTGTCTCCACCATACCTATTTTTTTATACGTGTGTATTTGTATAGTGGCGGCTGCGCCGGCCCTGTAAGTATATGAAGTCAGTTGGAATAAACTCACTTTACTACTCGGTACTTTGATTTTTCACTCTTCTCACAGAACGCAACCTTATTTAATGAGTAGGTACAGTGGAATCAGTTGTTTTACTGCCGCACTCAGAGTCTATAATGTATCAATACGGGGATTAACACGATATTTACTATGTGAAACAACATTGTGTACTCACACATCACACGCTCCGCTCGTGACCACGGCTGCTGTAACGTAGCCGAAACGTCGAGCCAAATATGTGAGTACACAATGTTGTATCACATAGTAAATATCGTGTTAATCCCCTTATTGATACATTATAGTTATAATGCAACGCGAAAATCTAAAAAACTATTTAACAAAACGCACTCAGAGTCGTTGATTAACTAAGTTGGATATTTAAGAAAAAATATTGACACTTATTTTACAAAAGTTAATGAACATTGCTAAAATGACGTCTCTGAGTGCGGCCGTTAATGTTAGTTCAGATAATCCTTACACATTACATACACTTATAACCTACAGTAAGTACCAGTAACTTAAATCATTTGAGGAGTCTTAATATGAGCATTTGTATGAATTATCGCTGCTTTCCAAGTGAGTCCAATGATCTTGCACAAAGTTACTGAATCACGCACTCGTCTCGGTGGTAACGAGGTGGAACAAAGCCATATAGGCGTAGGTAAGTATACACACACACACACCGAGAGGTACACCCATGCTTTTTAACCGGCTTGCGAAATTCTCGAAGGCATTATACTGTAGGCATTTGGAATGATTCCCATGAAAATGGAAGATCTTTCGCCGAGCCAGGTGTTATTGGCTAGGGGACCATGGTCCAATATACTATTTTGGTTTGTCGTATATATCTTACGTCGGTCTGCGAACTTTGCTTTCGCGATGTAGAATCGTATGAGAATTCCGATCTTGTATGAACTGTCTGATTAGCGCTATCTGCTGCTGGTAGGATGGTACTAGTAGGCGAACTTCTTTCTTCGGGCGATGGTAGGTGTCGCCCCAAAATTACTCAAACGATATTTTTTCTCCAAATGAATTATGTACCTACGTACTGCCCAGGGCGGCTTCCAAAGTCTTTGGTACAGCTCATAAAATAAGGGGCGGCGTCCTAAGTCTATGGTATAGCTACACATCAAAGTAATCAAAACTGTCAAAGGAGATCATCGGACTTTCATATATTTTTGGACCAAACGTGAGTGTCAGCAAGAAAAAAATATCCTACCTACCTACTTATCCGCCTTATGTTCAAATCTCAAAATTTGGAATACCGAAATTCTTTTTTTGTTAGGTAATTCTCTGAAAGGTTGCTCAGCGGGCTATGGAACGAGCAATGCTCGGTGTCTCTCTCCGAGATCAAATCCGAAATGCTGTGATCTGGCAGAGAACCAAAGTCATCGACATTGCTCACCGGATTATCAAGCTTAAGTGGCAGTGGCCATATTAGCCGCAGAACCGACAATCGATGGAGTAAACGAGTTCTAGAGTGGAGACTGCGTCTTGGCAAACGTAATGTAGGGCGCCCTCTGGCTAGGTGGGGCGAGCTGGATGCGAGAAGCCATGGATAGATCACAGTGGCGAACAATTGGAGAGGTCTACATCCAGCAGTGGACTGCGATAGGCTGATGCGATAGGTTGTGAAGGTCAGACTGCAGTCACTTCATTGTAACTTCATTACCAGACTCCCCAAATCCTGTATCATGGCCTAAGCGTACGGGCTCCAAAGCCACTCAACCGGGAATTGCATGCTGAGATGAGGTATTCAATACGGTGTAAGTGGGTGCCATTATAATTTTGTTCATCAACCGAGCATGGCAAAATATGTCGCCACTCGCAAGTATCTTGTAAAGGTTTACATAGTGCGTGCAAGCCTATGAGTCAGCCCACAGATTATTAAAGGCTAGCATGAACTTTTTAAACAATTATTTTAACTAGCACTAACAGCTGAGGTTTTTGTAATATAATAAAATAAAAATAAAATAAAAATAAAATAAAAATAAAATAAAAATAAAATAAAAATAAAATAAAAATAAAATAAAATATTCGTAGCGTAAAGCGTATGCGTGTCATAAGCATTTGTATAAACATTCTCTTTTTTTTTTGTAATGGCTGCTATTGCGTTTGCTTATGCCAAACACATTTTTTTAACTCTGCCAATGTCGAGTGATTAACGAGACACGTTTTAAAAGAAAAATTTACCGGTATGGATGAGATTAAATTCTTCAGGATATTATTTTAATTTGAGTTCTTACACCTTGAACATTCTCTATAGTTCGTAAATGTAACTAAAATTGACAGCACGTCTGACAAGATAAGTATCGTAACGTGAGCGTGTGACGTCAACCCTGTCGGCGGGTAGGGCTAAAACAAGCCGCATGGGCTGATGCAATTCAAAGGTTTTAAATTAGTGTCTAGTTGTTTTTAGTGTTCAAATTTGGTGTTTATTTGTGCAGTGAAGTGCCGCAAAGTAATCCTAATAATAAGAATCGTTGGATTGTATTGTTATTAACACTGCTATTGTGTGTCGAGTGAGTTGTCTCGTGACAACTTGCTTGGACCAAATAGTGTCTTAAAACCTGCGATTGCTTTTAGAGTGATATCCGCTGAATCCGTAGGTCGATAAAACGTAAAACACCGGTGTTTTATTGAGTGACAGTGACTTTGACTGACTTCGACTGTTGACTACCTACAAACTGTGCGGATAAACAATGGGATCAGGAATGCACCCACGAGTGTGAGTATAGACGCAAATGTCTGCTAGCGAGAAGTGAATAGATGCGCCGCCATTTCTGATCCCATTCTTTATCCGCACAGGTTGTAGCTATTCTCAATAAGTTACTTGACATTGGCGAATTTTCTTCGGGTAGAGCCATAATTAAAAAAAAAGGCGTCAGCGCTGAATGAGTGACTTTTGGTAGTCGGGTTTTAGTTTTTAAACTTTAATTTTAGCTTTGCCATAGTCGGGTAAAAAACTAGAAACGAGTAAGGCCTCCAACAGCCCTTAATTCTAATCTACAGTTTTTTACGTCCCACATTTCCGAGTAATTAAATTATTCTGTTCACACTTTTATTTTAAAAATGTTAAGCCTGCAAAGTCATTATCAAAATTAAGTAGTCTTCGCCCTTCGTCAAAAATGTGAATCCAGGTAATTCCCCGGGGCACGATGAATTAATTTTAGAGTCCAGGCGGTAAAAATAATATGATTTGTGAGTGCCATACATAGAAATTGTACGAGGAGGAAGGATTTTTTTTAAATGATAGATGTCAGACGGGCAGACGGATCACCTGATGTTAAGCAATCGCCGCCGCTCATATAACTCCGCGACACCAGTGAAGTCACAAGTGCGCTGCCAACTCTTAAACCCTCCTTTTACCCGGATTGGGCCTCCGGTACCCTCACGAAACACAGCACAGTGCTGCTTCACGCAGGTTTTCTGTGAGGCCATGGTATCACTCCAGTCTAGCCCATTCATGCCGAAGCGTGGCTCTCCCACGGTAAAAGTTGGTAAAAATAGCAAAAAGGATGAATAGGAAAGGCTAAAAAAACTAAAATCAGATATAATCGTCATCAAAAAAAAACTATTCAATTTAGGTTAATATAGAACACTTATGAATGTCAAAAGGGTACACATATTATCATCTACCGCTGGTTCTGAGAAGACAAGATCAAGCTATCCCTTTCATAACGGGGGGTCGTAGGTTGGAAAACGAGTATGCCACTGCTCGACCGGAGTGATACCACGGCCTTACGGAGAACCGGCGTGAAGCAGCACTGTGTTGTGTTGTTACTCTTTGCTGTTTTCGGGGTAGATAAATGGTATAATTCATCTTCGGTCGATTTAAGATCGTGCCTTATGCTTGGATATTGCGTACAGTCCAGATGACCTAAATTATAGCAGACATTACAACCGAATCGGAGTTTCCCTCTCTTTCATACGCGCTGTGTCTCTCCTTTGTTTGGATACTATATACTCGTTCGTTACGGGACGGCTTCCAATTAAGCCACCAGTCCCGGCTGTGGGGTCTCCGACCATGATTGCGCTGAGATGGACAGTCGGACACTCTAGGGATTTTGGTTAGATTTAAAGTCCCATACACCACTTTGTTCCCTACATGTGATAAGGTGACGGACATAATGGTTTCCCCTGGGGAAAAAAAGGAGTGGATATTGTGTTCATGTCCCACAAAAATTATCTCTTTAGAAAATTGTGAGCTTCATATCTTATTATCTCGAGGACCCATTGTGCTGTTTCGCTACGTGAGTGAGGGTACCGGAGGCTCAATCCGGGGGAAAGGGGGTTTAAAGGTTGGCAGCGCACTTGTTACTCCACTGGTGTCGCGGGTGTCTATTGGCAGCGGTAACCGCTTACCATTACGCGATGCGTCTGCTCGTCTGTCACCTATCACATAAAAAACAATGCACTTTTAATGCTTGTAACCACAATGTGGTTAGTCTGATCTAAGGGTTGCTAAGGTCTAAAGGTGCCGTATGGTCCCGGCAGAGTAGAATTGGCCACCCTAACTCGTACCGAGGTGTCGTAAAAGGCGACTAAGGTAAAGTTGCTGGCATGATCATCAGCACCCAGAGAAGGAAAACTCTGCATAATCAAAACCCTCGCCAACCCGTCTGCCAAGCGTGGTGAGTATGGCAATTACCTCTCATGTGATTGAGGGAGGCCCGTGCCCCAGCAGTGGGGACTTAAATGGGCTGACGATGAAGATCTAAAGGCAGCGCTTCATTGTAATTACCAGACTCCCCCAATCCGGACGACGTCTCGGACTTGTGAGGGTTTGTTTTTTTATGAAATAGTGAGGACTAGCAGACGGATCACGACGCATAAGCGGGTGGACACCGCCCAAAGGACAGCCGCGACACCGTTTTGTCACCAGTGCGCTGCCAACTTTGGCTACTCCTTCACCCTGGAGTGCGCAGGTCTCAAAGACGTGTTCGGGTTGGCGAATCTTCTACTCTCGCTGGGAACACCACTACAACACGCACACGCTGTAGAAACTTAGCAACCCTCTCGCACGCTTCACAGACTAACCACATTGTGGTTATACAAGCATTAAGAAGGCATTGTTTTTTATGTGAAAGGTGACAGACGAGCAGACGGATCGCCTCCTGCCACATAGATGGGTAAAGCGATTGCCGCTGCCCAATAGACACACACGACACCAGTGGAGAGACACAAGTTGCTGCACCAACCTTTAGCATTACACTTCTTCGCAGCGAAACAGCAATTGGTCTCGGATAAGCTCACAATTGCATCATATTGATATATGGAATAAAGAATGAACGCTCACACAATTTCTAAAGAGATAATTTTGTGGAACATAAAACACAATATCCACTCCTTTTTCCCCAGGGGAACCATTATGTCCGTCACCTTATCACATTGTAGGGAAACATAAGTGGGTAAGGGACTTTAAATCTAACAAAACCTAGAGTGTCAGACTGTCATCTCAGGCCGCAATCATGGTCAGAGACCCCACAGCCGGGGACTGGGGGCTTAATTGGACGCCGTCCGTAACGAACGAGAATATAGTCGCAATCCAAAACAACTGCAGCCCCCCAGCCAGACACAGCGCGAGAAAGAGAGGGAAACTCCGAATTCGGTTGTTTACTGTCTGCTATAATTTAGGTCATCTGAGACTGACGCAAATCCACAGATAAGGCCAATCACTCATACTAATGACACCCTTACTGCCTTTTCTCCGCTCCTATTTACAGATGAATCCTAATTTACGCTTCACCTTCATCCAGCCGCATGGTTCCCGGCAGAGTAGAAAGTGGCCACCCTAACTCGTCCGAGGTGTCGTAAAAGGCGACTTAGGTAAAGTTGCTGGCAGATCTCAGCACACCCAGAGCAGGAAAAACTCTGCATAATCAAAACCCTCGCCAACCCGTCTCCAAGCGTGGTGAGTATGGCAATTACCTTCATGTGATGGAGGGAGGCCCGGCCCCAGCAGTGGGGACTTAAATGGGTGACGATGAAGATTAAAGGCAGTCGCTCATTGAATACAGACTCCCGCCAATCCGGACGACGTTCGGACTTGATGGAGGTTTTGTCTTTTTTTTATGAAATAGGTGGCAGACTAGCAGACGGATCACCTGATGATAAGCGGCTGACACCGCCCAAAGGACACCGCGGGACACCAAGGTTTGCCACAAGTGCGCTGCCAACCTTTGAACCTCCCTCACCCCTGGATTTGGCGTCAGGTCAAACGAGTGAGGGTGGCGAATTCTACTCTGCTGGGACCATACGGCACCTGTAGACCTTAGCAACCCTTAGATCAGACTAACCACATTGTGGTTACAAGCATTAAAAGTGCATTGTTTTTATGTGATAGGTGACAGACGAGCAGACGGATCGCCTGATGGTAAGCGATTGCCGCTGCCAATAGACACCCGCGACACCAGTGGAGTAACAAGTTCGCTGCCAACCTTTCACTTCACTCTCGCAGCGAAACAGCAATGGGTCCTCGAGATAAGCTCACAATGATATATGATATATGAATAAGATATGAAGCTCACAATTTTCTAAAGAGATAATTTTTGTGGGACATAAACACAATATCCACTCCTTTTTTTCCCCAGGGGAAACCATTATGTCCGTCACCTTATCACATGTAGGGAACAAAGTGGTGTAAGGGACTTTAAATCTAACCAAAATCCCTAGAGTGTCCGACTGTCCATCTCAGCGCAATCATGGTCAGAGACCCCACAGCCGGGACTGGTGGCTTAATTGGAAGCCGTCCCGTAACGAACGAGAATATAGTCGCATCCAAACAAAGGAGAGACACAGCGCGTATGAAAGAGAGGGAAACTCCGATTCGGTTGTACTGTCTGCTATAATTTAGGTCATCTGGACTGTACGCAATATCCAAGCATAAGGCACTCACTCATACTTACTGACTACCCTTACTGCCTTTCTCCGCTCCTATTTACAGATGAATCCTTACCTTTACTGCTTCACCTTTCCACCAGCCGCATGGTTCCCGGCAGAGTAGAATAGGCCACCCTCACTCTTACCGAGGTGTCGTAAAAGGCGACTAAGGTAAAGCTGCTGGCATGATCATCAGCACCCAGAGAAGGAAAACTCTGCATTTATATCAAAACCCTCGCCAACCCGTCTGCCAAGCGTGGTGAATATGGCAATTACCCCTCATGTGATTGAGGGAGGCCCGTGCCCCAGCAGTGGGGACTTAAATGGGCTGATGATGATGATGATGACTGCTTCACCTTTAATATTATATAGTTTTCAAACTGAAGCTAAGATTCAAATTCAAGGTTTAGGTTTAAACCTTGAATTTCAGACCGTAGGAGTATTTTAAAACCACTTTTCATACGGTTGCGGTGACCGCATTCACTCCTTACCCGCATTATATTAGAATTCATTTGTGGGTCAGCCTCGTGTATAAAATAAATCGACCGAAGATGAATTATACCATTTATCTACCCCGAAAACAGCAAAGAGTAAATTCTAAAACACCCACTCTAGACGATCCCGAAATTCCAAAATCAACTTGAGATTGAATTGTTTGATCAAAATTGTTTATTAACAACTAGTCTTGTGTAAACTAGTTCACTCAATTTAAAAGAGTGATTCAATCTCCTTTTGTGTGAAAGGTAGACGAGCGTATTTCTACCATAAGCTCGGCGGTGATGGAAAAAAATCGTCAGGAAACCTGCACGTTTCGGGTAGTTTCTGAAACGTGTAACCATGATTCAGTAGGTCTGATTTCCCCGTTCAAGGGTTGCGAAGGTCAGACGCTTCATTGAAATTACAAGAATCCCCAATCCTGAATCATGGTCCAAGCATACCCCGCAATCAGATACGCAAACGTGAAATATAAGCTAATTGCTGCATTGGTTCATCGGAACACCCGTGGAGTAACAATTGCGCTGCCAACCATAAAATTCTCCTGTATTATATATATATTTTTTTTATATATGAGAGGTGGCAGACGAGCAGACGGATCACCTGATGGTAAGCAATTCCGCCGCCCATAGACACCCGCAACACCAGTGGAGTCACAAGTGCGCTGCCAACCTTTTCCCCTTAACCCCATTGGGCCTCCGGTAACCTCACTCACACGGCGAAACACAGCACAGGCGCTGTTTCACGCCGGTCTTCTGTGTATTCTCTATTCATCATTTTATTTTAAACGTACTGTTAGGACGAGCCTGGGCGAGGGGCTTTTAAAAAAAAAGATTATTTAATTTTGAAGATGGCAACCGTCACGCGTCGTGTCCTAACCCAGACTGGCGCGCTCGTGAAGCGAGTGCGCCGGCTAAAGCCTAAAATGCTGACCTATCAATAATGTAGGGGCGTCAGCCCTAAACCATTCAGATGGGGGATGTAACACTTCCCCCCGATGAGAAAGAAACTTAGGGGTTAAATCCTCAAAGTTTCTGGATAACAACTGGAATACTAAGGTAATTTATATTTATATATGTATATGTATATGTATTATGTATATATATATCTTATATTCTTATGGATGTTTTTAATCAAGTTTCTGGATAACAACTGGAATACTAAGGTAATTTATATTTATATGTGTATATGTATATGTATTATGTATATATATATATATTTTATATTCTTATGGATGTTTTTAATCATTTTTTTTATTTTTTATTTTACAGGTTTCTACGGATTCTAGGGGGAGCAGATTTTGCGGATTCTAATTCTACGGACACGCTATCTAATTCAATAATTTTGTGATCTTTATTTTCAGGATTTTTAATCTCGGAAGTTTCGCGAGACGGGTGAATGTTGCCAATTATATTTATTTTATGTTTGTGAAAGAACTTACATACAATTACAATTATCACAATTATAATGAAAAATATTATCAAAATAGAATAATGTGCTCCATATTTTAAAATATGAGGTTCATTAATGATTTCATTTAATTCTTTAATTTTAGCATTATCATTACTATTTTCAAAATTGATTTTGTCTAAATCTAGGTGTTTTAGTTTAATACTGGGAGCATTACTTTTAATTTTATTGAATGTCAACAAATCACAACAGGGGTCCTTTAAGAGATTCAAATCTAAATTAATACTAGGTATACTTATATTTAAAACGCTAAAATTAGGTAGAAGGCGTGTGTTTTTACAATAAGCCTTACAGTATACTGGTACATTTACTATCCCAGTGCCTTTTATATTATATTCAATGATTTCGGAATCTATGCAGTCAACAGAGAGTTTACTGGATACAGATTGTACAAAAATCCATTTATTATTACGGAGAGGTTTCCATACATCTATGGTTCCTTTAATGAACTCTGTTTTACATTGAACTGGGATTTCTGTTACTACATTGGCTAAGAGCATGCTTTCGCAGCTAGGGTTGGCACTTGTTGGGAAAACGTTCATTAACTTGCATATATAATTTTGTTCATCTACGTTTTTACAAACTTCTAAAGATTCTATATTGCTATAGTGAGTCTTGTCCTTAGTTATAGCTATGTATTTAATACTAGGGATAACTACACTAAATGAATCCGGTTTACTTGAATTATGAGGTATGGGTAATGGAATGATATTGTACAAATAAAACTCTTGGGGTTCTACCAAGGGTATCTGTAATACAAACATAATTTTGTGATTCATGTAATAGGTAATAAGTTTTGATACAGTCAACAAAGTATGGATTTTCCTTAGGTCTAGTTCTACTGCCAATTCTAGATTGTCTGGTAAGTATCTGTAATTATCTACAAGCTCTTGGTACAACTGCTTAGGATTAATAATTGAGGGGTGAACAATGTTAACAGTACTAAATAGAATCGCGTTGATAATATCTTCGGTTTGAAATGATAAATAAACAAGGGATGTCTCCAAATTGTTAAATACAGAATTAATTTGAGAATTTATTAATAAGTTATTCGTGATATCAGAAAGGTTTTGGTAGTTTACAGAGAGCTTGTCGATAGCTATGTTCAGATTTTCTTCGTTAATTTGTAGTTTATTGAAAGTTTCATTGAATTTACTTAAAACACTTTTAGTCACGAGTATATGTTCCTTCATTAGCGAAGCTAATCTTTTTTGATTATCGTGTACATGATCAATGGCAGTATCATACTTAACGGCATCACTTTCGTCTAATGTTCCAAATATCTGTTTCATGGCAGAACCTATTCCATTTATCCAACCACGTTTAAGTCTAGTATCTATCAGGTGAGTTATTGACGAATATGCCATTTGAAGATCTCTAAACCTGATATTCAGAGATTCGAACATGCTAGAGCATTCGGAACTATCTGCTGCTTCCATTCGTCCACAAAGATATCCGACGGTAGTAAGTACAGACCCAATGTTTTCTATATGCGGTTCTATATAGGATATATTTAATGGTATAATTACGTTGAGGTGTTTATTTATTATTTTAGATTTTCCTACGTAATCGAAATAGATGCCGGGCCCCGATGCTATTTGAGATACGTGATTTGGTGTGGTCGAGGCCGACACACTGAAATAGAAGAATATGAACGAATTAGTAAACTACCTAACTAATGATGAATTATAATCTTAAAACCTAGATCCAGTGCTTAAATGCTAACTTAAAACTACTTTAACCCGCTATGGGTTATTGGGATGGACGCCTGCTAATTTCACCTCATCGTAGTGGTGTTTAACATGGCGTCTGTTTATGAGTAAGGTTAGTGTATTATTGCCATGTATGGCGATCACCTTATATGGACCTTTCCATATAGGAGAGAGAGCTTTCCGGAGTCGGAGATGGTTCCGTAGGTAGACGTAGTCTCCTACCTTATACTGAATAGGTCGTGACCTATTGTCATAATAGGTTTTTGATCTCTCTTTCGAACTTTGGATGTTGTCAACTGCCTTACTCCAGGAAAGTTTGAGGCGATGTTGCAACATTCTGACGTAGTCAGGGTAAGTGCTCGTGTCTTTACTGTAGACCGAATCAGGGATGAAGGTTTTGTGGCCAAAAAGAAGTTCGTAGGGACTAAAATTAGTAGTGCTGTGAACAGCGGAATTGTAAGCTAGAATAGCAGTATACACGTAACGAGGCCAATCGTCTTGGTTCTCGTTAATATAAGACTTCAGGTACTCCTTGAGAGTGGAGTGGCTTCGCTCAAGGGCCCCTTGAGTTTGAGGGTGATATGGGGTTGACCATAGTTGTTTTATTTTGAGGAAGCTGCATGTTCTTTTAAAGAGATCGGCCGTGAAATTGGTTCCCTGGTCCGTGAGGATACTTTGCGGGATTCCGAAAAGGGATATGAAGTGGACTAAACAGTCAGTCGTTTCTTCTGATGAGACACTGCGGATTGGATAAGCCACGGAAAATTTCGTGAGATCATCCTGGATGGTTAGTATGTATTTCAGTTTGGCGGAACCAGATTCTGGAAGGGGACCTACTATGTCCAGAGCAATTCTTTGAAATGGGCTAGTAGAAGTAGTAGTGATCTGCATGGGGGCTTTATTAGTTCTGCGAAGAGCTTTGTTCTCTTGACAGGAGGAGCAACCTTTGACGTAATTCTCTACGTCAGATTTCATTCCTTTCCAATAATATCTTTCTTGGATTCTGTGAAGCATTCTATTAACTCCTAAATGGCCTGCGACAGGCAAATCGTGGTTTTCCCTTAAGATTTTCTTGACTTCACTCAGGGTTGGATATAGAATTGAATTATGGTAAATGTTTACTGTTATGTTAGTGTCGTGAAATAGGTACACGAGGATATTATAGATTTTTGAGAAAGCGTGTCTCTCGAAGGGATTCTTGAAATCTGAAATGGCGATCTCCGTGATTTCAGGATTTGGAACTAGAATTTCATCTCGGATTCTTTTCAGGGCTCTAAATATTTCGGAGTAAGTGCAATCGTCGAAGTGATGAACTTTGGTAAAAATAAAGTAAACTGATTTATTAGTATTTGGGACTTGTTCGAACAAGTATAGTTGTTTTTCCTTGTGAATGGTTTCTTTTTGATCATCAAGGTTTCCTAATATGTCGGAAACATAGGGGTTAGCTTCGTCTAGGTCTATTGATGTGGGAACTAGTACAGTTTTACAATGGGTTTTCATAAGAGATTGATTGTGTTCTAAAATATTAGTATTGAAATTAAGTTCCTTATTGCTTATATCTTTCAGACACTTGGAGTAATCATCATTGAATGTTGTGGCTATTGGATTCTGCGTGGATTGAGATGTTTCAGGATCCAGCGGGGATTGTGTATTGTCAAGGTTTGTATTTTCTATTCCAGGATTCGCTGAAGGCGGTGAGGAGTCCGGATTCCGAGGAGATGATATAGGTAAGTTTGATTTAGCAGTTCGCGGATGCAGAGATGGAGAACGAGAAGGTGAGTCTCTAGTTTTAGGATTTAGAGTTACAGGCGGCGCTTCCCGGCTCGTAGAAGGTTGGGACTCAGTGACCCTCGGGGACTTAGGGTGTTTGCTTTCAGCCTTATCTGCTGCATCATGATTCAGGGGACTGTAGGATAGAAGGTCATCGTCTTCTTCCAGAAGGTCGATACATGGTAAGCTGCTACTGTCAGCGTTGACGTCAATGGGAAGATTGACACCTAGATCTTCTAGAGTTAGAGGGCTGAAAGGAGGTGATGACTCATTATCTTCGTTTTGTCCTGCAGGTGGAGTTCCTTCAGGTAAGTGACCCTGCTCAGGGTTATTAGGGTTGGTAGGACTAGTAGATACAGTGGGCTCAGCGCGGTTGATAGATTCAGGGGAAATGGTAGAATCAGTGGACTCAGTGGGTTGATCTGTTAACAATGGATTTATAGGATGGCGGGAGAGTGCGTCGGCAGCAGAGTTGAGTTTACCTTTACGGTAGATTATTTCGTACTCGTACTCCTCCAGTTTCAGGCGCCAGCGTTGTAATTTGCTGCTGGGATCCTTATGGTTGAATAGCCATCTTAAAGGGCGATGATCTGTGACTATTTGAAACTTACGCCCGTACAGGTAGGGCCTAAATTGTTTTGTACCGAAAATTATAGCCAGGAGTTCCTTTTCAGTGGTGTTATAATTGGACTCGCTCTTATTAAGGGTACGAGAAGCGTATGCGATGGGTTGGTCTTTACCAATAGAACCCTGGGAGAGTACTGCGCCGACGGCGTGATTAGAAGCGTCACACGTAAGTATGAATGGCTTAGAAAAGTCGGGATAAGCGAGAAGTGGGGCGGATGTAAGCTTTTGTTTCAGAACATCGAATGCCACCTGTTGTTGATTTTCCCAAATGAAAGGGGTGTCCTTCTTCAGAAGGGACGTTAATGGTTTAGCGACCTTTGAAAATTCTGGGATGAAGCGGCGGTAGTAAGATACCAGACCAAGGAATGATTTGATGGCCTTTGGAGAAGTTGGAGTTGGGAATTCGACGACCGCTTTGATTTTATCAGGGTTAGGCTTAACCCCGTTGGTAGAGATAATATGACCCAGATAGGATACTTCCTTTTTAAGGAATTCGCATTTATCTGGCTGCAATTTTAAGTTATGCTCTCTGAGTCTCTTAAATATGGCTTCTAGGTTCTGAATTTGGGATTTTAAGTCACGCGAATAAGATACGATGTCATCCAGGTAAACGAAGCAGCGAAGGCCCTGCAACCCCGATAGAGCTGTATTCATCAGCCTTTGGAACGTGGAGGGTGCATTTTTGAGCCCGAATGGCATACGAGTGAATTGGAAATGGCCCTGAGGTACATTAAAGGCAGTTTTTTCAGGTTGATTTACAAGGATTTGGTGAAATCCTGACGCAAGGTCGAGGGTTGAGAAATATTGACTATTTCCTAGTTGATCTAGGATCTCAGTAATCTGTGGAATAGGATAAGTATCACCTATAGTGATGTCATTTAATTTTCTATAGTCGATGACGACCCGCCATTTTTGCTGGCCAGATGCGTCAAGTTTTTTCGGTACTACCCAAATTGGTGCAGACCATGGAGATGAGGAGGGCTCAACTATATTTTGTTCTAGCATCTGGTTCAGTTGTTTCTCCACTTCTTTCTTATGAACCTCAGGGAATCTGTAGGACTTAGTATGGATAGGTATTTCAGATGTAGTGTTTATATCATGTTTCAGGGTATTAGTAAAGGTAAGTTTTTCACCTGGAAGATGAAAGATATCTGAATAGTCTGAGCAGACTTGGAAAAGGGCTTGGACTTCCTCGTCATTGAGGTGATCTATTCTTAATAAATCAAGAACTCGCTTGGTTCTTTCAAAGATGTTTTCCTTTTCAGGTTTGGAATCGGAGTAGAAGACGCGAGCCGCGTTGGAGTCGGGCTTGGAGTGGATCGAGTCGATTGGGGTAAGTATTAGGTTAAGGTTTGTTTTCAGGTTCACAGGAGATTCAGAGGTATTTACTACGGTAAGATTTACTTTTTTATTTTCTTTGACCTGGACGAGGCAGTTAGAGATGAGCAGTTCATTAGATGGGCTCTGGTCCAGGATGAGACCTTCTTTGAGTTCTGGATTTGAAACTGAGCACTCTATTACTTTTTCAGTGCGGGCTGGAATGATGAAGTATGGATCGGTGAAGAACAATTTCAATTTATGCTTTCCCAATTTCAACACATCTTGTGTGAAGTTGATGTTGCTTCGAAATTTGCTGAGAAGGTCATTACCGATGATGCCATCGTAAGGGAAGTCTATGTCTCCTACTATATGGAATTTATGTTTAATGGAATCATTGGGATTATTATCATTTGGATATATGATCACGTCAAGAAAGCCCAGTGTTGGAACAAAGTCTTCGGTAGTATTAAATCCCTTTAATTTAAGTGTCTCTTTATTGAGCTTAGTACGGGGCTTAATGACGGACTTCTTGAGGAGGCTGATCGAAGAACCTGTATCTACCAGAAGTGAAAGAGGCATCTCGGCGCTTGTAGTATTCACTAGAACATGTGGTAATGACCTTTTTGAGGGATCAAATGAAATTTCGTAAACTTTCGTTTCTTTTTTAGCATCGGGAGTTACCAAAGAAGATCTGGACTTGGAAGCAGTGGTTTTGGGGTTTGAATATGTGACGGACGTAGTAGAAGTGGCTGCCTTTTCTGAGGCAGATGTAAAAGATGCAGTGTTAGTCAACCCATGAGATTGGGGCTGGATACCCTGGTTGTTAAGTTGACAGGATGTAGAAGTTGTGGCTTCTTTTGGTGAAGCAGACGCCTTCTTTGAGGCAGAAGTAGTAGTTGCGGCATAAGTCAACTCATGAGATTGGGGCTGGATACCCTGGTTGTTGAGCTGACGGGATGTGGAAGTTGTGGCTTCTTTTGGTGAAGCAGATGCCTTCTTTGAGGCAGAAGTAGTAGTTGCGGCATAAGTCGACTCATGAGATTGGGGCTGGATACCCTGGTTGTTGAGCTGACGCCGACGGGATATAGCAGTTGCGGCATAAGTCAACTCATGAGATTGGGGCTGGATACCCTGGTTGTTGAGCTGACGCCGACGGGATATAGCAGTTGCGGCATAAGTAAACTCATGAGATTGGGGCTGGATACCCTGGTTGTTGAGCTGACGCCGACGGGATATAGCAGTTGCGGCATAAGTCAACTCATGAGATTGGGGCTGGATACCCTGGTTGTTGAGTTGACGCCGACGGGATATAGTAGTTGCGGTGTCTTTTATTTTGCTTGGGTTACGCCTCGTCTGACACCCGGGCGAGACGTTTTCTAGTTTAAATTGTGGTCTTCGGCATGGGATTCTGTGTCGACCTCGTCAATACCTTCGGCATCCGTGAAGGTTACCCTCGGAACAGGGAATCTGTTTTGGGCTGATCCTTGGGCCTGATGGTTCCGAATTTTGTTATTATTGAATTCCCGTTTTCTACAAGTTTCGACTGTGTGACCGGGATTCTTGCAGTATCTGCATACTAAAACGGTGCGAGGATCCCCTTGGATAGGCTTGAAGGAGGCCGGAGGTCTTGACGTTGAATTATTAGAAAATTTGAAATTATTAGTATTGTAAGGCGGGACCTTGCGAGGTTTTGGCTCTTGCTGGAGTGTGGTTGGTACATTCCGTTTATATAATGTTTGTTGTATTCTTTCTTCAGAGATTGCGAAGTTTATTGCTTCATTTAGAGATTTAGGGGACTTGCATCTCACGATGTTTGAGATGCGTGGGTGCAAGCCCATTAGAAATTGATGGAGAGCCAATTCCTCCATGGTCGCCGTCCTGCCCGGAAGTTCTTTTACCTTTGAGTTATTTAACGAGATATCGGTAAGGATTTGTGAAAGGATAGTTTCGATTTTCAGAGAAAATTGACTCACATTCTCGTTTGCTAATTGTCTGCATTCCTGCAGTTCCATCAATAGATGGGAGAAATGCTTCCGTTCCCCGAATTGTGTTTTTAAGAACTCTTTCAACTGTTCCCAGTTATTGAACTCCTTAATAGAGCATGCCACCTCGGCCTTGCCCTGTAGTTGGCATACTATGTATTTGAACAAGATTTGTTTTTGAGATGAACTAGCAAGTTCATATGCATTATCGCAATTTATTATGAATGAATTCAGAGTCTCTCTGCTACCGTCGTAAGTCTTTATGAATTTAAGAAGGATACTGAGGTCGAGGCTAGGTGCCGGACTATGTGATGCGGCGCCTTTCTGAGTTTTGGAACGGGTTTTCCTCTCGGTTGGATTAGGGCTGAGGGCCCTTTCATCCTCAGTATCGAATGGAAGTTCAGCGTCTAGCGGGGAGAGGAAATCCTTCTTCGGATCACTCATCTTGAAATTTGATTAATTAAACGTAAATGAATTTAAAACTGTGTTGGATAAACGTTACAATGTAGACGTTGGTTAAAACAAAGGTTATGATTACTGAGAATTAAGTTGAACAACGGAACAACGGAATCGACTTACTTGATACAATGTAGACGCTAGTTAAAACAAAGGTAACGCTAACTAGGAATAAAGGTGAACTATTGAATTGACTCACTGATACAATGTTGCGACGGCTATCAGGAGTATAAACATTGCGGAGCGACGCGATGACGGGACTCGGAGCGGAGGATTGCGCAATATTTTCTTCTATGGCGTAGCGACGACAATGTTGCAGGGCACAGTTGAACTCGATGTTGACTTATCTTCCTTTTTAGATTGATGCGGCGACGTGCCCAGGATGCTTCGAGATATGGTAAGTAGGTATATATATATTTTTTTCAGGATACAGTGGTGCTCCGGGGTACGGTGATGCGACCTCTTTTACAGGACGCGGCGTAGACACTTTCTTCTGGATGCAGTGGGGATAGTACGGGATACCCGGTAAGTTCTTTTTTCTTTTTTCAGATCACACCAGCAGGTAGCTCCAGGTGCGCGATGCAGCGGAGATAGTATGATACACACGATACAGCGGAGATAGTATGATGCACACGATACGGCGGAGATAGTATGATGCACACGATACGGCGGAGATAGTATGGATACACACGATACGGCGGAGATAGTATGATGCACACGATACGGCGGAGATAGTATGATACACACGATACGGCGGAGATAGTATGATGCACACGATACGGCGGAGATAGTATATACGCGAGACGGCGGAACTTGTATATACACGACACAGTGGGAATAGTTCAGGATACAGCGTTAGAAAATCAGATTTAGCACTGATGATAGTTCTAACGGTACCGGCGTTTACTTGAGAGACGACCGAGGATCCACTTTAAGGATCCCACCGCTGCCACCAATGTTAGGACGAGCCTGGGCGAGGGGCTTTTAAAAAAAAAGATTATTTAATTTTGAAGATGGCAACCGTCACGCGTCGTGTCCTAACCCAGACTGGCGCGCTCGTGAAGCGAGTGCGCCGGCTAAAGCCTAAAATGCTGACCTATCAATAATGTAGGGGCGTCAGCCCTAAACCATTCAGATGGGGGATGTAACAGTACCTAAGCTATACAACACTCTAATTTTAGTTCCATTATTAACAAAACTTGGTATCCATTTTTTAGATTATTTAAGCATCAAATGAGCTACATGAAATGCTGAATTATATAGAACAAGAGTGAGTGAGTCACAAGTGAACTAAAGAATATAATATTAATACGCCCCTTCAGATTTCGTACATCAAAGGCAATTCCTCTGAGTATGATTTTCTTGTAAAAACAGTCGGGAAAAGTTACCCGACGGGAAAAGGCACAAAGGGAGAATATGATAATCGGAGAAGGCCACCTGTGACTCGGTATGAATTTATTTATTGATCTAAGTTTGACAGTTTGTCATAAAGCGACGATTTTATGACTGCTTGGGAAAAGTTGTGTGTGTATGTAACTGATAAAATTAGAGAAAAACACTGTTGAAGATTGAAATGTTTACTTGTCAACAAGATGAAAGGAAGGAAGAAGTGACAATAGAAAAGTAAAAGTCTAGATACAAAATAGTAAATGGAATATCAATTAAACTAATAGAAATATAGCCAGTACCTATTTAACATAGAGGCTACATTACAACACCAGCCCTTAATTGAGATTCCATAGTTGACTAAATAACCTAACTATGTCAAGTGCACAACCCTAAACCGACAGTACATTTGGAATGCGCAACCCTACCTAACGGCTTTGTCAGCATATCGGCACACATGTCACTAGTTGGTACATATTCAATTAAAATAGTGCCTTCAGCGACTTTTTCCCTTATGAAGTGAAAACGGTTATCGATATGCTTAGTCCTGTTGTGATGAATAGGATTAAGTACAATCTTATGTGCACTCTGACTGTCATTGTGCACGGTAACCGGAGTCAGAGAGGTGCCACTTACCTCCTGAATCAACCTCTGTAAGAAGGTGGCTTCCTTAGCCGCTGAAGTTAGGGCCATATACTCTGCTTCCGTTGATGACAATGCAACGGTGGGCTGTTTTTTTCGATTCCCAGCTAATTGCTCCACCGGATAAGCTGAAATAAAACCGTATAGGACTTTCTGTCAGTGGGATCATTTGCCCAATCACTGTCTGCATACCCAGTCAGACTGAAATCTGGAACCCTCTTGTAAGTTATGCAGTAATCTACTGTTCCTTTCAGGTACTGCAACACCCTTTTTGCAGCCAACCAGTGTTGTTTATCAAACTTTGCAAGAAATTGGCTAAGATAGCTAGTTGCATAGGCAATGTCAGGGCGAGTATTCACAGATATAAACATTAAACTACCAATGAGTGATTGATATGGATACGGATGCAACTCACCGCTCTTATTTGGTTGCAACTTCACCTTTTGTAAGGGAGTAGGGGCAGATTTACAGTCTGCCATATTAAACTTCTTAAGAACATTTAAAATGAACGTTTTTTGATTAATTTTTACACAGTTCTTTGTTTGGGAAACATTTAAACCAAGATAATAGTTTAAAAGTCCCAAATCCTTAATACCAAAATATTTTTGCAAATCACATTTGACAGCGTCTGCCAATTTGTCATCTTTATGACAAACAATTATGTCGTCAACATAAACTGCCAGTATGACAAGTTCCTTTCCAAATAGTTTGGTATAAATACATGGTTCTGAAGGAGCCCGTTTAAAACCTAACGCAGAAAGGGTTTCATTTAGCTTTGTGTTCCAAGCACGAGGCGCTTGTTTCAGCCCGTACAAAGCTTTCTTGAGTAGGCAAACTTTATTCTGTTGGCTTGGTTTCTCAAAACCTTGCGGTTGTACCATATATACATCCTCCTCCAATTCTCCGTTTAGGAACGCTGTGTCCACGTCTAAATGTCGCATCTTGAGGCCTAATTTTGCTGCAAGTGCAAACATCATACGTAACGAAGAATTGCGAATTACTGGCGCAAAGGTTTCTGTATAATCCACACCAGCGGTTTGGCTATAGCCTTTGGCTACTAGCCGGGCTTTATATTTCGCAACTGCACCTTCTGCATCCTTCTTTACCTTATATACCCACTTGCATGGTATTATCTTTTGACCATCAGGTTTATCAACCAAAATCCATGTTTTATTATTAATGAGGGATCTATATTCATCTCTCATAGCACCCATCCATTTGTCTCTATCTTCTGATTGAATAGCTTGATTGAAGGTTTCAGGCTCATCAAAACTATAGCTTGCTGACACAAAACCTTTATCTTTCGCTAATCGATTCCTTAAGGGATACCTTCCTTGGAAAGTAGGTTCATCAGTAGAAACCTGTTCTTCGAGAATATCCTCCTCATCGTGGGGAATTTCTTCATCAGAAATAGGGTCTTCTGGATCAGGATCGATTTGTGCAACTTCTACGTTCACCTTAGTAGAAGTGCCAGAGCTACCAGCAATGGGATTTTGAACTTCCGCTTCATTCCTGTTTGAGAATACCATCACTGCAGGGGGATCAACAGAAAACTGGCCTGCAGGATTATCACCTTTCAAATCAGAGAAAGCATCTTCGAAGAACACAACATCCCTAGCTTTTAAGAGTCTTCTCGGATAGCTCGCATCTCGGAAGTAATAATTACCTGGATCTTCCGAATATCCAACAAAAGTGTACTGTTTAGCCTTCACATCCAACTTTTTCCTTTGACAATCTGGAATGTGTACTAGTGCTCTACAGCCAAACACTCGTAAGTGACTCAAATCGGGTTTTGAGCCGAACCATATCTCATAAGGAGTAAGGCGATCTAGAGCTCTATGCGGGGATCGATTCTTCAGGTACGTTGCCACTTCTATAGCATCCTGCCAATAGGCTTTGCTAAGAAAACCACCAGCTAACATACACCGCGCTTTTTCCACAATCGTTCTATTTGAACGCTCCGATACTCCATTTTGTTGCGGACTGTGTGGAACTGTGGTTTGATGCACAATACCATTAGAACGTAAATAACTAGAGAACTGTTCATTAACATACTCTGTTCCGCAGTCTGTTCTTAATGCCTTAATTTTAGCTCCTGTTTGGCGCTCGACTAAAGACTGAAAAGCGATAAATTTTGCTTTTACTTCCGTCTTAGAAGCCAAGAAATAAACAAAAGTAAGTCGAGAAAAGTCATCAATGAAGAATAACGCATATTTCTTACCTTGAAATGAATTTTCCGACATAGGTCCACAAATATCGCTGTGGATCAATTCCAATAACGAATTTGTACTCTTAGGCTTATCCACACTTACCGTGAAGGGTTTTCTTGCTTGTTTCCCTTCAACACATGGTATACATGGCTCCTTATCCACTGCTGAGTAATCCATTCCAACTGCACGTCCATTCCTTAGGAGATTCATGTCAAACCTGCAAAGATGACCTAACCGCTTGTGCCACAGCTGAAATCGAGACAGACGGTTAGTGCGTACATCAACAGCCTGAACTTGAGAATCTGCAGAATGACAGTCAGAATTCACATCAAGAGCTACATTTTTGTTAATATTAGCATCTAATGTATAAAGCCCGCCATGTACTGAACCGTGTAAAACAGGATTACCTTTATAAGAGAAATAATCTCTATCAAAAAAATTACAGCCAGTATTATCAAAAAGTACACATAAACCTTTATCGACTGCTTTCTTAACCGAAATTAAATTAGTGTTCAATTTAGGTACAAGTACAACTTCACTAATCTTGTCGATACTACTATTAGTACTGATTGAAACTGTTCCGATTCCCACGGAATCTATCGCTTCTCCGCTAGCGACGGTCACCTTGCCAGAATGCAGCGGTTTGAGTTCTGTCAGCCAATCAGACCTTGAAGTCATATGAGAAGTAGCTCCAGAGTCGATGTACCACGTATCTTTATTACCATTTACTCCCAAGGCAGTTATTGATGTTGAATCATGCTTATTCTTCAACTTATTGGGGCAATTGTATTTAGTATGACCTCGTACGTGACAATCAAAACATACAACCTCCTTCTTCTTCTTCGTCTTGGTACTATGTTGAATAATTTGACCTTTCTTCGAACGCAACGCAGACTCACAATCATAAGGCTTGGTTTTCGACATCTCATTCAATAGTTTTGCCTTTACCATGACCGTGGTAACCTCAACATTACAATTTTCTAAAGCCATGACCAAGGGATCGAAGTTATGCGTTAGACCTCCCAATAGTATCGCAGCCAAAGAAGAATCCTCGATTTTCTTACCAATATCAGCGAGATCTTGAGCGGTACTTATAACGGCATTTATATACTCTTCGATAGTATTAAACTCTTCAAGACAATATCGGTAAAGCTTACGTTCTAAAGCTAACCTTCTGCCCATGCCCTTATCTTCATAGGCGTTTTGCAACGACGTCCAAGCGGCCTTAGCACTCTCCGCACTCCTCACATGAGTGATGGCTCCTCCATCTAAAGTCATGCAGATTTTGGCTAGTGCTAATTCATCCTTACGCTTTCTCGTTGACTCTGGGGTTTCATCTCCATCAGGATAACCCACAACAGCTTCCCACAGCTGCTCATGCAGTAAGTAAAATCGCATCTTAAACTTCCATGCACTGTAGCCTTCCCGTCCGGAAAGCATACGGATCGCTCCCATTCCCATTGCATTGCTGCTTGTGCCTGGGGACACTCTATCCCCGCTACCTTGCATTTTGCACAATGACGTAGCACAATTTTTTTTCGAGATTCGACGAACTATATTTTCGTGAAAATCATAGTACAACAACACAGCTAATATTATACTTATCAGCTAGCTCGCTTGTAAAGCTTCGTGCTGATAACGTGATAAAATTAGAGAAAAACACTGTTGAAGATTGAAATGTTTACTTGTCAAACAAGATGAAAGGAAGGAAGAAATGACAATAGAAAAGTAAAAGTCTAGATACAAAATAGTAAATGGAATATCAATTAAACTAATAGAAATATAGCCAGTACCTATTTAACATAGAGGCTACATTACAACAACGGGCTCCTTCAGAACCATGTATTTTTATTACCATTTACTCCCAAGGCAGTTATTGATGTTGAATCATGCTTATTCTTCAACTTATTGGGGCAATTGTATTTAGTATGACCTCGTACGTGACAATCAAAACATACAACCTCCTTCTTCTTCTTCGTCTTGGTACTATGTTGAATAATTTGACCTTTCTTCGAACGCAACGCAGACTCACAATCATAAGGCTTGGTTTTCGACATCTCATTCAACAGTTTTGCCTTTACCATGACCGTGGTAACCTCAACATTACAATTTTCTAAAGCCATGACCAAGGGATCGAAGTTATGCGTTAGACCTCCCAATAGTATCGCAGCCAAAGAAGAATCCTCGATTTTCTTACCAATATCAGCGAGATCTTGAGCGGTACTTATAACGGCATTTATATACTCTTCGATAGTATTAAACTCTTCAAGACAATATCGGTAAAGCTTACGTTCTAAAGCTAACCTTCTGCCCATGCCCTTATCTTCATAGGCGTTTTGCAACGACGTCCAAGCGGCCTTAGCACTCTCCGCACTCCTCACATGAGTGATGGCTCCTCCATCTAAAGTCATGCAGATTTTGGCTAGTGCTAATTCATCCTTACGCTTTCTCGTTGACTCTGGGGTTTCATCTCCATCAGGATAACCCACAACAGCTTCCCACAGCTGCTCATGCAGTAAGTAAAATCGCATCTTAAACTTCCATGCACTGTAGCCTTCCCGTCCGGAAAGCATACGGATCGCTCCCATTCCCATTGCATTGCTGCTTGGGCCTGGGGACACTCTATCCCCGCTACCTTGCATTTTGCACAATGACGTAGCACAATTTTTTTTCGAGATTCGACGAACTATATTTTCGTGAAAATCATAGTACAACAACACAACTAATATTATATTTATCAGCTAGCTCGCTTGTAAAGCTTCGTGCTGATAACGTGATAAAATTAGAGAAAAACACTGTTGAAGATTGAAATGTTTACTTGTCAACAAGATGAAAGGAAGGAAGAAGTGACAATAGAAAAGTAAAAGTCTAGATACAAAATAGTAAATGGAATATCAATTAAACTAATAGAAATATAGCCAGTACCTATTTAACATAGAGGCTACATTACAACAGTAACATACATTAACTTAGGGTTTGATAAGTGGGAAAAAGAAAGGACTTGTCTAACATTTTTTTTAATTTCAGATATTGCCTTACCCTTACCTTCTTACTGCCTTACCCCTTCAAGTTCGGCCAGAATATCTGAAGGGCTTAGCAACCCTGACCTTCAAATGTTGCCTTTAGTTTCTATCTTACACTTACCTTATGTTATTTATTTATTTAAAACTATTATGCAAATAAATATAACAAAAGGCAAATTTTATGCCAAGAGGCATTCTCTACCAGCTAACCAGAACAAAAGATAAATAAAGGTGATAAGAGATAAAACCAAAATGATGTTACCTTACTTTGGTTAATTCCCGCTGTCCACCCTCTGCTTGTCCACCCCAGGTGGACAGTGAAACAATTGTTAAAAAAATTCCCGCTGTCCACCCCTTCTTGGTTAAAAGAGGGAGTGCACCGAGGGAATTTTTTTAACAATTGTTTCACTGTCCACCCGGGGTGGACAAGCAGAGGGTGGACAGTGGGAATAAACCCCTTACTTTTACTTCCTTACTGAAAAGGGTCCAGAGGGTCCGTTGTAGAATAGTAAACTCGTAAAATGAAGTATAAAATATTTATTGTATAAAAAGAACAACAGGCACGCAAAATGGCAACAGGGGAAGAGAGAGAATCAGAAACAGCATGCGCTATAATTGGCTGGCGCAGTGGCGCCATCCAGTGACATGTATTATAAACTAGCTGTCGGTATGGCAGCATCTGTTTACATATTTACCACTTACCTTTACCTTAACTTTTTGCCTCACTCATACTTACTGACTACCCTTACTGCCTTTCTCCGCTACCTTTACTGCTTCACCCTTAATATTATATAGTTTTCAAACTGAAACCAAGATTCAAATTCAAGGTTTGGTTTAAACCATGAATTTCAGACTGTAGGAGTATTTTAAAACCACTTTTCATACGTGTTGCGGTGACCGAATTCACTCCTAACCCGCATTATATTAGAATTCATTTGTGGGTCAGCCTCGTGTATGAAATAATACGATTATTTTATCATCATGTATTCATGTTAATATTGTTATCGGGGAATTGGGTTACTGATTTTGATAGATATCAGTGCAATGATGAACTCATTTCCATTTTCAGTGTTAATAATTTTAATATTGTACAATGATTTGTGCTCTGATGAATTCTTTGCAATTATAAAGGCTGGCCGGCTTGCGCATTTGATATTATCCCTGCCTCATACGCCAAACGTGGGTTTGATCCCACCCTGGACAAACATTCGTGTGATGAACACTTGTGTTTGTCAGTGTACAACGAACTGTCGGCGACTTGACTCTCTCTTATTGACTTGATTCTCTAGTACTACGGAGGGATATAGCAGCTTCCCCCAGCATTCTATACCGCATCTATTATGGAGAGTGTTCTGAGGAACTGTTTGATCTACTCCCTGCAGCTGAATTCTTACATCGAACTACACGCAAGCGATTGTCATTCCATCCCCATCATCTCGATGGATGGCGGTCTAATACTGTGCGTTTTTCGCGGAACTTTCTACCAAGGACCTCAGTTCTGTGGAACGGTTGCCTGAGGGAATATTTCCTACGGGTACGACTTAGGGACCTTCAAGAGAAGAGCGTACTCCTTTTTAAAAAGGACGGCAACACATTAGCGATCTCTCTAATTTTGCGGATGTACTCGGTTGCTCTTTTGTCACCTCTAGCATAAAAAAGTGTCTGGGTGTAATATATGCATTTTAGTAAGTATATATTTGTAATTCCTCTGTTGTCTTAAATCCGTAACACAAGTGCTTAAGAACAAACGCTCCGGTTGTGGAAGATCTTAGACCAAGATTCATGTTTTGGAGAGTCATATAATCGCTTCATTGCGATTACACACACAACTACCGCCTGACCTTCGCCTTTAATATGGGAACCAGACCAACTGAATCATCGTTACACGTTTCAGCAACTTTCGAAACGTGCATGTTTCCTTGCGATGTTTTCTCTCTCCACCGAGCTAATGTTAGAAATACGCACAAAGATTTGAAAAATCCAGAGGTGCAAACTCGTATTCGAATCACGACCACTCATGTTGAGCTACTTTCGCTGAGATACCTTCGCTTGTTGAGCTGTCATGAGCTACCAGTCGGTAGACCCCCGCCGTTATGCTGTGGGAGTCCGACATAACCCGTCCGCCCCTCAGCGGACGGGTATGATACGGAAATGCTTAACGAATTTCTCCTAAAAAAACCATGAGCTACCATCGTAAAGTCTTCCTTAATAATGATTGAAGTCCAATTGGCGAGGATATCGGCAAGAGCATGCAGAATGTCATAACTCAAAGGGCAGGGAACAATTAAACTGCGAACACCTCGCCGTCTCCGGGACAAATTGAATTAGAGCATTAAATATGCGAGATGCAAGCGATGAGCGACGAACAAAGAGCCAGAGAACAAGCGACAAAAGGGCCAGTTAGGCGGCAAGAGCAGGATCCTAGGCGACCCGGCCTCATACGCTAAAGGTTGTAGGCTCGTCCCCACCCTGGATAAACATTCGTGTGATGAACATTTGTGTGGCTTTGGTGTAAAAATAAAAATATAAACAATTCTTTATTCAATTTAGGTCCACACAGAAGACTTATGAATGTCAAAATAGGTACACATATTATCTACCACTGATTCGGAATGTCGATTTCTACTGAGAAGATACCATCATGAAACTCAGTAGTTACTCTTTTCAAATATTGATGATGTTACAGAGTTTCAATTGAGAAAAGAAAAATACAATTATCAAAGTTAACAAACTACTATAAACAACATTTCAAAAGACTAATCGATTAACATGACCAAGAATCCTTTTTTTTTTATTTTAAGCGGGCGGCTATGCAGGTCCTATTCAGACCAGTATCACTGCGACCAGTTTGATCTATTGTGATCGCCACTGTGCTACATATCAGTCCCAAACCCTACACTTTTCAGAAGGTGTATTAGTTGTTTGGGACCCCTAGCTTCATTGAGGCTCCAAAAGCGCTTTCCCAGATGTAAGCTACGTTTGCGCATCAGTGGTCCGCATTCAGTGATTATGTGTATAGGGGTTTTATCCGCCACATTCGAGAATCCTTATCATTTAAACAGTCTTGTACACTATAGTAGCCCGTCTTCATTAGGTAGGTTTTAAGTGTCTTGTGTGTATTGTAAATATACTTAATTTCTCTGTGGTCTGATATCCGTAACAAGAGTGCTTAAGGCGACGGGTAGGGTCTTTGAGTATAACTCAAAGGGTAGGGCACACTAGCGACACAAATTGATTTTAATTTTTAGCTAGTAAATCAGACATTTAAATAATTTCAGGGCTCGAGTCTGTCGGCAAACACTACTATAAGTATTTAATAAATACTATTTATTAAATACTTATAGTCAACTGATTGGTCTGCTTATGCACTCAAATTTAGGATTACCGCCAAAAGTAGCCACTTTTGGCGTGAATAAATTTTTCGAGTTCAAAAACATTTTTGCATGGTTATTAAATAAATAGTATAAGTGTTTGCCGAGAGACTGCAGCCCCTAAATTTGTGAGAGTACCGGAGGATCTGGTTTACTAGCTAAAAAGTAATATCAATTGGCGTCGCTAGTGTGCCTTACCCGTCGCCTTAAGCTAAATTAAGGGCCCATCCGACAAATTTTATTTCGTTCGTTGGTATAGGTATTATAGCGTTGTCATCCTATACAAAGCTGAAGTTATACCATAGATTTTCTACGGATAAAAATCAAATTGAGTCAATGTGTGAGATGTATGAATTGATTCATTTATTATTGAGATTATATGATCGAAGATTGGACCTCACCCCAACCAACACTTAGCGACCGCCAGATGTCAGGCATCTCGACAGAACCCGAGCGTACCTGTGGTTTGTGAATTTAATATTGATAACATTTTCATAAATCAAATATGTACCAACCCTTTTACGATTCTGAGGTTTGGGCTCGTTACGTCACTTTGGAAGGGATGAGTACGGTTTGTAAATATATGTTGAGGGGAAATTTTACTATTTAAGCTAAGTAGGCGTGTGTAACTCTTTACTGAAACGACTCAGTGATCCGACTCAGCCAAATGATACACTGTTCCGAATCTCTAATGTTCGCGCCGAATGTATCATTCGACTCAAATGGATCTCGAGTCTGAGTGAAGCGAATGATACGAATGAGCTGAACAATTTGAGTGAGTCGAAACCAGAATGAGCGAAATTATCCGACTGAGCTGAATGATCCCAGTCAGCCTAATGATCCGAATGATCAATCAATCAATCAAATAATTCTTTATTTGCATAGGCTTGTACACAGCACTTACAAATCGTCATACATTTGAATGACTTAAAACTATTTATAAGTACTTATGTATAATTTACATGATAATACATATATATGTTGATACATAAAATATACTAAAGAAATCATCATTATCATCATCATCATCATCAGCCTATCGCAGTCCACTGCTGGACGTAGGCCTCTCCAATCGTTCGCCACTGTGATCTATCCATGGCTTCTCGCATCCAGCTCTTGCCAGCCATCCTGCGCAGATCGTCCCCCCACCTAGCCAGAGGGCGCCCTACATTACGTTTGCCAAGACGCGGTCCACTCCAGAACTCGTTTACCCCATCGGTTGTCGGTTCTGCGGCTAATATGGCCAGCCCACTGCCACTTATACTAAAGAAATAAATAAACATAATGCGATTCTACCATCGGCTCAGAAAGTTGTTTCTGGTCGAGAAGATCCGGCAAGAAACTCGCCAGTTACTCTTTTTAATAGCCAAACTTTCATACAATGTTGTGTCATCATCAAACCAAGTCATACAGTTTAATTGTTACACAAAATAAAATAAAGGAAATAAAATAAAATAAATATTATGAGGTATACCGAAGAGAATGAGCGGAATGATCCGAATGACCCGAATTATCCCGTTGAGCCGATTGATCCGAATTAGCGGAATGATCCAAATTTAGAACGAAAGAGTAAGCTGTGGGCTTTCTGGGGTGAACAGGTAACCGTCTTTACATGGATTACGCGGAAAAATTCGTAACAAAATCACGGATCTATCTGAGAGTTGAGGAGTTCCAGATGATTCAAATGAAACGTTTCACTGTTCCGCATCTTTCCACTGATCCAGATGCAAATGTTCCAATCCTATGAAAGATACGTTTTTGCCAAAGCTAAGCTAAGTAATCAAGCTAGAGTTGACTTCTGGAAACTGTTACGAATAGGATTTCTAGCCCCTGGTCTTTCGGAAGTTTATATAAGTTATTCGTTTCGGGATTAGCTATCAGCTCAAAAAAATTTCCTTTTTTGATTTGGTTCCTGCTGATGAGCAAAGGCGAATGGGCATCAGTTTTTCCAAGCGAGCTGACTGCATGTTAAAATACTTCATAGTTACTAGTTTCTTTCTTAGAATTTCTTCTTCTATAAAGATAAATATAAAAATGCTTTGTTCAATTTAGGTCCATATAGAACACTTATGAATGTCAATATAGTTAGGTACACATTTATCATTTACCGCTGGTTTAGAATATCGATTCCTACTGAGAAGACACCAGCAAGAAACTCGGTAGTTACTCTTTCCAATTTTGATGTTGTTACAGAGTTCCAACTGTGAAAAGAAAAAAATCATTTATCAATGTTAACAGACTACTATGAATAACAACTCACAAGACTAATCGATTAACATGACCAAGAATCCTTATCATTTAAATACTCTTGTACACTATAGTAACCTTTCTTCATTAGGCAGGTTTTAATATAAGGCTTAAACTTATTCAGTGATAGGTTAATGAAATTTTGTGGGAGCTTATTGAATATCTTAATACTTAAGAAGTCTGAGGACTGGGACGGCAATACATATCGCCCATCACCTCCAAACTAGAGGTATACGCAAAATTAAAAAAAAATGAAGTTTAGAAGGCATAATGTGTACGTTCGTATCGACTGAGTTTTCATCAAAAGAGTTCGTGTAAATAAGGCGTGAAGCAGCACTGTGCTGCGTTTCGCTGCGTGAGTGAGGGTACCGGAGGCTCAATCAGGGGGGTTTAATGGTTGGCATCGCACTAGCGACTCCATTGGTGCCGCGGGTGTCTATGGGCGGCGGCAATTGCTTAGCATTGGGTCGAGCCGGCCCATTCATGCTGAAGCGTGACTCTCCCACGGTCTTCTTATCTTGGCATCGAAAGGAACTCCAAACAACCGCCTCTTCACAGCCCCGTACAACGAGGCTTTACGAGACAGCCATAAACAAAGGGTACTAATTAAACAAGCTTCTTTTTAATACTATTGTTCGCCTGAGATAATAAATGTTACTTTATAAATTATAATTAATAAAGACGGGAATTAAAATATGTTTATTATGTGATATAACATTGTGTACTCACATATTTTTCTCTATGTTTCGGCTACGTGACAGCAGCCGTGGTCACGAGCGGACTCACGCGGCTGTAACGTAGCCGAAACGTCGAGCAAAATATGTGAGTACACAATGTTGTATCACATAATAAATATCGTGTTAATTCCCGCCTTGATTGATCCTTACTAATATTATAAAGGCGAAAGTTTGTTTGGATGGATGTATGGATGGATGTTTGTTCCTCTTTCACGCAAAAACTACTAAACGGATTTTAATGAAACTTTACAGTAATGTAGCTTATAGATCAGAATAACACATAGGCTATAATTTATAAAGATATTGTGTGAATTGTCCATTACACGCAGACGAAGTCGCGGGCAAAAGCTAGTTATAAATAATAATTAGTTATAATGCAACGCGAATATCTAAACAACTTTATATTATTACTAAGTCGGCCACAACCAATGAGCGTCTGAATAATAGGTAGTATCTCAGCCACTGGTTATCTTCTCTTTAAGGTGACGGGTAGGGCACACTAGCGACGCTTTTCGATTTTAATTTTTAGCTACTCAACTACATAGATCTATTTTAAACAATTTCGGGATTACAACCTCTCGATAAACACTTGTACAATTTATTAAATAACCATGCATAAATATTGGGTCCAACAAATACGCGAAAAATTAATTCACGCTAAATACGGCCACTTTTGAACAGGCCGTGTGCTCCCCGGCAGAGTAGAATAGGCCACCCTCACTCTTACCGAGGTGTCGTAAAAGGCGACTAAGGTAAAGCTGCTGGCATGATCATCAGCACCCAGAGAAGGAAAACTCTGCATTTATATCAAAACCCTCGCCAACCCGTCTGCCAATCGTGGTGAGTATGGCAATTACCCCTCATGTGATTGAGGGAGGCCCGTGCCCCAGCAGTGGGGACTTTAATAGGCTGATGATGACGGCCACTTTTGGCGTGAATCAGTTTTTCGCGTACAAAAACGGACCCAACATTTGTGCATGGTTATTTAAAAAGTGTTTGCCGTTTAAACTAGATCCGGTTTAGTAGCTTAAAATTAAAATCGATTGGCGTCGCTAGTGAGCCCTACCCGTCACCTTAAGCCACTGTAAATATAACTTAGCATGGTACATATAGGGTAGGGCAGCAGTTATTTTTAAGCATCAAAATTTGTTGTATGCATTCAAATAGCAAACTTCTAAAGTATTAATATATGAAACCAAAATAGTAATTACGAGTATATTAGCTTCTAAACGGCCGCACTCAGAGACGTCATTTAAGCTAATGTTCATTAACTTTAATATCTGTAGTGTTTATGCGTATCAAAATAAGTGTCAATATTTTTTCTTAAGTAGCCAACTAAGTTAATCAACGACTCTGAGTGTGGATCATAATTTAGTATGATTAAAATGTTTTGAGGAGTTTGTATCGAGTCCAAAGCTCAACTTGCCTCAAAAAAGCTCGGTATTCTTGCTAAAGTGAGGCAGTACTTTACGCCAGGACAGCTGCTTAACTTGTATCAAGCGCAAGTCCGAGCCTTCATGGAGTACTGTTCTCATCTTTGGGATGGCTCAGCCAAATACCGGCCTAATAATTTTAGAGTTAGAGAGTATTGAGAGTAGGGCCAAGAGGCTAATTGGCGACGACGAGCTTGTGGGTAAGAGGCTACAAAGCCTTGAACACCGACGCAAGGTAGCGAGCTTATCGATCTTCAACCACTACTCCACCAGGCAGACCCTCAATCGACACCGGTACATGGTAGAAATACCAAAAGTCCGCACAAAGAGGTTTGAATCCTGTTTCCTTATTCGTACTGCGAAACAGTGGAATCAGTTGCCTGAGGAGGTGTTCCCTAGAGGCTACAAATTGGGGGTTTTCAAAGCGCGAGTGAATAGGTATCTTCTAGGTAATCGTGCTACATCTTAGACCATATTATCACTTACCATCAGGTGAAATATGGTCAAACGCTTACCTATCTACAGTTAAAAAAAAGCTGCAAAACGTAAAATGGTAATGAGTTACAAATTCCGTGGCTGAGTTAGTAAATTAGCTTGCAATGTATAAATGAGAATGACAAGTAAAATTAATTGTTGATATTGACTTGACTCTTTCTTTAAAATTGTAGTTGGCGTTGTAAGGAAGATGAATCAGTTAATTAAAGGCTATGTCATTTTCCCGATGCTTAGTTATTAAATGAGAAGTTTGAACGCGGGGCCAAATAATAATTATGTGGCCTTATTTATTATTTCTCATAAACAAACGTTTATAAAAACATAATCAAAACCTCACAAAACGGAATATCCGTAATCACCACATCGTCATCGTCAGCCCATTTAAGTCCCCACTGCTGGGGCACGGGCCTCCCTCAATCACTTGAGGGGTAATTGCCATACTCACCACGCTTGGCAGACGGGTTGGCGAGGGTTTTGATGTAAATGCAGAGTTTTCCTTCTCTGGGTGCTGATGATCATGCCAGCAGCTTTACCTTAGTCGCCTTTTACGACACCTCGGTAAGAGTGAGGGTGGCCTATTCTACTCTACCGGGACCACACGGCTTATCGGTAATCAACACGTTGAATCGAAATCAATCCGATTTCAACACATATAAATCAAATGTAAATAAACACTGCAAACAGACAATAAGGGTTGCTTCGAAAATCTTCCAGCTGATGTTTGCGTGGAATTTGTTAAAATTTTAACCCAAACATAGGTGGGAATTAGGGAGAGCAAACTGACAGGGTAGCGCGCGAGTTATAGCGACTTAAGTCCGATCTATAGTTAAACTGAACTAATGGTTTAAAAAAGTGACTAATGGTAAAATGGTATCGCTAAAATTTAAAAAACTACCTTTCATGAAAAAACTCTTTTGTTGTATCACATAATAAAAATCCCGTCTTGATTAATTCATAAATTAATAAATATAAATAAATATTTCACAACATCACATACATTGATCTGACTCCGAGATAGGTAGCTCAAGCACCTGTGTTACGGATATCAGAATCAACAGTGGGTTTACAAATATATACATATAATACTTTTCTTTTGTAAATACATACGTATAATACAAAGGAAACACCCAGACTCTCTCTGTTCTTCAACACACAGCAGACATATATTTTAATTTTCGGATTTTACATTCGGTTCGATTCCTAGGCAATACAAGTGAATTTCTAAAAATTAATCAAGACGGGAATTAACACGATATTTATTATGTCATACAACGTTGTGTACTCATATATTTTACTCGACGTTTCGGCTACGTTACAGCAGCCGTGGTCACGAGCGGACTGATTAATTATAGTTATAATGCAACGCGAAAATTAAAAAGAAACTAAATTCTAAAAAACTTGCAGAATGCAGTTTCAATTCTTTTAAACATTATATTCCTTTAATTTTTTTTATACTGGGTTTGTGATCACCAATCCGCATTTAGCAAGCGTGCTGATTAAGCCTTATCCCATCATAGTAGCGATAACTTGATTTCTATGATGGAGGCCTTTGCCCTGCAGTAGGACAGTATATAGGCTAATTATTTATTTTTATACTATGATTCTATTACCAACTTATTGACATTTTTATCAACATTTATTTCAGATAACACCATGAATTAAATTTTATTGTTGTATTATAGGAATAAAATTAAATTATAGGGCATTGAATTGAATATAAATTTAAACAATCAATAATTACACTACAAATTGTTTATTGTATTAATTTTTAAAACTGATAAGATTTGCTTGCTAGGTAATTAGCAATATTTAAGACCTACCACCGAAAATAATTGTGCAATTAAATATATTTCATTTCATAAGAATTTAAACACTTCTTTAAGATTTTCTCCTGCAGGGTTTTTCTCACAGAAAACTGACGTGAAGCAGCACTAGTGTTGTGTTTCGTTGCGTGAGTGAGGGTACCGGAGGCCCGCGGCCTAAAGAAAGGGGGGTTTAAAGGTTGGCAGCGCAATTATGACTCCACTGGTATCACGGGTGTCTATGGGCGGCGGCAATCGCTTACCATCAGGCGATCCGTCTGCTCGTCTGCCACCTATCACATAAAAAGAGCCATATGTTTTTTCCACCCTGTACTACTTACCTTACTCTTGAATACGCTTTTGACGTGTGTAACTCTTTACCGGACAACTCAGTGATCCGACTCAGCCAAATGATACACAGTTCCGAATCTCTAATATTCGCTCTGGTCGGCCGTGTGGTCGCCGGCAGAGTAGAATAGGCCACCCTCACTCTTACCGAGGTGTCGTAAAAGGCGACTAAGGTAAAGCTGCTGGCATGATCATCAGCACCCAGAGAAGGAAAACTCTGCATTTATATCTAAACCCTCGCCAACCCGTCTGCCAAGCGTGGTGAGTATGGCAATTACCCCTCATGTGATTGAGGGAGGCCCGTGCCCCAGCAGTGGGGACTTAAATGGGCTGATGATGATGATGAATATTCGCTCTGAATGTATTATTCGACTCAAATGGATCTCGAGTCCGAGTGAAGCGAATGATCCAAGTGAGCCGAATGATCCGATGAGAAGAATGATCAGAATGAGCTGAATGATCCGAGTGAGCCGAATGATCCGAATGAGCGGAATGAATCACGGATCTATCTGAGAGTCGATGTTCCAAATGAAGCGTTTCACTGTTCCGCAGTGACTGAATCAGATGCAAATGTTCCGATCTTTTGAAAGATACGTTTTTGCTAAGTTTGATAAAGATACGGTTTTGACTGCCTCGGTGGCGCAGTGGTTAGTAAGTCACACTTTAAAGCGACGGCTGCGCAAGAGGTCCCGGGTTCGATCCCCGGGTCGGGCCAAAAATTTGTACCTAAGTTTTCGGTAAGAAATTCTTAGTGGCAGCCTGGAGTCTGGAAGTTGGCGGTCTTGTAGCCCCGTGCCTCTGGTCGTGTCACAGTAGTGTCCCATCGGAATATGAGGGTAAGGGAATAGAGAATGCACTTGTGTTTGCGCACACACTTGAGCACTATAATATATCCTGCGTACGTGGCTGATCGTTGAGATTGGTCCGCCGTAGCCGTAATCGGTTGGAGGATATTAATTTTGCCAAGTCTAAATTACGCTTTCAATAAACTGCAACTTTTAATCCATTCGTTACGCAACGGATCAAGGATTGAATGTTTACTCATCAATCCCGGGTATAAACTCGCTCGCGCGTCAAATGTCTGTGTTAATATGTGTATGTCATTGCGATAGGCTTAGCAGGGATGTGTGGTTTCGGCGTGTTTTTTTTTACATTCTAGCGGGCAAACGAGCAGACGGCACAACTGATGGAAAGTGATCACCGCCGCCCATGGACACTTGCAACACCTGAGGTATCACATATGCGTTGCCGGCTTTTAAGAAAGGAATAAACCCTTTCTTGAGGTCACCAGGTCGTATCTGTTCGGAAACACCACGGATGACAGCTGGTTCCACAGTTTTGTGGTGCTCCTGTGTTAGCATAATACTGTACTGGTATCATGTACTGTTTTAATGTAGCACAGAATTGGTAGCTACACTATGATAGCCTAATACTGGTGTCATAATATGTATTATACTATTTTAGCGTGGTAATGTAGAGGCAGCATGTCTGTGTAAATGTGTGTTGTTGCGATGGGCTTAGCAGGGAACTGTGGTATTGGCACGTACTGGCATGGTACTGTTCTGGTAGCTCCTGTGTTAGCCTAATACTGTACTGGTATCATGTACTATTTTAATGTGGTACAGAATTGGTAGCTACACTGTGATAGCCTAATACTGGAGTCATAATATGTATTATACTGATTTAGCGTGGTAATGTAGAGGCAGCATGTCTGTGTTAATGTGTGTCGTGGCGATGGGCTTAGCAGAGAACTGTGGTACTGGCGTGGTACTGTTCTGGTAGCTACTCTGATAGCCTGATACTGTACTGGACAAAAATCGATCCAAAAAGACCGCCGTCACAAAGATTAGGATTTTATGTTTTAACACAACTCCCACAATATGGTATCATATAAAAAGGCTTGAGTAGCAGAATATATTAAGTGTGAAAAATTACAAATCCAAGATGGCCGCCGTCAGAAGATGACGAATAACCTATTTGTTGTTCCAACTGCCTCAATATAGGTATCAAATGAAAGAGCTTTAGTTGTGTCGTGGGTTTTTTAAATTTTCAATTTAATTATATTTTCTTACTTATTGCAAAAGGTCATCAACAAACATCTAAGAGCAAAGGCATTACTGGCGTATATTGTATCAAAAGTTAGCATATTAGAACTTTCGTATTCAATTAGCGAAGTTAAATGCTTCTCTAACCGTTCACACGTCGGCTATTCAAACTTTAACTTCTAAAATTAATCTAGCTGAGCAAATACGAGTTAACAGTTAACACACGCTCGGACTCCGATATTGTATCATGCATATTTGTACTTAGAGAGGCACTCCCTCATTTTATTGCGGGATATAATATCCACTTTCAGGGGCGTTGTTACTTGGACTTTCGTCACAATCAATTTAAATCTACTGGCGCTAGTGCCACCGATGTAGCAGATAAGCACAAACTATTCCATATTGTTCGCAATTTGATATAGAAGGACCCAAATATTGATTGCGCTAAATGAGTCAAGGCCGCCTCTGTCTGCTTTACACCAATGGCGCTAGGTGTCGGGATTACATCGCGCAAGATTTTTGTGTTTTCTGATTACTTATAAGCGTTGCCGCTGGCTGTAGGATTAACCTCTTTATAAATAGTATAAATAGAAGATATATAACTAGACGACCCGTTTGGAACAGTGGTAGTGAACGCTGCCTCTGGTACAAGGGTTGCGGGTTCGATCCCCGCACAGTACAAACATTTGTGTGCATGAACATGTCTGTTTGTATTGGTCTGGGTGTTATCTATGTATTATAAGTATGTATTTACAAAAGAAAAGTATTATATGTATGTATTTGTAACCCCACTGTTGATTCTGATATCCGTAACACAGGTGCTTGAGCTACCTATCTCGGAGTCAGATCAATGTATGTGATGTTGTGAAATATTTATTTATTATTATAACTGGTCAGTATTTTTCGACAAATAATACCGACAATTTTGACCATGGGACGTTTTGGCATGACAAGAGGGATAGATTCCACCACCTGAAGTAGAGCCTGCGCTTGCTATGTTTGGCTGAGTTAGAGAGGTCTAAAGGCCCAACTGGAGAAAAGGGTTGGCAGCGCACTTGTGATCGGTGTTTCGACTATCAATGGATGGCGGCAATCGCTTAACATCAGGTGATCCGTCAGATCGTCTACCATCTAAGATAACGCGTGGAATCTCTAATTAGCTTAATTAATGTGGAAGCGATTTGCTTCCACATTTATAATGCGGACAGCTAAGGAATAGAACTCCCTGCCGAGGTCTATTTTTCCTGACCACTATAATCTATATACCTTAAAGGCAAGAGTGAAGCATCTTCTAGGCAAACGCGTATCAACCTAGACCTCATCGTCGCTTTCTATTAGGTGCGATTTTGGTCAAGGTTTAGCCTATTGACCAAAAAAGAAAGCTTGGAGGATTGGGAAAATATCCTTAAGCAATTTGCACGTTCCAGATAATTAGGTTCGCAAACTGCTGAGTGTCCACATTTTTGGACACATTTACTAGAATTTGAAGAATCCGTGCTCGCACGGAATCGATTCCACGAAACTCCGTTTAAAGGGCACAGTCTCTTCCACTGTTCGCCACCACCATTGCTAAACCATGACCGTGGTAAAGCTACGCTTCGGCATGAATGGTCCGGCTGGACCGGAGCGATACCAAGGCCTCACAGAAAACATCACTGTTGGCAACCGGATTGGGCCTTCTAATACCCTCACTCATTCACGATACACAGCGCAAGCTGCTTCATTCCGGTATTATGTGAGGTTGTGGTATCGCTCCGGTTGAGCAGATCCATTCATGCCAAAGTGTGGCTCTTCCACGGAGGCTCTTTCCGGGGGAAAGAGGTTTAAAGGTTGGCAGCGACTCCACTAGTGTCGCGAGTGTCCATGGGCGGCGGCAATCGCTAAGGTATCATCAGGTGACCCGTCTGCTCGTCTGCCACCTATCACATAGAAACAAATCATCGCATCTCATTTTGATTATACAGAACAAGACCCGACTTATTTATAAACATTCTTCGTATAAAATGGCGAAGAAAGGCGAATTGTTCTAATATACCCAGATGGTCTCTAATGGCCGGCCGAATTAGTTGGGATGGGATAAAACTCTCCAGAGCCACGATACGAACCAATTACAGAGCTTGCATGTAGCCAGACTGATAGAGAAACATTGATCTATAGAACCTGGATATGACGGTGGAAAAATATTATGCCGGACTTATCGCATTATTTCCTCGTACCCGTCATCTATACAATTTATAAAGAGGTAAATCCTACAGACAGCGAACGCTTATAGGTTATTCGAAAATACGAAACGCTTGCGCGATGTAATCAACACCTAGCGCCATCTATTAGTATAAAGTGGAACTTATGTCTTGAAACAAAGTGAGGACGGGCCATTAGTATACAATAAACGGCGAGCGTCAGAGGTGAATACTATCAGGGACGTAGGTGTTACTTTCGATACCAAATTAACTTTCATTTCAGATTGACGAGATCACCAAGCAATCGCTGAGAACTCTTGGATTTATCATACGCAACGCTAAGGTCTTTCGGAAACCTCATACTAAGATAGTCCTGTTTAATGCCTTCGTACCTATCTTGCCGTGTGGTCCCCAGCAGAGTAGAATAGGCCACCCTCACTCTTACCGAGGTGTCGTAAAAGGCGACTAAGGTAAAGCTGCTGGCATGATCATCAGCACGAGAAGAAAAACTCTGCATTTATATCTAAACCCTCGCCAACCCGTCTGCCAAGCGTGGTGAGTATGGCAATTACCCCTCATGTGATTGAGGGAGGCCCGTGCTCCAGCAATGGGGACTTAAATGGGCTGACGATGACCTATCATTGCCAGAAAGAGAGATGACAAACTGGAGAAGCTATTTCTCACGGGAATGGTGACATGTTGGAAATTTGCATGTAAAGTAAAGTATTAGCCTTCATACTGTCCCACTGCAGGGCAAAGGCCTCCATCATCGAAATCAAGTCATCGCTCATAGGAGCGATGACTTGATTTCTTCCCATCATAGAATGGTATTAGGTATTAATTACCATGCTTGCCAAATGCGGATTAGTGATCACAAACCCGAGCTATGTTCGAAAAATTCGAAACATACTTTTGCTCGACCCGGGAATCGAACCCAGGACTTCGAGATCATGGTACACGGGGCGTTATTAGACCAACGGGGCGTTTCCCTTCAAAACGCATTAATCTTTCGCCTTTTTGCATGTAAAATTTAAAAAAAATGTTTTGACTATAATTAATTATGATGGGATTTAACGCGAATATTATTATGTATGTGAGATAACAATGTACTCACATATTTTGCTCGACGTGTCGGCTACGTTACAGCAGCCGTGGTCGCAAGCAGACTGGTTGGCTTGTAACCACGGTGACCAACGCGAAAATCTAAAAAAAACACTTTGTTTTAGTACTGAAACATAGCAAATGATAGGTACTGACATTTTATTTCCCAAGTGTATACAAAGTAAGTGTAATACATCTTTGGGATTGAAAAACTACCCATTGACTCGTGCGTATGTCCCTCCAGCACTTTATTCCCGATATCTGGGGGTTAAACAATAAATCGAGATTTATTGTAAATCTGGATGTAGCTGGAGCCATTCGATAGATTTATGTAGGCGATTTTCACCGGGACGCTTTTATATCGAGTAGATACGAGTACTACGTCTGCTATTGATTTTGTGGTCATATCTGTCCAAACGAATCCTTGCGAAAAGTTATTGAACTCTTGAGAACACAATAGCTCATAATAAAAATACTATGCTTGAATTATCTTTGATTTATTTTTCATAGATAGCCAAATCTTATACACCGTTTTTTTTTGTATCGTTTACATCCCTTTTTTATGCTAGAGGCGGAAAAACGAGCAAGCGAGTCACCTGATGGAAAGTAATCAACGCCGCCGATAAACATCCGCGAAATCAGAGAGGTCGAATGTGTTGACGGCTTTTTTTAAAAAACTACTTCACTATTACTAAGTTTTGGCATGACAAGAGGGATAGATTCCACCACCTGAAGTATAGCCTGCGCTTGCTATGTTTGGCTGAGTGAGAGAGGTCTGAAGGCCCAATCTGGAGAAAAGGGTTGGCAGCGCACTTGTGATCGGTGTTACGGCTATCATTAGACGGCGGCAATCGCTTACCATTAGGTGATCCGTCAGCTCGTCTACCATCTAAGATAAAGCGTGGAACTCTAATTAGCTTAATTAATGTGGAAGCGATTCGCTGCCACATTTATAATGCGGACAGCTAAGGATTGGAACTCCCTGTCGAGGTCTGTCTTTCCTGACCACTGTAATCTATATATCTTCTAGGCAATCGCGTATCAACCAAGACCTCATCGTCGCTTTCTATTAGGTGCGATTTTGGTCAAGCTTTAGCCTATTGACCAAAATAGAAAGCTTGGTGGATTGGGAAAATATCCTTAAGCAATTTGCATGTTCCAGATAATTAGGTTCGCAAACTGCTGAGTGTCCACATTTTTCGTTACTTTACTATTACTAATACTAATACTTTGTATACACCGTCATTTTTTTATCGTTTACACCCAGAAAACCGGCATCGTGAATTAAGTCCGTTTAGCATGTTAGATCAACAAAATAAGCGGAAAAATTATCAGCTGTCCCATACATTAAGATGACGGGTAGGGCACACTAGCGACGACAATCGATTTTAATTTTTAGCTTCATATCCGGATCTATTTTAAACAAATTCGGGGTTACCTCTCGGCAAACACTTAAACTATTTATTAAATAACCATGCACAAATGTTGGGTTCAACGCGTACGCGAAAAATTTATTACCGCCAAAAGCGGACACTTTTAGCGTGAATCAATTTTTCGCGTACAAAAACGGCGTATATAAACAATGTATGTGATGTTGTGAAATATATAACTCGTTTGGTATAATCACCTACAAAAGAAATTTTAATCAATTTATCAAGCAATTTTTCTAAGCCATTAACTGCTCTTTCTCTTATAGTCATAATATGACCTTTTAAATTTATGAATCCCAAAATACCTACTTATGAAACTAAACCGTTAAAAATTCATCTTAGCTAAAGTTCAAAACCTTATATCTGGCGTGATACAAAGCTGAATGTAGACATTCAGTGCTGCAGACACAGACATAGATGTATCGGTATGGATACCGCACACGAGTCGTCCAGTGGTGGCGACAAAACGCTACCAGTGGTCGCGAAAATAAGCTACTAGACTCAGCAAATTAAATTTGAAGTGCTACTTATATTCATTAAGGTGACGGGCAGGGCACACTAGCGACGCCAATCGATTATAATTTTTAGCTACTAAACCAGATCTATTTTAATCAATTTCGGGATTACAACCTCTCGGGAAACACTTATACTGTTTATTAAATAACCATGCACAAATGTTGGATCCAACGCGTATGTGAAAAAATTATTCACGCCTTTGAAAAACTGGTAGTTAGATGGCGGACATCTGTGGCCGCCACAAGTAGCCTAGTGTGCGGAATTGCTAAATCTGGACTAGACACGGTCTAGATCTGTTTCTAACAATAACTACTAAGACTACGTCTAGGGGGCTGGAGTGTGAGTTGTGAACCAAAACTGGTAGTTAGACGGCGGACATCTGTGGCCGCCACAAGTAGCCTAGTGTGCGGAATTGCTAAACCTGGACTAGACACGGTCTAGATCTGTTTCTAACAATAACCTACTAGAGGCTACGTCTAGGGGCTGTTGTGAACAATCTAGAATAGAGGGATACAAATTGGTTTGAATTTAGACATGGATAGTAATTTAAATTTTGAGGTTTGTTAAAATAGAGAGTTAACAACTAATTTAGACATATAGGGTAGCTATACCAGTTGTTGTGGTAGGTAATTCAGGACGTATAGCCATGATCCAAATCTTTTGGTTCCCCTCTTTTACTGTGGCGAAGGTCATACTGTTTCTATGAAATTAACATTAACAGTGCTCTGCGTCTTATCGGTGACATACTTGCTCGGCACGATGAAATAGACCTATTTGCAGACAGTTTTGGTCAAATCTGTTACAAGTACCGTAGTTTTTTGACATAATGAACATATTTAATACTATTGACATTTTATTAAAAAAATCTAATTTAATTCGATTTTATTTATTTGATTTTACTTTTTGTATTTACAATTAGCAAACTGAAGTGGCAGTGGGCTGGTCATATTAGCCGCAGAACTGACAGCCGTTGGAGCCGTAAAGTCCTTGAGTGGAGACTGCGACTCGGTAAGCGTAGTGTAGGACGTCCTGCGACAAGATGGGACGATGACATTCGAAGGCTGGCTGGTGTGGGCTGGATGAGAGTGGCCGAAAATTGGGAGCAGTGGCGTGCATTAGGGGAGACCTATGTCCAGCAGTGGACGAGTGTGGGTTGCTGATGATGATGATGATCTGTCGCGCTTATTTTTATTTCTTTTTTTTAGTTATAATTAATTTGACAAGGATTGTATTCTTCTGCCTTTTTATTGTAAATTATCCGTGAACATGAATGTAATGTAATAATGTTTCCTAACCTTATACTGGGTTTTGGATTTATTTCTGTTAGCTTGTAAGGTGTCTGAATAATAAATAAATAAATAAATAGGCTTCCCAAATCCTGGATAATGGTCCAAGTGTCCCCGGGTTACGAAGCGACAGCTTTGGATGCTACTGGGACACACTCTAAGATGTATAGCTATGTAACGAAATCGGCCAATGTATGAGATTTTGTATGCATTTATATGTGTATGTGATAGGTGGCAGACAAGCAGACGGATCACCTGATGGTAAGCGATTGGACCATGGACACCTGTAATACCAGTGGAGTCACAAGTGCGCTACTAAGATTTAAACCCCCCTCTTCCCCGAATTGGGCCTCCGGTTCCCTCACTTACGCATCGCAACACAGCAAAGTGCTGCCACACGTGGTTTTCTGCTGAAATGTTGTATTAGTTTTATTACCATAGGAAAATATTTTATCCTTTATTGGTTAATCCAATAACAACAGTGTTGGACTTACAGTTTTTAATCTCAAAGTTCGTAACAAACTCCTAAGCTTTGTCTCACTCGGGGAGAAAATAGAGGATCTTTTAAATTTTTCTATTGTTTCCGACTATTGGATTATTTTGTCATTAAAATGATATAGTGGGAGATAGTCCTTCACCGTAGGAGAGCCACGCTTCGGCATGAATGGGCTGGTTCAACCGGAGTCATACCACGGCCTCACAGAAAACCGGCGTGAAGCAGCACTGTACTGTGTTTCGCTGCGTGAGTTAGGGTATCGGAGGCCCAATCCGTTGAAAGTGAGGTTTAAAGGTTGGCAGCGCACTTATGACTCCACTGGTGTCGCCGGTGTCCATGGGCGGTGGCAATCGCTTCCAATCAGGTGATTCGTCTGCTCGTCTGCCACCACAAAAAAAGTATGATGATGTCTAAGTATTATGAAGCAAGACGGTAAATACGGTGCGGCTGTACCGTCCAGTAGACGGTACACTGCCAGTTTTGAAAAAAAAAAACGATTTTTTTTTCGACACAAATTGATGACGGCCCCGCTGATCTTAAACTGAAGAACTGGGTTGATGCCAGTGAACGAGGAACTTATGTTGGCCCAAAGGTGGCGTGAAATTGGAGTTAACATTGAAGTGACGCCACAGTTTTAAAAAAAAAATCTGAGATAGATGGCAGAGAAGCGCTGCCTGACTTTAAGTAGCCCTTTCAACCGGATTGGGCCTCCAGTACCCTCACTCGGCGCAAGCCGCTTCATTCCGGTATTATATGACGTCGTGTTATCACTCCGCTTGAGCTGGTCTATTCATGCCAAAGTGTGACTCTCCTCATGGTAAAAATTTATTCAAATGTTTGTTCCACTTTGATTTAAGAAGCCAACTGAGGCGGAAGCAAACTTTTTCCGTATCAGAATTTCCTTTCAAGAAAACAATGAATTCATTAAATATTTAAAATGGGTACTTAATTGAATTTCAAGTTAACTCCGATAAGCCGACTTTCAAAACTGAAAAGTTTTAAAATAAGTCATGAATAAGATCCAATTCAGACTTTTGATTTCATTCTTTGTGAATTAATAATAATAATAATTCTCACAACATCTCATAGGCTGACCTGATTCCGTACTAAGTAGCTTAAGCACTTGTGTTACAGATATCAGACAACAGAGGAACACAAATATATACTTAAATACATATATTACACCCAAACACTGAACAAACACAAGTGTTCATCGCACAAATGTTTGTCCAGGGTGGGAAATTAAATGTAATAAATGTTTTACATTTTTAATTTTGGGAATTTACTAAAACCCATTACCAAGCTAGACTCGTGTTCGAGTGTTACACTTAAAATAATATGTCAACTATATTTAAGATGACGGGTAGGGCACGCTAGCGACGCCAATCGATTTTAATTTTAGCTACTAAACCGGATCTATTTTAAAAAAAATCGGGGTTACAATCTTTCGGCAAACACTTATATTATTTATTAAATAACCACGCACAATTATTGGGTCCAACGCGTACGAGAAAATTCAAATCAATTTTTCGCGTACATCTACCGACCCAACATTTGTGCATGGTTATTTAATAAATAGGATAAATGTTTGCCGAGAGGTTGTAACCCCTAAATTGTTTAAAACAGATCCGGTTTAGTGGCTAAAAATTAAAATCGATTGGCGTCGCTAGTGTGATCTACCCGTCACCTTAAGTAAGTGATTAAAAAAAAACAAACTAGTTTGGCGTAGTGACTTATAGCAGGATCATTTCACTTAGTAATTTTTTTCTAAGTATTGAAAAAATTGTTCAGCGGTTTTCGTAAGATGGAGCTCGTAAAAAGAAGATGTAGCTTTAAAAAGCAATCAAGCTGATGATGTTTCGGTAGATGTCACTATGCATTTTTACATCGCGCTAGTAAAGCGTGTTTTTGAAATAATGACCTCAAGCCGCCTGCCCACATTAGTAACTTTAATAATGTATAGAAAATAAACCAGAGATCTATGAGGTATTGGGATTTTTGTTATAAAATTATTTCTGATACTTTATTTAATCGTCTCCCTGACTGATTCTCGAAAGTGAGTATTGGTTATTTTCCCCTAGATGGCGCGCTAGCACTGGCTAGCTGACCTCTAATCTCATGTATATATAAGTTACTCTATGACGCATAGTGAGTCTTGGTTCCGATAATAAGAGCCTCCATCTTGGTCTGTGTCCATCCTGAGTCTTGCGCCTAATATGCCACGACTCCGCACAAGTCTTTATCGACCTCATCTTTTCAGTGGTATCTTGAACGGCAGACATTAGGACAACCCAAGTACCCTCTCTTTAATGCACGATCTTCTCCCATTCTCTCAAGGTAGCTGAGCCAGCGAATTCAATGGGTTTCAGCGTAGAATAATATCCTAAAGCTATTTTATTCTATGCTAAAGCGCATCGACTTCGCACTTTCCTCCCCCTGTGATCTCCACACAGATCGGTCCTGAGCCGCCCGCATCCAAGGGATTACCCGCAACTTTCACCAGACCGTCGGTCCAAGATATGGGGGGCCTGCCATGGCTTCAACCTCCTATACGCTTCATCGTCATCGTCAGCCCATTTAAGTCCCCACTGCTGGGGCACGGGCCTCCCTCAATCACATGAGGGGTAATTGCCATACTCACCACGCTTGGCAGACGGGTTGGCGAGGGTTTTGATATAAATGCAGAGTTTTCCTTCTCTGGGTGCTGATGATCATGCCAGCAACTTTACCTTAGTCGCCTTTTACGACACCTCGGTAAGAGTGAGGGTGGCCTATTCTATTCTGCCGGGACCACATGGCACTATCCTATACGCTTAATTAATGATATTAGGCTCGCCTAATTGGTCTTCCAGTTCCCTGTTTCTTTTTAGAGCTGAAAATGTGTTACCCTCGTAAATAGATAAATTACATATACAAAGACATATACAAAGACAGACATAGATTTTTCGGAGTTACTCAAATTAACTTTATTAGTGCTCCTATTTTCGGGACGTGATATGGACACAAAGTAAGAATGTCTATTACTGTGGTATGGATATCGAATTCGAAATTGGATAAAATTCGTTAATGTTTAAACTATATTAAACGCAACTTTAAGGCGGCGTTTCTCAAAAACAACATTATTTGAGTTGATTTTCGTGAGCGAAATGTAATCTCTCATTCGATATTATGGAAATATCTCATTCGACTTTAATGTCGAGTATACGAGAAAAAGCCCCCAGGTTGTCATTATATAAATTTGGATAGGCCCATTTATACAAAAGATATTTTGGATAGCGGAGCTCTATTCCGAATGTGCCTACTAGCCATTTTAATTATGCCAAGTGATTTCTATTCATGAAGGCGGATCAAAGGTTTTTATGTGCTCTGAAAATGCTGTAGAAAAAAATTGTGGTTTAGGTACATTTATTTTAAATGAAATACCTATACAGTTGATGGGGAAGTAACTCCCGACGGCTACGACTTAGAGACCTTCAAGAGAAGAGTGTACTCTCTTTTAAAAAGGCCGGCAACGCATTAGCGATCTCTCTGATTTCGCGGATGTCAATCGGCGGCGATGATTGATTTCCATTAGGTGACTCGTTTGTCGCCTCCAGCAAAAAAAAAAGTTAAAGGCTTCATCATCAGCAACACACACTCGTCCACTGCTGGATATAGGTCTCCCATAATGCACGCCACTGCTCCCGATTTTCGGCCAATCTCATCCAGCCCACATCAGCCAGCCTTCGAATGTCATCATCCCGTCTTGTCGCAGGGCGTCCAATACTACGCTTACCGAGTCGCGGTCTCCACTCAAGGACTTTGCGGCTCCAACGGCTGTCAGTTCTGCGGCTAATATGACCAGCCCACTTCCACTTCAGTTTGCTAATTCGGTGGGCTATGTTGGTGACTCTGGTTCTCTGTCGGATTACTTCATTTCTGTTGCGGTCCTTTAGAGATGCTCCGAGCATAGCCCTTTCCATAGCTCTTTGAGCGACGTTGAACTGGTGGACTAGTCCAGCCGTTGAAGGCTTACTAACAGTAAATTAAAAGACCTAACCTGGTTTGGGATTGTCTTATTTGCCTTTATTATTGCAACACTGTAGGTATAAATTTGACTTAAGGATAGGCTTTTGTCCTTGGGGGTCGGGTCCACGCAATAAGAAATTTTGAAAGTTTATTATACACCCTGCCTTTTTTTTCCGTCTTAGAAACTTTTCAAAGGCAGCGTTAAAAACAATTATGTATTTTTTCCTAAAAAAACTTTTAAAAAATTCACCTTCCCATTCAAAAGTTTGGTTGTCCCGTTTGGAACAGTGGTTGGTCCAAGGATTACGGGTTCGAAATCACTTGAGTGCATTTTGTTTTTTTTTATGTGATAGTCGGCAGACGAGCAGACGGATCGCCTGATGGCAAGCGATTGTCGCCGCCCATAGACACCCGTGACCCCAGTGAACCACTCACGCAGCGAAACACAACACAGTGCTGCTTCACGCCGATTTTCTGTGAGGCCGTGGTATCACTCCGGTTGAGCCGGCCCTTTCATGCCGAAGCGTGTCTCTTCTACTGTAAATTAAGATGTCTGTTTGTATTTTGTTTTTTTTATGTGATAGGTCGATCGCCGCCGCCTATGGACGCTCACCAGTGGAGTCACAAGCGCGCTGCCAACCTTTCTTTCTTTGATGACCTGTACTACAGTCCGCTCGTGACCACGGCTGCTGTAACGTAGCCGAAACGTTGAGCCAAATATGTGAGTACACAATGTTGTTTCACATAATAAATATCGTGTTAATCCCCGTATTGATACATTATAGTTATAATGCAACGCGAAAATCTAAAAAACGACCTGTACTACAGGTTTTTCAAACCTACTTCAGGCACCAGTCTCTCACAAAGTTAAGGTCTGAGTGTCACATAAAATAGTATCCTATCACTGCCTGTATGACCTTGTACTGTGAGAGAAATAAACGATTTATTTATTTCTTTCTTTCTTTCTTTCGGATTGGTATTGGTCTGGGCCTAGGTTTTTATTATAAGTATGTATTTATATTTGTAATCCCAGTGTTGATTATGATATCCGTTATCACAGGTGCTTGAGCTACCTATCTCGGAGTCAGATCAATGTATGTGATGTTGTGAAATGCTAATTTGTTTATTTAAAAGTGATAAGACTATATTTTTAGATTGAGTCCTTTGCTCCGTGGGAAAAAATATCGTTTTCATAAAAGCATTGATAAAAGTATACCTAGTATACGAGTATATTACTGTAATAGTATAAGAAATATCTAAAGCATTTTTTTAATTTAGCACGTTGATAATACTTAAATAAAGCCTAAAACTTGTAGCATGATTAAACCACTCGTGTGTATTTTTATTCCGAGTGGCCCATTTGCTGTGGACCAAGAAGTGTTTTTTATACCCCTAGGTATGTCCCGCGAATTTTTTTGTAGGTTTTCGAGATTTTTTTTATGTAGTCTAAAATTTTACGGTCAGAAGAGGTAAAAATTTTTTGTTACTTTATTAATGCTCTTTCTCAGTTTTCTTTGTGTTATTTCACGTAATAGAATAGCATCAAAACCTACTTACCCACTTTATTTCTATCAGTGAAGACCTGTTATTAGCTTTACGATATTCATTGTAATTGCTACCGTAATAAGGCAGCTGTTGGTCTTCCGAAGAAAACAAAATAAAAATAAATAGATAAAAAGTAACAAAAAAATGTTTTATACTTCGTCTGACCATTATATTACATTTTTTTTTCTCGAAAGCTAAAAAAATCCGCGGAACATTCATGGTGGTATATGAGATAGAGTAACTTACTGACATAGAGGCATCAGTCGGCTAACCAGTGCTAGCGCCATCTAGAGAAAAACGACCAATACTCAACGGCTATGTAGAACGGCCACCTTTGACGAGACGATTAAATAAAATATCAGATATAATTTTATTTGCTATAAAACAAAATCCCAATACCTTCTTACAGCTCTGGTAGGTATATTCCATTTCTCATATACTGTTTTGGAATTACTAATGTGGGCAGGCGGCTTCAGGTCATTGTTTCGGAAACACGCTTCACTAGCACGATGTATAGTGCATAGTGACGTCTACCGAGAGAACGCTGAACCATCTGCTTGATTGTTTTTTTAAAGCTACATCAAAGTAGGTAAGATTAAGTCAAGAAATTCTCACTGGCTGTTGGCGGTCTTGCACCTCGTGTCTTCGGGAGCATGTTAAGCCGTTAATCCTGTCCTCAATCGGATGGGATAGCATTTGGAACCCACCGGAGTAGGCTCCGGTCTTATCAAAATATCATCCCATAGGATAACAAGGGGAAGGGAATGAAAACACTTCGGGTGGTAGCTGATAAGAAGTCTTGGTTTTTAAAGCGGAGGCTGTAGATTCGAATCTGAGCTTGCACAAATGAATTTTTCAAATTGACGGAGGACATTGTAAGAAAAACGGCCTTTAGAGAAAAGCGGCGTGTGGCAGCGCCTGCGCTGTGTTCCGCCGAGCTAATGGTAGATCATGATGGTAAGTTATTAAGCCCATCGAATCGAACCTTGAAACTCCCCTTTCATCCGGATTGGGCTTCTGTCTACAATAGCTCTCAGCCTTATCGCACTATAAGCGACTACAATTCAATTTGCTTCTTTCCCTAGCTTTGTACACACGGTGTAACGTGGAGTTACTTGGACTTTGGACTGTTCTTATGTCTGAGACTACAAGTGCTATTTTTGAACTCGGCCTGATGCCGTCTGTACTCACTCAGCCTCAAAAGCGAACTAAGAGAAACCCACAAACAGTCTTACACTTTCACAAGAAAACTTCATTTTCCGCAATATTTGAGGCGGGTCATAGTGAATCGAATGACAGTGAATCGTCTCAAAGTATAGATGAGACAATTTCTCCTTCTTATGGTTCGAACTTTAATTTCATCCCATCAATAATACATTTCAGATTCTGGCGGTAGGACCAAAATACTCAGCGTGGGCTGATGCAATTCAAAGGTTTTAAACTAGTGAATAAATTGAAGTTTATTGTGCAATGAAGTGCCGCGAAGTGATCATAATAATAAGAATCGTTGATTTGTATCGTTTTCATAACTGCTATTGTGTGTCGAGTGAGTTGTCGCGTGACAACTTGCTTGGACCTAATAGAGTCTTAAACCCGCGATTGTGTTTAGATTGGTATCGGCAGAATCCGTAGGTCGATAAACCGCAAAACACTGGCATTATATTGAGTGACTGTAGCTTTCACTGACTTTGACTGACTTCGACTGTTCACTTCCCACTTATTCTCAATGAGTTACTTGACATTACAACATATAAAAAAAACATAATCATAATCGTTTAATGCATGCCACATTGGAGTACAGATTCTTATAAAATAATATATTTTAGTACCTACATAGGTGTTATAAAAGTACAATGTAGCGCCCTGTAAGGACATTGCAATAGCCGAGGGCTTTACTTACAGTTTATTATTTCTATTCATTTTTATCCATATTATTATAATGTGTATGTACTTAAATCTAATTTTATATTTTAATTTATACATTAAACAAACTTATATATTATTCGTTTGGAACATCTCAGCATGTTGCGCTTGCGTCCAAAGCTGTCGTTTGGGAGTCAAGGGTACGCTTGATTCAGAATTTGGCGAGTCTGGTAATTAGGTACAATGAAGCGAACTGCACAACGTTGATTCTCATTTCATCAGACATAAGAATCAATACCGTCCACTATTGATTCTTAATATATCATATATTTCAGGGCAGTGTCTTTAATGTTTATTTTTCTTGTGATTTATTTTCCAAATTTACAAGCTTTTTAAGGTAAATGATGCGTATATTGTAGTGTGGTCTGATGTAGTTCGTGTTCACTTGTTTTGTTTTCACTAAAGCATTGAATTCTAATCCTAGATTATTTTCAAGAAAAGGAGAAGGTATTCCTTACTATTTATAAGGAGATTAATTCTATAGACAGCACCAAGGATTATAGATAATCCGAAAACACGAATCCGAAACGAGGTAAACGACATCCAACGCCATCTATTAGTTTAGTTTGGAACTAAGTCCCGAAACGAAAAGGGTGGGTCATTCTAGAATAAATAACTTTACTGCTATTTCGATTTAGCTGTATTTATGCCTTCTGGCGTTGTGCTCCTTACATTCGATTGACTCGGTGTGTCAGGGAGATTTGCTTACGGTTTGATATATCCAATTTGAGTTCTAACTCTGGAATTGGTATAAGATTATGACTACAATTTTTACTAAAAAATACTGTAACTTTTTATTTCGTTTTAACAATTGAGTAAAATGCAATGCCTTGCACTACGGATAATACATAGATAAATACTCTTTATTGCACAATATACAAAACTTATAAGCCAGGTAGACAGAGATACAAGTACAATTTAGGCGGATAATGACGGGTTCAATTGCTGCAGCATTTTTTTTTATTAGTGATAGAGCAAACGGATCACTAGAGGGTTAGTGATTGTAGCTGCCCTTATACACCTGCAATACATTGTGGAGTTTTAGCCTTTGGCACCCTCACTCACTCAGCGAAAGATAACGCAAGATCTACTTCATGCCGGTTTTTTTTAATTTGATCCACAGCTCTGTAAGCTCAGCAATGTTAGATACATAACTCTTATATACTCTGATTTATTTATTTATACTAATGTTACATAGTTTTTTAGATTTTCGCGTTGCATTATAACTATAATGTATCAATACGGGAATTAACACGATATTTATTATGTGAAACAACATTGTGTACTCACATATTTGGCTCGACGTTTCGGCTACGTTACAGCAGCCGTGGTCACGAGCGGACATTCCGCTCGTGACCACGGCTGCTGTAACGTATCTGTAACGCTGCTGTAACGTATCTGTAACGTATCGTGTTAATCTCCGTATTGATACATTATAGTACTAATCTTACAGCTAATAACGGACTTTCTTTAGTTTTCTTATATAAAAAATAACAACAAAGAGACGACGAGACATGAGTGAAAGACTTTTAACAATAAAACCTAGGTAAATGTTAAGTAAGTCGATAATAACATGTAACAGTTATTGACTATACTAACACTATCGATTGTTTATCGATAATGTTAGTCAGCAATGTTTCGATTGTATTGCTGCCTGATTAAATGTGTCCGATACTATCGATAATGTCGGGCATCAAATAATCGATAGTGATAGCGTTATCAATAGTATTGATCTAATTTTACTATCAATACCAACGATAGTCTATCGATAGAGAATCGATAGTGGATTGTCGATAAGCAACACAAGTCATATTTTATCGATCTGTTAGCCTTATCAGACTATTGAAAAATCAGCCCTAATTCATTCTTACTGTTAATAGTTTTACTGTACCCATACAGTAGGTAGTGGCCTTCCGTTTGATTTAGCCGGAAACCTTACGTTGTGTAGGGAGATTTGCTGCCAAATTTGGCACCTACTTCAGTATTGAGTTTGGGAACTGTTTTCGGCGATACTCCCGTGAGAAAAGTAAAGAGGAAAGTATACGGCTATTTTAAGAGATGTGTTTTTGATTTATTGGTCCATTAAGTATATTGTTTTGTGGAAACTGCCAAACAAGAAACGAAAATGAAAACTTTGTTAATAGTTGTAGGCTCTGGGAGTGACAGCTGCAGAACGATCGGAAATTTTACCGTGGGAGAGCTAACGCTTCGGCAGTAATGGGCCAGCTCGATCAGAGTGATACGACGACCTCATTGAAAACCGCTGTAAAAGCAGCACCTGCGCTGTGTTTCACTAGTTTAAAAGTTACTACTAATAATAGTCCACCTACCCATTACGGCTACGGCGGCCAAACTCAACGGTTAGCCACGTACGCAGGATATATTATAGTGCTCAAGTATGTGCGCAAACACAAGTGCACTCTTTAGGTATTCCTTTACCCGCATTTTCCGATGGGATACCAGGGTGTCACGACCAAAGAGGGATTGGGCGCAGAACCAACGGCATAGCGTGCTTTCCGAGGCACGTGGGTACAAGACCGCCAACTTCCAGACTCCGGGCTGACACTAAGAATTTCTTACCGAAAAACTTAGGTACAAATTTTTGGCCTGACCAGCCAGCCAGCGCAGCCGTGGTTTTATAGTGCGACCCACTAACAACTTCGCCACCAAGGCAGTCAACTTTTGACTACACTGATGTAGGGTAGGGTGCCCATTGCTTACCACCAGGTATCCTTCTGCTTGTCTCTGGCTTGTCTGCCACTTATCACAAAGATAAGAATATTACGATTATGTTTCGGCAAAAAAAAAAAATTTTTTTGAACAAAAGTGTAATTTATTCTCATTAGACGAAACAAAACAGAGGCAAAAATTATTTCAAAATTGACTTTTCACATTTATTTGTATAAATCACGTCAACGAATCAGATATTTATGAGCCAAAATTTTATTGTAAAACAATAGGATTGGACATTTTTTAAATTCCACTTTTATTGACAAGCGGATTTAAACCCTCACTCTTTTGAATAAAATTAATAATAATATGACCAAAACTCAACTCACTCATCTCTTCCATCCATCTCTTGATACCATTCTAAAATGGACCTTAGTTTTTATGAACTAAGATTGAAGTCAGCTAAATGAAAAGTTATTTAGATATATACAGGGTTGTCAAGTGCAGAACGATCATTAGTCGTGTTTAAGTCTGTCCGCAAAATGAGGAGTGAGGGAGACAAATGATTTTTGCTATTTCAACCCAATTTTAGCTAACGGTCTAACATTAAGAAGTGATTATTCATTTTTAAAGATATGATTTTGCTTAGAAGCATATTTTATACCTAGTTAGAGCCCACGGACGACGGCCCGTCATTATACAGTGTTTTTGTTATCGGTGTAATTATAATGGACAATAGGACAAAAATCATTTTCCGAAATGAAATATACTATTTCTAGATTACACTCATAGAAAGTTTTTTAAACTTTCGCGTTGCATTATAACTATAATTAATAAAGACGGGAATTATTATTGAGTCCGCTCGTGACCACGGCTGCTGTAACGTAGCCGAAACGTCGAGTAAAATATGTAAGTACACAATGTTATACCTCATAATATATATCGTGTTAATTCCCGTCTTGATTAATTATACACTCATAGAAATTTAAGAAAAATAATTTCAGAATTTTAATGAGATATTTATGGAAAAAAATGTTAAAATCCTGCTGTGACGTCATTCACATGGCATGACAAATTAATAACGCTTTTGCTCACGTTGATTTTAAAACTAACACAAAATCTCTGATCATAAAGTGACAAGACAAAATAATGACGGTGACAGTAGTAACATAATGTCGCCTAAACTTTTTATATTGGACATATAGCACCGACATCACAATACGTTGAGCCTTAGGACTGCGTCACATCCGGCATATTAATTAATAATTAAAAAAAATATTTTTATAAAAACTCACATTTAAAGATAGCTAAAAAAATGGATCATCTTTTTTTTCTTTCTTTATTCGGAAGGCGTATAATACTGATCTTTTTTTCGTATTGTCTATTAAATGACAAAAAGCAAATGATTGAGAAAAAAATATTAGCCTCCACAAAATTGGTTACAGTAGTAATAAGACAAACCCAGAAAATACTTACCTACATGAATTTAATATGGAAAATATCGCTGCTCGATGTCAAAGTTATCTACTTACTTCTCCTAACACAAACTACTTACAAAGTTTTTTATTAACCCTCTCTTAGCTTGGAAAATGATTTATACAAGAAAGTAAATGTCAGTGTAGTCACCGTGGAGAGCAAAGCTTCGGCATGAATGGGCCGACTCGACCGGAGTGATACCCCGGCCTCACAGAAAACCGGCATGAAGCAGCACTGTGCTGTGTTTCGCTGCGTGAGTGAGAGTACCGGACGCCCAATCTGGGGAAAAGGGGGGTTCAAAGGTTGGCGATACACTTGTGACTCCACTGGTGTCGCAAGTGTCCATGGGCCGCGGTAATCCCTTATCATCAGGTGATCCGTCTGCTCGTCTGCCACCTATCACTTAAATAAATACAAGAATGTACATAGTCAGTGTCACTTTATAAGAGCGATGATCGGAATTGAAATTCTTAAGGCATGAGGAGAGCCCACGTTGTAATTACAACGGAAGCGATGTCAATGCATCACCTTCGTTGGGACTGACATACTGGCCCGAGAGATGTTTCTTCACGCTTCGTTTGAAGGATGTCATATTGTAAGAAGTAATCATATTGTTATATCTTGCAAATCAAAAAGCATCAAACCATATAACAATAACAATATAAGATTGTTGAGTAGAATACTATTTGTTTCTTATATTTCCCCCTGAGCCAGCTTTACCGGAGTGATACCATGGCATTTAGTAGCACTTCACGTAGTCTTATACTTGTGTATCTCATTATTGAAACTGTAACAAAATACTGAAACCAGTTTTATAATTCTTAGAAACTTGGCTAACGTTTCCTTAAGATCTTTGAATTTATTCTTTGAATAAATAAAATAGTCAACATATATCCGATGGCGAGATTCAAATGCAAAAAATTGGTCACCGCATGGCTGAAATCTCTTGATTATAATAAGACTGAGAGTATTTTAGTGGTAGTCTCTTAAACATATTTGCACGTACTTATATTTACACACACACACGCACACACACTTATCTTACCTCATATACTCACACTTACGCTCGCACATATAGTATAGCTGCATAGATATGATAAGCTTATTCATTTACACCGGCCCGGAGTAAGAGAGGCTGGTAATCTGTCATACAGGTTTCCTAGTACAGATACCAGTCTCTTACATAGTTTTAGTAACACTAGACTAAGCTTTATTTTGTATGTACCAACCAACTATGTAAGAGAACAAATAAAGATTTATTTTATTTATTTATTTATTATTCTGTTTCTCAGAATGTTATTTTACAAAAAGAAAAACCACTTTCGAGGGTGTTTTGTTAATACCATTTGCTGATTTGAGTCCTGCAGTAGAAAAAGATTTGATCAGTCTGGAGCCTACTTTCGTTTACATATTTTAAATTTTTAATGCATCTCAATTTTATTTACGTAAAACCGAATATGTAGGTACCTAATCTTCATTTTCCAGTGATCTTAAATTTCAACTTACATTGATAATGTCCTGCGAAATGTGATTTTTAGGGTTCCGTAGCCAAACAGCAAAAAACGGAACCCTTATAGATTCGTCATGTCTGTCCGTCCGTCCGTATGTCACAGCTACTTTTCTCCGAAACCATAAGAACTATTACCATTGAAACTTGGTAAATAGATATATTTTGTTAACCGTATCTATGGATAGGTCTTATGTACAAAATGATGTTGAAGTTTTTTTTTTTCTAAACACAATACTTTTCGCAAGAGACGTTCCCAAAGTGTTCAATTATGTGTCCCCCCTCTAACCTCTATAATAAATGAATTAAAGAACTAAAAAAGTATATGATGTACATAATCATAAAAACTAACTACGAAAATTGGTTTGGACTAGATCTAGTAAGTAGTTTTTTTAATACGTTATAAACTGCTGCTACGGAACCCTTCATGGGCGAGTCCGACTCGCACTTGGCCGGTTTTTTTATGCTAGAGGCGGACAAACGAGCAAGCAAGTCACCTGATGAAAAGTAATCAATGCCGCTCATGAACATCTGCGAAATCAGAGAGATCGCTAATGTGTTGCCGGCCTTTTTAAAAAAGAGTACTCTCTTCTCTTGAAGGTCCCTAAATCGTAGCCGTCTGAAAATATTTCTGCAGCCAAACTGTTCCATAGAACTGAGATACGTGGTAGAAAGTTCCGCGAGAAACTCACTGTTTTGGAATAAACTATACTACGAAATAGGGAGACGGTAAAGGAGTCGCAGCCTTGGCAGGCCCCCCACAGGGTGGGCCGATGATCTGGTGAAGGTCACAACAGTCAAGGGACTCCTTGGATGCGGGCGGCACAGGACCGATCTGTGTGGAGAACATTGGGGGAGGCCTATGTCCAGCGGTGGGCGTCTATTGACTGAAATTATCTAATGAAATGATGATAATTTCAGATTTTAATGATAATCTGACCATACACTACGAAGGCGGCAGATGAAACTAAAAGAGATGCGACGAGGTGGTAAAATTAGTGCCAACCAGCATCCCGGTGGCAAACTCGAAGGGGGCAGATGGGCATAAAGGCAAGTCAAAGACGTGTTCGACTGACCCGATGGCGTAGGTATTTGGTAGTGATATACCGAACCAGTGTTAGATGATAATATGTGTACCTATTTTGACATTCATAAGTGTTCTGTATGGACCTAAGTTTAATAAATATTTTTTAGCCTCATTCGTTAGAGGTTGTAGGTTTAATAACTACACTGGAGAAAATATTCGTGTGATGAGCAGTTGTCTTCTTTCAGAGGGTGTTAATTTGTATAAATGTAAGTAAGTAAGTAAGTATTTATTGTGTAAGAACAAAGGTTACATAGGCTGTTACAATTATATTTCAGGCATCACTTCGTAATGTTTTTCTATATTAAAGTTCCTCTGTTATATATACCTACCTATACCTTGATACCTTACCTCATGCTACTTACGTCAGGAATCAGAGGGCCTAATTTAAAGCAGACGTTACGACCGAATCGGAGTTTCCCTCTCTTTCACACGCGCTGTGTAGCTATCTCCTTTGTTTAGATTCGACAGGTATATTCTCGTTCGTTACGGGACAGCTTTAAATTAAGTCACCAGGACCATAAAACGCTAAAGAAAAAAAAAAATAGACCTACTGATAGATAAAAAGTAAATAAAAAAGATTAAAACAATGACAGCATCCGCTGGATCACGATAGCAATTCCCTAGGCGAAGTAGCTGGCCGCCTTTGGATTTCCCGTGGCCTCCTAAATGAAGAAAGAGAGAGCGTCGGGACACCACGGCCACGGGCCTAGTGTTTCAACACCGTAAACTTCAAATTGGTATGTATGAGATGTTGCATGAGGTTATTTATGTTACAAATAGCTGGCATATTACAAAGTTTTGTCGCAAAGCAGCAACTATTCGCGCCCGTGTTCCTGTGGTCATTTAAATCAGCTGGGGCGAGCCGCCATGTTTACACGTAGGGCTGTCAATGTAACATTTCAGTCGCAAAGGAGATCCTCAGATTTTCATATATTTTTAGTCCAAAAATGAAAGTGACGCCGAAAAATGTTTTTCTGAATTCTGTTAGCCCTTCTCCACTCGATGTTCATATATTATTTGTATGATCGGATCACCTGATGGTAAGCGTTTACCGCCACCCATGGACACCTGCAACACCAGTGATGTCACAAGTGCGCTGCTTACCTTTTAACCCCCTTCCCATGGATTGGACCTCCGGTACCCTCACTTACGCAACGAAACACAGCGAATGCACTGCTGCATGCATCATATATCAAAATATAGCATAACGAAAAAAATATAATTTGTTAGTTCACTGAAACTGTTGAACTCAAATAAAACCAAGGGTAATGACCGCATCAATTTAGATAAGTATATGTTACAACGATAACATACATAAATCGAGATATATCATCAATCAGTAATATAATCAGTCCATAGCTGGACATGGACCTCCTCTAATAGATGGTAAGTGATCACCGCCGCCTATTAATATTCGTGAGATCAAAGAGGTCAATTATGTGTTGCCGGCTTTTTGAAAAAGCGCATGCTCTCCTCTTGAAGGTCCCTAGGTCGTAATCATTAGAAAATACTGCTGCAGTCAGCACCCAGAGAAGGAAAACTCTGCATTTATATCAAAACCCTCGCCAACCCGTTTGCCAAGCATAGTGAGTATGGCAACTACCCCTCCTGTGATTGAGGGAGGACCTTGCCCCAGCAGTGGGGACTTAAATAAGCTGATAATGATGATGATGACTGCTGCAGTCAAACCGTTCCACAAAATTTCGGTAAGTACGGTTTGTATGATTGTCTACCTGAATTTATGTCTTCTCAATAGAAATCGACATTCCGAACTAGCGGTCGATGATAATAAGTGATTGGCAAGGTAGATTTAACTAATCATCAAAATCTACTTCGCAAATATACAGCCGGTAATCCCACGTCGTCCATGGTTTTTCAAAAGAAAAGCAATAGAAAAATCCATTGTATCCACCGTCAGTCGCTTGCGAATTGGACATGCTTGCACTTCGGTCTTCTTAAATAAGATACGCGTAAAAGACTCGTCACTCTGCGACTGTGGCCTAGAGGGTACACCGAAACACATTTTTTTAACAGTCGGAAATACCCAACTTCGTTGTATGACATCCTACCCTCGAAAATTCCCCGCCCCATCAACTTCCCTTTCCTCCTTTCCCTTTCCTTCTCACGTTATATTGAATATTTATGTAGATATATCAAATTATATACTATTAAATTATAGTATCTAACAATTTCCATGAATCTCCCAATTTTGTGATGTCTAAATGTGTATGTCAGTGTTTGTTTTAGGTGGTGTTTAAAATAATAGCCCTAACTCAATTAATTAAAGAGAACCAGCTCATTAATCCAATTTCCAAAGGAACGTGTATCTTTATTCACTTGACATTTGCAGAGTTGTCTCATAAGAGCAACACCAAGCCATATTTTTTTTATGTGTACCTATTTTGACGTTCTTATTTTGATATTCAATTTAGGTCCATACAACACTTGTGCCCCTTTTACCCGTGGTCCCACCAACATGTCCCCCTGGTTTTGGGTAAAAAAATTACCTGTGGACCCCACAGGTAATCTTATTACCCGTTGTCCTACCGTTCTAAGCATTGTTCGCCAATGGGTCTACGGGTAATATATTTTACCCATGGACCCACCAACTTGTCCCTTGAAAATAAATTGTTTACACTACAGTAAAGAGAAGCTCAGAGAAACTACTTTTAAATACCTGGGACAAATTGTTTATTTTATCTAAATTTGTTTTCTTTTATGCAAAAATAAAGATGATTACTTATCTAATTTGTTTAAAAAAATGTTTCTCTTCAATGTTATTTGTAATTTCTCAATATATTCAATTAATTCACAAAAAAAATAATAGTTTTTATTTCAATACTTTCGATTAATTCGAATAGTAGCTATGTTAGCGAGGGCTGTTTCCTCGTTGTCTTACGAGTAGAAAAAGGAAACAGTTACAGTTACAATTAGTTTTTACCTATATTACCCCAAGACCCACTGGCGATCGATGTTTAGAATGGTAGGGCAATAGTTAAAAAAAATACCCGTGGACCCACCAGGGGGACATGTTGGTGAAACCACTGTAAAAATTGGAACACTTGTTCTGTATGGACCTAAATTGAATAAAGAAGTTTTATCTTCATCTTTTACCTTCGTCAACCTGCAAATTTATTCACACAGTTTGGCCCACCCCTAATGGCGGTGTGTGCTCGCGCCAACCGCAGCATCCATTCCCCTCCATTAGCTAGTAAATGATTAGTCCGCCATAACCGTGCCTCAGCTGTGTTAGTACATGCAAACTTCCTCAGCTCAATATAGTTATTATGTCTGATATCCATAACATAGGTGCATGACCTAACTAACTCAGAGTCAGATCAATGTATGTGACGTAAAAAATTGATTTATTTATCATCGAAAATATTTTTATCACCATAACTCCTAATTCGTTGCGGGAATCCATTGGATGTGGGCGGCACAGGACCGATCTGTGTGGAGAAAATTGGGGAAGGCCTATGTCCATCAGTGGACGTAACGTCTATTAGCTGAAATGATGATGATGATAATGATACCTCCTAAACGGTTTCAGAGATTTCAACAATTGTTTTATATCGTTAGAATCCTTGCATTTTGCCAAGTATCAAAGGGTGATTTAAACAAGATTGCGTAATATAGGTGCAATAATGGACCTTTAAGAGAAAAAAAAACCAAACATTGTATAATATTTTTTTTGTTTTCCCAAACATTTTCTTTCAACTAGAAAAAAACACACCAAGTGGGGTATTTTAATAAAGAGACAAAATATAAGTATTTACCCGTGGATGTGTGCAACTTTATTCTCATAGTTTGGCCCACCCCTAATGGGCGGTGTGTGCTGGCGCCGACCGCAGCATCCATTCACCTCCATTAGCATGTAAGTGATTAGTCCGCCATAACCGTGCCTCAGCTGTGTCAGCACACTGTGCAAACGTCAATTTTGTAAAGGAATATACCTTACAATCATTGCTTTCCGACCGTATAAACATTTTGTCTTTCTTATGTGAGATTGCCACTCGCTACTTCGTTATAGGTATGGGGCCGTTCATTAATCACGTGATCTTTTTTAGCATTTTTTAAGCCCCCCCTCCCCCTTGGTGATACGTAGTGAGGCTTAGGACTACCCCCCCCCCCCCCCCCCATTCGCAACATCACGTATATTTTTAGTACCTATAAAGATTTTTTTAAATATAGGTAATTAAATACAGGTATAACAGTAATTTTATTTTATTCTGAAATTAAGGACCATAATAAAAATGTCTAGACTAGGTTGCAAGTTCTTTTTGACTGTCATAAAAATAATAATAAACGAAGAGTGCAATCATACGAAAAAATAAATACACGTGATATCTTACTACACCCCCCCTCCCCCTTGTGTTATTTTCGTGATTTTTACCCCCCCCCCCTCCCCTTTCTAGCTTCACGTGATTAATGGACAACCCCTATGAATAAATAAATTAATTAAACTGTGATTATTGTGTTTATAGGTATTTTTATCAGTTTGATTTTTATCAAGAAATAAGAAGCAGTAAAAATAGTAGTAGTATAAAATCGTAGTAAAGTAACGTAAAGTAAAATAGTGTTTAAATACATTCGTTTATATAATTGCAGCTAGTCAGTGAGAAATTATTGTCATGCTTCAATACGGCCACGGGATGGTTTTGGACTAAGGGTGGAGCCACGTCCAGGTGACCCCGTTTTTATTGTCCATTTCCAATGACCTATCTTGTGGTCTAGTGACGTCTTGATGATGAGGTTTGTATCCCATATAAATGTCCCTGTGGCATTGCGTTAGCGCGTTGGGGCACCACGGGCTCTCTTGTGTAAATAGTGACGGCCGTCTCTCCAGGCATTCCTCAATAAACGACATTATCCGTCGATCGCTTGCCACCATCAATGTGCTGGCAAACCTGGAGCCGAACGGCATTTCACGTGATGATGGCTAGAGACCATTTGGAATGTCTCTCATCCCTTGGATGATGAGACGTGCTCTCGTGTGGGTTGCTACCTGCGTCGACACTCTGGCAACTTCTCATCTTCCCGGGACTATGACTATGAGAAACTGGAGTTGCGGCCAATGTGGCAGAGATACTGAAAACTAAAAAAACTCTGTAAACGGATGGGTTATGTCAGACTCTCCTCTGGCGATGGCTTCTCCTAGCGAGAAGCCGGCCAGAGGCATACCGACTAAAACTCCTGGGACTCTCCCTCATCGTCTATAGTGGGAGAAAGTCCTCCATCAAGTGTCCTTTACCCAAAGGTTGTCTGGAAGAGATTGCTCATAAGTATTACCGGATTTAATACCTAGTCTTAATTTTTATAAAAATAGAAAAATGTTTATTTTGGCACCAAAAATACATACTGTACTTTGAGTGCAATATAAGTCTATTCATTCATTCATTCACTTTGGCTTTGTTGTTGATACGCTTTTGGTGTTGAAACCCTAGGCCCGTAGCTAAGCGCTTAGTCAAAGTCACGGGAAATCCAAAGGCCGGCAACTACTTCGCCCAATAAAGTTCCATCGCGATCAAACGGGGTAACGTTGACACTGCTACTGGAGCCTACTTAGTTTTTACTTTTAGTCGTATTACTTTTTTTTAAATTGCTTTAGTTCTCAGTTACTGTTTGTGTTTCTTCTTTTGTTCAATCATCATTTCAGCCAATAGACGTCCACTGCTGGACATTGGACTCCCCCAATGCTCTCCACACAGATCGGTCCTGCGACGCCCGCTTACAATGGATTCCCGCAATCTTCACCAGATCGTCGGTCCACTTTATGGGGGGCCTGCCACAGCTGCGACTTCCTGTACGTGGCCTCCACTCGAGGACCTTTCCACCCCTACGGCCGTCTGTTCTCCTTGCTATGTGCCCTGCCCATTGCCACATGAGGCATTCAACCCTTTGGGCTATGTCTGTGACCTTTTATTATTATTTGATAGAAATGGGGTGAGCCCTGCGTCTCATAGCCACTGCGACCAGTAGATATTGTGGCAGCCCCGTAACCTATTACAGCACCTCATGTAGCTCCAGTTCCAGGACAAACCAGGATGGGGGAGCTCTTGATCTCGTCAGCTGAGATCATGTGTGCTCCCACCGGCTCCCCACTTGGCTCTCTGCCCCGGCCTTTGCTAGCACGTCAGCGACTTCGTTGTGACCTTAGTTCTCCTGCGGATCTCATCATTTTTGATAAGGTCACGCAGGCTTTTGTTCAATAAATCTTTGAAAATAAGGACGGCCTGAAAAGATCAACTTATCACGTCCTAACGACCCCACCACATCCCAAAGAATGACCTACCCTCAAATTTATTCTGTAAGTACCCTCGTACATCTCGTAATGGGTACTGTGTACTTGGTACCGCTCTTTTAACCATAAATTATTGAAGTTCCGCAGAGCCCAAGTGTGCGTGACGAGACGCACGAACGTTACCTGAGATACACACTGTCGGGTGGGATGGAGAGCATTCAAGGAAATGGAAGAATCAAAATAGATTTATTAGCACAAAAACAAAATTGATAGATAGATACTCTTTTTTGCACAAAAGGTGAAAAAT